>CM035409.1:205645770-206013270 GCA_020310875.1 Ceratopteris richardii | reverse complement strand
TTCTGACATCTGTATCTGTGTAAGTCTCTATACATGCCAGGATGAGTCTCATTACTCTGAGTAGTAAAATACATGCTGGGTCATTAACATCCTTGTATGTGGCTATGAAAAATTCAGCTGTGTCCACCATATAGTTCTTTGTAGGCCATGTTCCTACCTTTGGACCTGCTATCTTTGGAAAATTCAACCAGTTGGATGGAATTTGTCCTTCTTTCCCAAAAAACTGTCCACTCTCTTCTCCTTGCTACTGGGCAGTATGCCGGATTAATCTTCAGCTGAAGAGGTGCTTCCTTCCATATTTTTCTGCACTCCTTATTTGCATCCAACCAATTATTCCTCCATTTGGGATTAGCTTTTTCAAATAGCTCCTTTGTCACATTGATATCTTCCTCATATTCTAAATATTTGTTTGGAGGTAATCCCACCCTTGCCAATTGATAGTTTTTAATACTTTCCATAATCATGCACAAGGGTATGCCTAGTCCATCTGCAGCCCAATGATGTTGATCAGGATTTATCCCTTTATTTAAAGCAAATGTAACAATCTGGTCCTCGTATTCATCATGCACTTTTCTAATGAAATCCATTCTGGATTCTCTGTTTTTCAAAAGTTTCTGGACAAACTCCTCTGAATACTCTTCTTCTAGTACTTTATTTTCTGGTTCACTGCCATGTTGAGTTCTATCATCATTTCCTACTTCATAATCTTCTGTATGTGTAGTCTCTATTTGATCTTCCACCTGAGTTTGTGGTTTTTCCAGCTTTTTCTGCAGCTCTTCGATTGTTATCATTAAACTTCTATTTTGAGATGCCCATATCTCTCTTTCTGCTATCCATTCACTTCTTTCCTTTTCTATACATGACTGCCAATCACTCTTTTCTTTTTCTATATCCATATGTAATTTGTTGTAACCCCTCATTGAGGTAGCAACATGTATACCAGCCTGTTTTTCCAACTCCTTGGCTTCTTTCAATTCTATTTGCAATCTCATGATTTCTTTGTGCAAATCTTCCTTCTCTTCTTGTGTCACCTGAACAATTTTGCTTTCTTCCTTCAACTGGCCTTCTTCCATTAATAGTTTGTTGATCTCCTCATTTGCTTTGACCATGATTTGATATGAACTTTGTAAAGTTCTATATCTGCCTTCACTTTTTTTTAGCTCCATCTCCAGTTTACTACTCTCCTCTGTTTGTTTTGCACACTTCTCTTCAAGATATTGGATTTTATTTTGTTGTTGTACCTCTAATTCCTCCAAAGCAATTATCCTATATGTTAATTCCTCATTTTTCTCCTTTACAATCCTCAATTGTTCTGTCAATTGTTCTTTTTCTTTCTTGTGCTCGTTAATGATACTACAACCTTTTTCAAACTCAGATTCAGCTACCATACCTGATATAATCATGTTTCTGCTGGATGGTCTGAATTGCTCTATGTTGCTCATAATGATTTTGCAAGCAAATCTTATACTTTTTAGGTATCCTTTCCAACCCAATTTCTATTTCCATTTGTTTGACTTCTATCTGCTTGTTTTCTTTACATTCATTCTCTCCTTCTTCTTCTTCCTCATACTCTATGACTTGAGTCTTTTGTTCTTCATGGCTCTTATCTGCTTTCATCTTTTCTTGGTCTGCAACATCTTCTTCATATTCCAATATCTGGTCATTCTTATTCTCATGTCCTGATGTATCTTCAGTTACCTTTGTGTCTTCTTCCTTCTTGTTCTCCATCATTTGTTGTTCTTCTTCAAAGAAATGTCTTTCTTTTATCTGTACTTCCTTTTCCTGGACTAGGGTTGATTTAGTTTCCACAACAAGCTTTATCTGATCATTACTTGTCTGCTCTTTCTGTCCTTCCTCCTGCTCATCTATATCCATGAGATCCAGCTCTTCCTCCTGTCCTTGATCTTTTGAAATTGTAAACTCTTCATTATTATTCAAGTCATATAGTATATATTTTATGCTTTGATTGATCTCCTTTTCTGTAACTCCTTCTTCTACTTCTTGAGCATTATTCTTTTCCACTATTTCCTCTATTTCCTGAATTTGATCTGCATCTTTCTGTTTAATGGCTGGACTGCTTAAGTGAACTCCTTTTGCTATTTCTGCTTTCCCTTCATCCACTTTGAAATTGATTTGTTGTGAAGATTTTGTCCATATTGACTTTAATCCTGAACCTACTAGCCCACAATTGAATTCCTTTCTTACTTCACTCTCCTCTTCCCTCATCACTGCTTTTCCTTTTAGTAATCTCCTCTCTTCTTCATGACTAACCTGCTTTGCTGCTTCTTCTTAGACTTGCTTCCCATGGGGCTTCTCTCTCAAGTCTTCTGGTGTTTTATGTTTTTCAGTGGCCTATGTCATCACATTAGGTGTACTAGGTACTGAAAAATTCAAACTTTTTAACAAGAAGTTTTCAATATCACTTTCAGAGTCTAAAGAGAAGTGTGAAGAGCCTGCTATTCCTGATTTTTCCAATTTTGGCTCTTCTACAGTAGTAGATTCCTTCTGGTTCCTTTCTTCTACTATCACTTCTTCAGCTTCCACCATTGGTACAGGGTCTACTACTGATTTTCCTTTACTTTTCTTAGTTAACTTCTTCTTTGGTACAGGTTTCTTCTGGACCTTCTTCTTTGCTACAACTGTAGTTCTTGTTTCAGGAGGTCCTTGTAGTTCTTTGAAGTATGCTAATAGTTCCACTTCCTTTTTGACAAATACTTCCTCTGTCTCAGCTTCCATCATTTGATCATGCAGTTCTTTATAATGTTCTACTTCCTCTTGAATCCAATCTATTGCTTTGCAAGAGTAATCCTCCAACATCTTTTGATATTGTGCTTCATATATTGCCCTTTTATCATTACCTTGAGTCAAATAGGTATAAAACTGTTCTTTGCTTGTTTGAGGTGGATGAGGGTCTTTTGAAGACTGCACCTGCTTCTGAGCAGCTTCATGTTCTTCTTTGGTTGCTTCAATCTGCTCCAATTCAACTTTTCTTGGATCCAATCTCCTTTTCTTTACAGGAACAACTTCCTCTGAGATCCCCTTTCTCTTCCTTCCTGCTCCCCTCATGCTGGTTTGTCCTTCTGCTTCTCTCACAGACATCTTCCTGGGAGGACTCTTGATTCCTGTCATTAGACTTCTGAAATATTGTGCTTCTAGAGCTAGCTTCAACTGATCCTCCATTCCAAGTACATGATGTTGATGTATGAAACACCACAAGAAATGAATTAATGTGACACTAGAACACCTCTATGGTCACCATTAACTCATTGCCACTCCAAACTTTGAGAAATGATAGCCTAAAGTGAGAACTTTGCTTCTACAGAAATTCCTAGTCACCGAAATGACATACCTTCAGTATTTTGCTAATTTCTCCTAGCTCAAGTATTATTTCTCCATGAAAATTTATAAGCTGAAACTAGAAGAGTAGAGCTTTCCAACAAGCTATCATATGCATCAAACGGATCTCTAGAACACAAGTTATGGCTCTCACAAGATGACCCTGTATGACCTTCCAAAACTGGAAATTTTACCTGTTTTAGTTAGAGTGCCTGTTTAAAATTAGAATTCGATGCCTAGCATCGACTTGCAACGAGAATTCGATGCCAGGCATCGACTTGGGATGTTTTTGGCCACTTTTCAGTAGGGATTCGATGCCAGGCATCGACTTCCCGCATAAAGTCTTGATCTTTTGGACACCAAAACTATAGGTGATTTCATGCACACTTAGAATATGACTTATCAACTGGAATTTGATGCCAGGCATCGAGTTGCTCCAACAACATCATGTTTTCAAACACTTCAGTATTGAATGAAAAATATAAAAGAAAATATGACTTATCAACAGAGATTCGATGCCAGGCATCGAGTTGCTTGGAAAACTTGATCTTTGTAACTCATCACACAGTAGGTAATCATGGAGATGATGGAGAGAGGCTCATACACAGAACTTTACTCAGTTCTTCTCATAACTATAAAAAACTCAGAAGTTTTACAAATGCTTTCTCACTCAGAGAAGCCCGACTATACTCAGTCATACAAAAATGAGTTCTTCTCACTTTCTCATTGTCTTCCTCCTTCTTCTTCTCCTTCTCTCTATTCTCTCTCACCGCATCAGTTGATACAAACTAACTTATATAGATTTTCTCATTCCCGTAACTTTTGAAAAGCTTCTAGAACTAAAGTGAACTAACTTTACAAGTATAATACATTTGTGAATTTGTCCCTTCACATAGGCATGGGGTTTTCTTCCTAAGATTTGACCTTCAAATATATGTCCAGTTAGTGATTGTTTCTCCAACAACTCCCCCTCAATCACTAATTGACATTCCCTGTTTCTTCATATCTTCTTCTTTTCTTTTACTCCTGCCATGCTTTTGAATCTGCTGGTCTTCACACCATCCAAGCTCTTTGTCATTATGTCTGCTAACTGATCTTTAGTAGAAATGTACTCCAGTTCAATCTCCTTCTCCAATACCTTTTCTCTGAGAAAATGATATTGTATCTCTATGTGCTTTGTCCTTGCATGAAATACTGGATTTGCTGCAAGATAAAGTGAACTCATATTATCTCCATGTATTGTAGGTGTACCTTGATCAATGCCTAAGCTCTTGAACAATGTCTGCATCCATATGACTTCCTTAGCTGCTTCCACAAGTCCTTTGTACTCTGCTTCAGTTGATGATAATGCTACTGTATGTTGTTTCTTTGAACACCAACTTACAAGCTTATCACCAATGTATATCATGTAACCATGAGTTGATCTTCTGTCATCCTGGTTACCTGCCCAATCTGAATCACTATAGGCTCTCAACTTCAAATCTGATGTAAAAGGATAATATAATCCTTCCTTTATAGTTCCTTTGATATATATGAGAACTCTTTGACCTGCAATCCAATGTGGGTCCTTTGGACAATGCATGAATTGTGACAAAACTCCCACTGCATAACTAAGATCAGGTCTTGTTAGTGTAGCATAAATCAAACTACCCACAAGAGATTGATACTTCCTCATATCTTTGTATTCTGCACCATCATATTTACTGAGCTTGTGATTAACTTCAAGTGGAGTTGAAGCTTCTCTGCAATTTTCCATATCAAACTTCTTCAACAAGTTCAGAAGATACCTTTCTTGTGACACATATATGCCATGATTTGTATAAGTAACTTCCATTCCAAGAAAGTATGATAACTTTCCTAGGTCACTGATCTTGAATTCTTTTTCAAGTAATCTCTTTACCTCCTTGATTCCTTCATCTGAAGTACCTGTGATTATAATGTCATCTACATAAATACAAATGTAGATTGTACCTTCCTCTGTTCTTTTGATAAGTAGACTTGAATCTGCTTTTGAACTTTGATATCCAAGATCATTGAGATACTTCACCAGTCTATAGTTCCAAGCTCTTGGAGCTTGCTTCAATCCATACAATGCTCTTCTCAACCTGCAAACAAAATTTGGATACTTGGAATCTATAAACCCTTCAGGTTGTTCCATGTATACCTCATCTGATATGTATCCATTCAAGAATGCATTCTTTATATCCAATTGACTTAGAGTCCATCCTTTTGAAGCTGCAATAGCAATGATTGTCCTTATAGTTGACATCTTAGCTACGGGACTGAATGTCTCATCATAATCTATGCCATAGGTCTGGGCATAGCCTTTCACCACCAATCTAGCTTTGTATCTGGCTATACTTCCATCTGCAAGCTTCTTCACTTTATAAACCCATTTATTTCCAATTACTTTCTTACCATTTGGTTTAGGAACAAGTTCCCATGTCTTGTTCTCCTCCAGTGCATTGAACTCTTCCTTCATTGCTTCTTCCCATTGCTTCTTACCTTTAGCTTCATCATAGTTCTGAGGTTCTTCATCATCTTTGACCATATATGCATAGTTCTTCTGAGTTATGTAAGAAGTATCATAAGAATACCTTTCTGGTTGTCTTCTAGTCCTGCTTGACCTTCTTGGTTCACATTCTTCATATGTGTCTGGATACACTTCTTCATCAAATATAGGAGCTTCTTCATTTCTTCTTGTTAATCCACTTGTGGATGTACTTGCTTGCATATAGTCTTCATCTCTATTTACCTGCACAATTGATTTTCCTTTCTCACATCTTCTTACCTCTTCTTCAAATTCCTCAGCTGTATTACTTTGATCTGCATACCAACTTTTCTGTTCATCAAATGTAACATCTCTAGAAACAATAAATTGTTTTGTTAGAGGATTCCACAACCTATAACCCATCTGCTTTTCATCATAACCAATGAACACATATTTTTCTGCCTTTGGTTCAAGTTTATGCCTAAGTTGTGATGGCACATAAGCATATGCAATTGATCCAAACACTCTGCAATGATCTAGTGTTGGTTTCTTACCCCACCAAGCTTCATATGGAGTCATTCCATTTAGAGCTGCACATGGTAATCTATTCACAAGATATGTAGCTGTATTTACAGCCTCAACCCAAAGATAATTTGGACAGTTCTTCTCCTTTAGCATAGCTCTAGCAAACTCAACCAAAGTCCTGTTCCTTCTTTCTGCTACACCATTTTGTTGTGGTGTATACCTGCAAGTTATTTCTCTCTTAATACCTACATTCCAAAAAAAATCATTGAACTCTTGGGAGAAGTATTCTCCCCCTCCATCAGACCTCAGTCTTTTAAGCTTTTGACCTGTTACTCTCTCTGCATATGCATGAAAATGCTTGAAGGCTCCAAACACTTCTGATCTTTCCTTCAAAACATATAATGTTATCCATCTTGTAGCATCATCAATGAAAAGAACATAATACCTTGAGCCACTGATAGATCCTTCTTTTGTCGGTCCCCATACATCTGTATGAATGAGCTCAAGTACTCCATCATGTTTGAATCCTTTCTTTTGAAATGGTAACCTGTGTGCTTTACCCATTTGACATGCTTCACATTTATAAACCATATGTTGACTTTGCACATTTGGTAATCCTAGTACAATCTGATTAGCAACCATAGCTTTAATTCCTCTTTCATTGAAATGACCTAATCTCTTATGCCAGAGATCAAGTTCTGTAATCACTGCTTCACCATGTGTGAGCAAAGCTTGACCAATGTTCCCTTGCACTCTTAAAGTAAAGAGTCTACCTTCTTTCTTACCAGAGACAATCTGATTATATCCATTCTCTGGATCTTCCACAAATACTCCTTCATTTGTAAACCTAACTTGAAAACCTTTTTCAACTATCTGTCCCACACTAATCAAGTTTTTAGGTATTGTAGGAACATACAAAACATTGGTTAGCAAATCTGCTCCACTCTTGCATTTCACTTTTCCAATTGAATGTACACTATGTCTTGTATTATCACCAGTTTGAACTGTGTGACTCGAAATATCTTTTTCCAATTCTGACATCAATTCTATGTTTCCTGACAAATGATTAGAACATCCAGAGTCAATGTAAAATACCTTTAGATCTTCTTTATCTGATGTGTTGATTGAGTTCATCATCAATGATGTATGACTTTCATTCTGTGTGTCATTTGCATAGTTGTAGTAGGTGGTGTTGTAGGATTGATTCTGTCCCCAACTTCTTCCTCCACCTCTACCATAGCCTCCTCTTTGACTTTGTCTACCTCTTTGAAAATTACTTTGATATCTTCCACCTCGGCCTCTACTATTGTTGTTTTGATTCTGGTTTGATCCTTGTTGGTTGTGCCAACAGTCATGAGCCAAATGATTACTCAATCCACAGATCCAGTAAGCCTTCTTGTTGTTATTTTGATTACCTCTTCCTCTTCCAAAGCCTCTTGCTCTTCCTCTGCCAGTGCCTTTACCTCTTGCATAATAAGCTTGAGAACTAGACTCCTCTTCGTCCTTTGCTTTACCTTTATCTCCTTTCTTCTTGTTCTTCATGTACATTGCAGAACTTTGTCCTTTATCTCCATCTCCCTTCAAGTCTTGCTCATATGTGAGCATCAAACCAAGCAACTGGTTCAAATCTGGAACATAATGATTTAATGAAAGTTCTGTTGATAAGACAAAAGGTTTCCACCTTTCATCCCCTCTCAAACCTGCAAGTAGTTGAGCAATCAATCTGTGATCTTCAACATCTTCATCTATGGATCCAAGACTATCTGCTAGATCCTTCATCTTAGTGACATAATCACTAATGGTTTGACTTGGCTTCTTCTTGAATGTTGTAAACTCTGACCATAGACTTGCTTTACGTGCTTTAGTAGTACTTTGGAAATGATACTCCAATGCATTCCATATATCTTCAGATGATTCCAATCCTCTGATGTGTGGTAGCAAATGATCAGAGATTGTATTGTAGATGTATGCTTTTGCACTTGCATCCTTCTTCTGCCAATGATTTAAAGCATCTAGTTCTTCTTTCTTTGGTCGGCTTTCATCTTCGAATACTGGCTTCTCTTCTTCACCTGTAACATATATCATAAGATCCTTACTCATAAGTAAGGCTTCCATTCTCATTACCCATGCGGGGTAATTATCTCTGTCCAGTTTGTCAATGGAGATATGATCTGCCATAGTTCTTTCCTTCTGCTGCAACCTGTGAGCTTAAAGGATAAAGGATAATACCTTTTGAAGTTCTTTGTGTATGAGGATACTTTTGAAGTAACCTTTTGATGCCTTGTGTCTTCAAATGCTTCACCTTTCAAACTTTAATGGAAAACTTTACAAAACTTCTCGTACCTTTGTCGTCTTCTGCTCTCGAGAATCTTTCTGCTCTGATACCACTTGTTGATGTATGAAACACCACAAGAAATGAATTAATGTGACACTAGAACACCTCTATGGTCACCATTAACTCATTGCCACTCCAAACTTTGAGAAATGATAGCCTAAAGTGAGAACTTTGCTTCTACAGAAATTCCTAGTCACCGAAATGACATACCTTCAGTATTTTGCTAATTTCTCCTAGCTCAAGTATTATTTCTCCATGAAAATTTATAGGCTAAAACTAGAAGAGTAGAGCTTTCCAACAAGCTATCATATGCATCAAACAGATCTCTAGAACACAAGTTATGGCTCTCACAAGATGACCCTGTATGACCTTCCAAAACTGGAAATTTTACCTGTTTTAGTAAGAGCGCCTGTTTAAAATTAGAATTCGATGCCTAACATCGACTTGCAACGAGAATTCGATGCCGGGCATCGACTTGGGATGTTTTTGGCCACTTTTCAGCAGGGATTCGATGCCAGGCATCGACTTCCCGCATAAAGTCTTGATCTTTTGGACACCAAAACTATAGGTGATTTCATGCACACTTAGAATATGACTTATTAACTGGAATTTGATGCCAGGCATCGAGTTGCTCCAACAACATCATGTTTTCAAACACTTCAGTACTGAATGAAAAATATAAAAGAAAATATGACTTATCAACAGAGATTCGATGCCAGGCATCAAGTTGCTTGGAAAACTTGATCTTTGTAACTCATCACACAGTAGGTAATCATGGAGATGATGGAGAGAGGCTCATACACAGAACTTTACTCAGTTCTTCTCATAACTATAAAAAACTCAGAAGTTTTACAAATGCTTTCTCACTCAGAGAAGCCCGACTATACTCAGTCATACAAAAATGAGTTCTTCTCACTTTCTCATTGTCTTCCTCCTTCTTCTTCTCCTTCTCTCTATTCTCTCTCACCGCGTCAGTTGATACAAACTAACTTATATAGATTTTCTCATTCCCGTAACTTTTGAAAAGCTTCTAGAACTAAAGTGAACTAACTTTACAAGTATAATACATTTGTGAATTTGTCCCTTCACATAGGCATGGGGTTTTCTTCCTAAGATTTGACCTTCAAATATATGTCCAGTTAGTGATTGTTTCTCCAACACATGATATATAATCCTAGTTAAAAATTGAGCTCCATTCATGTACTTCTTCTGCTCCCAGTGTTTAGCTGCTTCTTTCAATTGCTCATGTATATATGGTGATACATCCATTATTCCAAAGGGCTTAGTTCTATCCTTATTGTTGAACATAATCAGTGTTACTGATTTGTGTGGCATGGTGTATCTTGGTAGTTTTGGGAAACAGAAATATTGCAAAAACATTCTGATGGCATATTCCTCAATTTCTCTTCCCTTAAAATCAAGAAATTTAGAATATCCTATATATGTTTCTTTATTCTTTTTGACAAAGCTATTATCCAACTTAGTTCCCGTTGGATAAAATTGTAAAGCTGCTCTGATATGTTCTGCTTTTATAGTGATATTCTCCTCCTGGTTCTCTTTGTTCTTGACTTAACACCGGAAATATGCCTCATTCCCCTTCCCAACTTCTAACAGGCTGTTCATTACCTGTGCCACTTGTTCAAAATCTATGAAAAATATTGGTTCATCCAGCAGCTTGTGTAATCCCACTGCTTTCCATCTCTTGTAATTGACTGCACTTTTCTGGAATTTGTAAAACTCCTGACACAGCATAGTGTACTTGTAACCTCCAACTCCCACTGTAAATATGTGCTGGCCAATAATACCTAGAGTTTCCTTGGGTTCCTTGACTATCTTTTCTGCTTCTGGAGTCTCCTGCTCTTCATCAGATTCTAATTCTACTGTCTCCGTTGTTGCTTCATTGTCTAAGAACCAACGTCCTCTAGACAGGGTGACTGAGTCTGTTTTGAACTCATGAATAGGTAGCTCCTTTGGATTCATCATTCTGGAGAAAATATAACATCACACAAAAAGAAAAAACTCCACCCACATGAGTCACAAGAAATTAAGAATGATATCTATTTTGAGATGAAGTGAAAGAAGAATGAAAATAAACTTCCAATTAAATTCTGACTTCTTTTAAAAGAACTCAATTAAAGTGATCATTACATGTGTAGCAAGATTGTGAAGAGAGATGGTGGATGCAATCCAAAGATGAGTATGTGCTGCTACAACCAGCTTCACACCAGCCAACTGAGACTTCAGAGTTGATTAGTAGACCCTTTAAGCTTCCTAAATCCACCAAAATATCAGCCAAGTACTTTGGAACATGTATCCCAAAAGTTTAAGTCAAGATAGACTAGTTGCGAAATGACTAGCTCCCAAAACTTGCTATTTTTGGACATACACCTGCTGGAAAAAATGAACAGTGCTCTC
This sequence comes from Ceratopteris richardii, assembly GCA_020310875.1. NCBI lineage: Eukaryota > Viridiplantae > Streptophyta > Polypodiopsida > Polypodiales > Pteridaceae > Ceratopteris > Ceratopteris richardii. The sequence goes on along the minus strand of CM035409.1, from coordinate 206,002,168 downwards.
AACCTAGTAGGAATTAGAAAAATTCCTTTTGGGCATAGCAGATAGACTTAGCAAGCTTCCCAATACAAGTTAAAACACTTCAAATGATGGACTGAGCACTGAGAACAAGATTTATCAATTTCTGGAACATACCCACCATTCTCGGGGCTCTGCAGAGATAGACCAGTGAGCAGTAAATTGCAGATATCTTCAAAATTAATAATCCAATGACCTTGAAAATTTGTAACTAAATAGTAGACAATATGAGCTATCCAACGCAAGTTAAAGCACTACAAATGGATCCGTAGAACTCGAGATATGACCTTCTGAAGGTACTGCTCTGAGTGAGTATAGCAGAGAACAAAGCAGAGAAGTGAATGATGATAAATGTATAAATTCATATATGATTACAACCACATTGGCAATGAATCTTCGCACAATGGGAGTAGAATGATAGAGCTATGGAGTAAGCTCTTCAATCTCTACAAAATGACATGAAGTGGTCACGTACAAGGCTTGTTAATCGCCTCTTCCTTCTTGCTCCTTTTATAGCTATTCTTGGAGGGAGTTTTGAATTCAAATTCGAATGGCTCCACCTAAAAGTGATCCCCAAAGTTAGGAGATATTCCCTCAACCCAAAAAGTCGTGGGTTTTGATAGTTAGAGCCACGAAATTGCTTTTACATCATGCATGAGGTAAGCAATCCTTTTCCTTTTTCTTTTTTCAATCACAAGAGATAAAAATGAACTCTTTTACAAGAGGTGTTCACTGACTACTCATGTGACTTACAAATGAGGATAATATCAAGCATGTAGGCTTGGGTAAAATGCACCAACAGCTCCCCCTCAAGCCTAACATGCTTGGCCTCCAAATAAGTCTTCAATTGTCCTTGATTTCCTGCAAGCCAATCATCAACTTGAATCTACTTAACTTTGTACCATCAAGAGCTTTAGTCAACATGTCTCCACATTGCATATCTGTAGAGACATAGGATAGTTGAATATCCTTGCTCAATAGCTTCTCCCTTACATAATGGTAGTGGACTTCAATATGCTTGGTTCTAGCATGGTATACCAGATTAGCTGCTAGATGTAGTGAGCTTGTGTTGTCACCAAAAATATGAGGTGTTGAAGAATGAAGTCCAAGATCTGTGTACAAAGACTTTAACCACATGATTTCTTGAGTTGCATTAGCCAAACCTCTATATTCGGCTTCGGTAGAAGATAATCCACGGTTGGTTGCTTCTTCGATGACCAAGAAATGATTTTTGAACCTGCAAATGATATATACCCTGATGTGCTTCTTCTATCATCTTTAGATCCAGCCCAATCTGCATCTGAGTAGACCTTTAGCTCAATATCTGAGGTAAATGAATAAAACAAACCTTCATTCATGGTCCCCTTTAGGTACTTGAGGACTCGCTTGGCCGCTTCCATATGTGGTCTTCTCGGCTTATGCATAAACTGACTCAATATGCTAACACTATAGCATATATCCACCCTTGTGAGTGTTGCATAGTTCAAACTTCCAACCAAGCTTTGATAGCTTGTGATGTCTTCAATTGGCTCTCCTTCATAAGCACTAAGCTTATGATTTTGCTCCATAGGTGTACCTGCACACTTGGTATTTTCCATCTTGAACTTGACGAGCATGTCATGGACATACTTCCTTTGTGTGATGTATATACCTGAATCTGTGTAGATCAACTCCAATCCAAGAAAATAAGTGAGTGGTCCGAGGTCACTTATTTTGAACTCCTCCTTCATCTGACTCTTTACATGTTTGATTCCTTCAAGATCATTGCCTGTGATAATAATATCATCAACATACACACATAAATAGATCACTTTAGATCCATTCCTCTTTATGAACAAAGAGGTATCCGCCTTGCTAGCTTTGAATCCTTGGTCCTGCAAATAAGTCACCAATCTGAAATTCCAAGCTCTTGGAGCTTGCTTCAATCCATACAAAGCTTTCTTTAGTTTGCATACATAGTTAGGATGATGTGCATCCTCATATCCAGGAGGTCGTGCCATATACACTTCCTCAGAAATCCATCCATTTAAGAAAGCATTCTTTACATCAAGTTGATAAAGATTCCAATTTCTACATGCAGCAAGACTAATGAGAACCCTAATTGTAGGCATTTTTGCAACAGGAGAGAAAGTCTCCTCATAATCAATACCATGGGTTTGAGCAAACCCTTTAGCAACTAACCTTGCTTTGTGTCTATTTATACTTCCACCTAGATTCCTCTTGATTTTGTATATCCATCGAGATCCGATTATCTTCATAGATGGCTTGTTAGGTAAAAGCTCCCAAGTGTCATTCTCCTTCAAGGCTTCCATTTCTTCATCCATTGCATCTCTCCAAGCTTTCTTGCTTTGTGCTTCTTCGAATGTGGTAGGCTCTTCATTGGTTGAATCTTTTGCAATGTAGATTGAGTGCTTCGTGACCAAAGAAGTATCATAACCAAACCTCTCTGGTTTCTTCTTCTCCCTCGAAGACCTTCTAAGTGGTTGATGTGAGCTCTCGGGTCCATATGTAGCATCCTGCATCTTTGCTTTACCTTTGTTCTTCCATAGCTTTAGTCTTTCCAAGTCTTTTAGGTCAATCTCCGAATCACTTTCTTCAATCTGCTTTGGCTCCTTTGGTTGAAGTGATGGAAAATCTTCATCCAAGTCATAAGGTAGCTTCACTTTCTTGTCATCATCAAACCATGATTTGTTTTCATCAAAAATTACATCTCTACTCACAGAAAATCCTTTATTGGTTGGATTGTACAATCTATATCCTTTTTGGTTTTGATCATAACCAATGAATACACACTTCTCTGCCTTGGGATCCAATTTCCCTCTTCCTTGAGAAGGAATGTGAGCATAGGCTAAGCATCCAAAGATTTTGCAATGCTCTAGACTAGGTCTTCTTCCATTCCACACTTCATATGGAGTGGTTCCATCTAGTGACTTAGATGGAAGTCTATTTATGAGATATGTGGCTGTCGACACAGCCTCTGCCCATAGGTAGTTCGGCAATCCCTTTTCGTTGAGCATGGACCTTGCAGCTTCGACAATAGCTCTATTCCTCCTCTCTGCTACACCATTGAGTTCGGGTGTATACCTTGTAGTGACTTCCCTTTCAATGCCTCTTTCATGCAAGAAGGCATCAAAGTCAGAAGAGAAGTATTCTCCTCCACCATCTGATCTGAGTCGTTTCAAACTCCTACCTGTTTGGTTTTCAACAAGAGCAATATACTTCTTAAAGCAATTAAACACTTCATCCTTGTGCTTCATGAAAAACAAAATGGTCCACCTGCTACAATCATCTATGAAAGACACATAGTATCTTGAGCCTGATATAGATGGCTCCTTACTTGGACCCCACACATCCGTGTGCACTAGATCCAAAGGATTTTGATACGTATATCCTTTCTTATTGAAAGGTTGTCTATGAGCCTTACCGAGTTGACAAGCTTCACACTTATAAATCATGTGTTGCCTTGTGATATTAGGCAAACCAAGTACACTTTGGTCCCTGCAAATCTGTTTGAGTGTCCTCTTACCAATGTGAGCAAGCCTTTTGTGCCATATCTCCAACTCTGTAAGAGTTTGAGATCCATAGCTAAACAAAGCTATGTTCTTTGTATCTTCCACTTCAAAAGTGAAAAGCCTTCCTTTCTTTTCTCCTTTGGAAATCCTTCAAAAGTCTTGCCTTGGGTCTTCAACATATGCTCCAAATCGATTGAATCTAACCTGCAATCCTTTTTCAACAATCTTTCCAACACTTATTAAATTTTTGGTAATTTTAGGGACATACAAGACTTTGCTTAAGAGGTTCATATTCCCATCTGATGTCTTCACGTTACCTATCTTCTCCACTGAGTGCTTTGTGTCATCTCCTGTCTGCACTTCATGCTTGTTATGAGGATCTTCCAAATCAGAAAGTAAAGCCACATTTCCTGCTACATGGTTCGAGCATCCCGAATCAATGTAAAATATGTGATCATCATCCTTACCCTTCTTCGTTGATAGATTCATAATCAATAATGAATCTTCTTGACTTTGGTCCTCTGCATAGCTATTGTAATCTCTTCTTCCTCTATGGCCACTTTGATAGTTGTTGTTGTTGTTGTAATTGTTGTTGTAATAGTTGTTGTTGTTGTAGCCTCCATTGTATCTACCTCTATTTGATCCATAGCCACCTCTATTGAATCCTCTTCCTCTTGAGTTCCTCGGGTTCCTGAAACATTCTTCAGTAGTATGGTTAGATAAGCCACATATGTTGCAAGGTTGAGATGATTGGAATCTCCCCCTGCCTTGCTTTCCACCTCTGCCTCTTCCTCTAGCTCTTCCTCTACCTACAAAGTTTGCTTGGAAAGAGCTTCCTTCATCTTCATTCTTCCTATTCTTTGACTTGTCCTTGACCTTAGCTTTATCAGAATATAAGGAAGAAGTTTGATTACCTCTTGAGGACTCACCACCTTTGCTAATCTTTTCTTCATGAGTGAAGAGTTGGCCCATGAGTGTGTTGAGGTCGGGTACATGCATATCCATGTATAAATCCATGGCTATTGTGAATGACTCCCACTTGTTGTCTGCTTTGATTCCATTCATGATTTGTCTTATGATTTGCTCCTCTTCAATTACCTCTCCAATGCTTCCAAGTTGGTTGAAAATCTCCTTCATCTTTGTGACATAATCAGTCACATTTTGCTTCGGGCTTTTCTTCATTGTTGTGAACTCCATCCACAATTGGTTCTTCCTTGCTCGAGTGTTGGAAGAGAACAAAGAAGCAAGTGCATTCCAGGTCTCTCTTGATGTCTTGCATCCCTTGACATGAGGTAAAAGAAAATCAGAGATTGAGTTTAGAATATAGGACCTTGCAAGTGCATCCTTCGAACACCAATTTGAAATTCCTTCCACTTCTTCATGTGATGGTTGGTTGCCCTTTGTTCCTCATGGTTGGCATTGCTTCATCTCCGGATATGAATCCATATATATTCCTCCCTTGAAGGTAAGCCTCCATCCTTAGAGACCATGCCGGATAGTTTTTTCGATCCAATTTGTCAATTGTTGATGGAAATCCATCTCCCATGTTGCTTGACTATGCTCTGATACCACTCTGAAGAGAGATGGTGGATGCAATCCAAAGATGAGTAGGTGCTGCTACAACCAGCTTCACACCAGCCAACTGAGACTTTAGAGTTGATTAGTAGACCCTTTAATCTTCCTAAATCCACCAAAATATCAGCCAAGTACTTTGGAACATGTATCCCAAAAGTTTAAGTCAAGACAGACTAGTTGCGAAATGACTAGCTCCCAAAACTTGCTATTTTTGGACATACACCTGCTGGAAAAAAATGAACAGTGCTCTCAACCTGGTAGGAATTAGAAAAATTCATTTTGGGCATAGCAAATAGACTTAGCAAGCTTCCCAGCCCAATTTAAAAGACTTCAAATGATGGACTGAGCATTGAGAAAAAGATTTATCAATTTCTGGAACATACCCACCCTTCGGGGCTCTGTAGAGATAGACCAGTGAGCAGTAAATTGCCAATATCTTAAACATTAATAATTGAATGACCTTGAAAATTTATAGCTACACAGTAGATAGTATGCGCTATCCAACGCAAGTTAAATCACTGAAAATTGATCTGTAGAACTCGAGATATGACCCTCTCAAGTTACTGCTCTGAGTGAGTATAGCAGAGAACAAAACAGAGAAGTGAATGATGATAAATGTATAAATTCATATATGATTACAACCACATTGGCAATTAATCTTTGCACAATGGGATTAGAATGATAGAGCTATGGATTAAGCTCTTCAATCTCTACAAAATGACATGAAGTGGTCACGTACAAGGATTGCTAATCGCCTCTTCCTTCTTGCTCCTTTTATAGCTATTCTTGGAGGGAGTTTTGAATTCGAATTCGAATGGCTCCACCTAAAAGTAATCCCCAAAGTTAGGAGATATTCCCTAAACTCAAAAAGTCATGGGTTTTGGTAGTTAGAGCCACGAAATTGCTTTTACATCATGCATGAGGTAAGCCATCCTTTTCCTTTTTCTTTTTTCAATCACAAGAGATAAAAATGAACTCTTTTACAAGAGGTGTTCACATGACTACTCATGTGACTTACAAATGAGGATAAGATCAAGCATGTAGGCTTGGGTAAAATGCACCAACAAAGATGTCTAGTGCACTCCCCTCTTCTGACAGCTCTTATCCAGGAAGAAGATGTTTAGAAGAAAAAATGAAAAAATAAAAATAAAAAATCATAAAAAAATAGAATAAAAAATACAAAATAATAAATAGAAACCTGCTACCCCTCTACCTATATCTTGCTTTGTGCTAAAAAACTTATAAAAGGAAAAATAGATAATTTTTCTCTTTCTATTTCTTTTCCCTTTTTTCTTTTGTTTTTTTTAAATAATTTCTTCTATTTCTTTTCTCTTTTTTTCTTTTGTTCTCTCTCTTTTTTTAAAAAATAATTTCTTCCATTTCTTTTCTTCCCCTCCTAATTCTCTTCTTAGAAAAAGGATAAGGTAAAATATTTTGTCCTAATTCCCAATATGTTATGATTTTCCTTTCTATAACATTCTGATCTGTTTCTGAAAAAATTCTAAATCCAGATCAAATATAGATGGTCTTTTTTCCATTGAATCAACTCGGATTTTTTTACCTAATAATATTTAACCCTAGTTGCCCCTGTTTCAGGAAAAAATCCATCTCCTTCTGATAAGCAGTATTTAGAATTTTTTGGCTTCCATATCCATTTTGTCCTGGGATTTTGTTTTGATGAACAGGCCTTGGGTATGCTTTGTTTCCATATCCTTCTTGTTCTAATGCTTTGATGCTTCAGATTGTGCCATAATTGCCACCTTGCTCCTGTGTCTCCACCCTCCTTTGCCCTTTCAATTTTTTGCAGGGTTTGAAGTTTTTAATCCTGAAAGAAAACAAGAGATTAAAGCTAGCCCAAGCATTTATTTATCTACAATGTAAGGTCATTTCTATGATAGGAGAAGTTAAGTCCTATTCCAATTGTGGAAATGTGCACCACTACTTTTATTGAAGAGTCAATGTGCCAAATGCATGGCCTTGCAGTGTGGAGCTATCCAGGCCTTTTTATAGTTTTTTGAGTAGTCTTGGCCCTGTCCAGACTTAGTGTCCGGCCTAGTTAAAAATTAGGTTCCAAGGCTTATTTGAGGGCTCAAACGGACTCTAAAAATTATGAAAATTGGTATGATGGTAATTCTAATACTCCTCAAGCTCGAGGACTCCTCGGATTGAAACAAAATGGAGTTAGAAAAATGAAAAATGGTATTTACAATCGTTTTTAGTGATAAAGATCACTATTTTTATACGGATTTCTTCTGAAAATTTGACAGGTGCCTCTTGGAGCTCCCTACTTGCTCCTTCTTCTTGTGTGTCCACTTCCTTGATGTGCTTCTTTGCTTGTGCTTGACCTTGATTGTCAACACTCCCTCCCTCTAGAGTCTGTCATCCCTGACAGAACCTTGTTGTAGTGGTTGTTCCATGTAGTGCTTGGAGGGGTAGTGTCCAACATGTACCAACAAGAGCGGTCCATATTCCAAAGGTAGCTTGGTCAGTTGTCTGGTTCTTCATTTTTTCACCGCTAACCCATGCAAGTTGTAGTCCCTTTGTATATACTTCTTCCTTGTATCCTAGCTTGATGGTGCAGGTGAGCTTTCCAAAATTGCTAGTTGCTCAAAAGAGGTGGTAAATGTTGATTATGAGCAACTATCCTTGGTGGATTGCTTCCTTGCGCTTGTTGTGTTCACCTTGATGTCCTCTGATTCTTCCCAAGATGGCTTTCATAGATTTTATGCCAAGTACTTGTAACCCATAATGTATGATGGATAAGTGCATTAGAGGAGATATTCTTTCAATCATACAACTAATTTTTCCACGAATCCTTTTGGTAGGTGATTAGAAGAGACTCCAAGTCAATTTGACTTTTACAATGAGGTAAAGTGGTAATTAACCACTAGCATATGTTCCTATGCTTCTTCATGTATGTATAGACTTCAATGCATCCTTTGAGCCAAATGTGTAGGCTTGTAATTTACACCAACAGCTCCCCCTCAAGCCAAACATTTTGGCTTAAGTCTTCATCTTCAATCTTCAAGTATATCCTGCAATCCAATCATGGATTTGAACCTGCAAAGTTTGGTTCCATCCAAAGCTTTAGTCAACAAATCTGCACATTGCATGTTGGTTGATACATAGGTAAGTTGAATGTCCTTGCTTATCAATTTCTCTCTCACATAATGGTAATGGACCTCTATGTATTTGGTCCTAGCATGGTAAATAGGATTAGCTGCAAGGTGAAGAGAACTTGTATTATCTCCAAAGATTATTGGAGACCTAGTAAATAAACCCAATTCTGTATACAAAAGCTTAATCCATATTGCTTCTTGTGTGGCATTAGCTAGTCCTCTATACTCTTCCTCTGTGGAAGACAAAGCAACAGTAGGTTGCTTCTTTGAAGACCATGAAATTGGTTTGTCACCTGCAAAAGAAATATATCCAGAAGTGCTCCTCCTATCATCCTTGCATCCTGCCCAATCTGCATCTGAATAAATTTTGATATCAATATCTGAAGTGTAAGGGAAATACAAACCATGGTTCTGTGTACCCTTGAGATACTTCAAGATTCTCTTGGCAACCTCTAAATGAGGTATCCTTGGCTTGTGCATAAATTGACTTAGCACACACTCCATATGCAATATATATCCTTGTTAAGGTAGCATAGTTCAAGCTACCCACCATACTTTGATAACCTGTAATGTCCTTGACTTCATCACCTTCATGAGCACTAAGCTTTAGGTTTACCTCCATTGGAGTGCTTGCTACTTTAGCATCCTGCAACTGAAACTTCTTCAACATATCTTGTACATATTTTTTCTGAGTGATATATATCCCTGAATTAGTGTAGACTAATTCAAGTCCCAAAAAATATTTCAATAGACCAAGATCATTGATCTTGAACTCCTTCATCATTTGACTTTTGATATATCTGATTCCATTGACATCCTTACCTATAATGATGATGTCATCAACATAAACACAAAGGTATATTACCTCTGAATTACTCCTCTTAATGAGCAGAGAAGTATCTGCCTTGCTCATGACAAAACCTTGGTCTTGGAGATATGTAGTTACCTGTAATTCCATGCCCTAGGTGCCTGCTTCAATCCATATAAAGCCTTTTTTAATTTGCAAACATATGTTACCTTCTTAGGGTCCTCATAGCCAGGGTGTTGTGACATATATACCTCCTCTGAAATCCATCCATTCAAGAAAGCATTCTTGACGTCCAATTGGTACATATTCCAATTTTTTGATGCAGCCACACTTACCAACACTCTAATGGTTGGCATCTTGGCCATAGGTGAGAATGTCTCCTCATAGTCAATGCCTTGGGTTTTTGCAAAACCCTTGGCTACCAATCTGTCTTTGTACCTATTGATTGTGCCATCAGAATTTCTTTTAAGCTTACAGATACATCTGGATCCTATTACCTTCATTGATTTCTTCTTAGGTACTAACTCCCATGTGTCACTTTCTTTAAGTGCATCAATCTCCTCATCCATAGCTTCTTTCCATTCTGATTTGGTTATTGCTTCTTCATATGATCTTGGTTCTTCATTTGACAAATCTTTGGCAAGATAAACAGAATGTTTAGTAACAAGAGATGTATCATACCCATATCTGATAGGTTTCTTGATTTCTCTTTGTGATCTTCTAAATGGTTGAGTTGAGGATTCAGGTATGTCTTCAAGCTTCTTCATCTTCATTTTGCCTTTGGACTTCCATGCTTTGAATTCTTCAAGATTGATAGTGTCTTCATCATCTGAACTTGAGGCTTCATTCTGAGTAGGTTCCTCCTTTGTAAGACTTGGAAATTCCTCTTCCAAATCATAGGGTAATTTGACCTTCTTGCATTCATTCTCATACCAAGAATCATTTTCATCCAAGACAACATATCTGCTTACCATAAATCCCTTATTGGTAGGATTATAAAACCTGTAACCTTTTTTATTTAAATCATACCCAATAAAGATGCGTTTTTCAGCCTTTGGGTCTAGCTTACCTCTTATCTGAGAAGGAATGTGTACATATGCTACACATCCAAATATTTTGCAATTGTCAAGTGAAGGTCTCTTACCATGCCATGCTTCATAGGGTGTCATGCCATCAAGAGACTTAGATGGTAACCTATTTATGAGGTAAGTGGCAGTAGAAACACTCTCTGCCCATAGATAGTTAGGTAACTTTTTCTCATTAAGCATAGATCTAGTTGTCTCAACAATTAATCTATTTCTTCTCTCAGCTACCCCATTCTGTTCAGGAGAATACCTTGTGGTTATCTCTCTTTTAATGCCTCTGTCCTGCAAGAAGTCTTCAAATTCATTGGAGAAGTACTCACCTCCTCCATCTGACCTTAGCCTCTTCAAATTCCTTCCTGTCTGATTTTCAACTAATGCAAGATATTTTTTAAAGCAATTAAATACCTCATCCTTGTGCTTCATAAAGTATAATACGGTCCATCTGCTATAATCATCAATGAAAGACACATAGTACCTTGATCCTGAGACTGAGGGGTCTTTGCTTGGTCCCCATACATCTGTGTGTACAAGCTCTAGGTAGTCTTCATGCATGTATCCTTTCTTTGAGAAGGCTAACCTGTGAGACTTCCCAAATTGACAAGCACCACACTTATAAATCATATGTTGCTTGGATACATTAGGTATCCCAAGCACACATTGGTCCCTCCACATTTGTTTCAAGGTTCTTTATCCTATGTTCCCTAACCTTTTGTGCCAAATCTCAAGCTCTGAAAGTGTTTGATACTTATAACTATATGGTGCAATATTCTTTGTATCTTCCAACTCAAAAGTGAAAAGTCTACCTGATTTTTCTCCTTTAGCAATCCTCTTGAACCCATGTCTTGGATCCTCCACATATGCTCCATATTGGTTGAATCTAACCTGCAAACCTTTCTCCACAATCTGACCAACACTCATCAAATTTTTGGTAATGGTTGGTACATAGAGTACCCTGCTCAACAAATTCTGATTTCCATCACAAGTCTTAACATTTCCAACTTTAACTACAGAATGCTTTGTGTCATCACCTGTTTGGACTTGATGCTTACCCTTTGGTTCCTCAAGATCAGAGAGTAATGCTACATTGCCAGCCACATGATTTGAACATCCTGAGTCAATGTAGAATAGGTGGTCATCTTTTGTACCTGACCTTGAAGTCATGTTCATGATCAGAAGAGAGTCATCTTGCTCCTCTGTGTAGTTGTTGTAATCCTTCCTGGATTTGAATCCTCCTTGGTAGTTGCCATTATAATTATTGTTGTAGTTGTTGTTGTAATTATTGTTGTAGCCTTGGTGATGGTTGAATCTACCTCTTGACTGTGAGTAGCCACCTCTTTGGTATCCTCTTCCTCTCTGATTCTTGTAATTCTTGAAACACTCATCTGTAGTATGATTTGATAAACCACAAATGTTGCATGGTGAGGAGTTATAAGATCTCCCCCTACCTGGCTTACCTCCTCTGCCCCTTACTCTTGAAGATCTACCTCTCCCTGCATAGTTGGCTTGAGAAGTAGAGCCTTCATCTTCCACCTTCTTGCTTTTGCCTTTATCTTTAGACTTCTTATCAGTGTATAGGGCAGAAGAGTTATTACCTTTGGATGTGTCTCCATTTTTGTTGAGCTTTGCTTCATGAGTAAAAAATTGTCCCATGAGAGTTGTAAGATCTGGAGTGTGCATGTCCATGTAGAGATTCATCGGAGTGGTGAAGCTTTCCCATTTGTCATCAGCCTTGATCCCATTGATCACTTGCCTTACAATGTGTTCTTCTTCAATCTCTTCTCCTATGCTTGCTAACTGATCTGCTACATCTTTAATCTTGGTCACAAATTCTGAAACAGCTTGCTTAGGTTGCTTCCTTAGTGTTGTGAATTCAATCCACAACTGATTTTTCTTAGCCCTTGTGTTGGAGGAAAAATATGATGACAAGGTTTCCCAAGTCTCTTGGGATGTCTTACAATTTCTAATATGTGGCAAAAGAAAATCAGATATAGAGTTGAGTAAATAAGACCTTGCCAATGCATCCTTAGCACACCATGTATTCAGCTTTTCATGTTCTTCCTTGGTTGGAAATCCTCTTGTTTTGAATGAGGGCAATTCCTCATCTCCTGAGATGTATCCATAGAGACTCCTTCCTTGTAAGTAGGTCTCCATCCTTAGAGACCATGCTTGATAGTTGTTCCTGTCCAATTTGTCAATAAATGAAGGAAAACCATCTCCCATTTTACCTTAGTTTGCTCTGATACCACTGTTGGGAAAGATGGATGAATACTCCAAGAGATTGAGTAGGTACTGCTAAACCTACTTTGTACCAGCCCTCTTTTGCTTCAGAGTTGATAACTAAACGTCCTTAGCTTTCCAATGACACCAAAAAATGTCATATGTCCTGTTGCGAACATTTGTTTTATGTAGGGTACAAGTTTCAAATTATGTAAATACCTTTGGGAAGTCTTCAAATACTTCAAGAAGGCTCATATTATTCATAAAGCAAAAATAACACGTGAGTTCTAGAACATGGTGAGTCAAATTAGTGAGTCACAAGGGAGCTGCAGTGGTGTCCTAGTGGAAGGTCGATGTAGCTAGTTCTCAAAGTCCATCAATACTTTGTTTATTTGAGCACTTGAGTCATGTAATACCTCCACCCAAGTGTCTACCACGAATTTAGATGTATTAGGAAGGTTTTAGATTAGTTTCTCATGCTATAAAAAAAGGAGAAAAGTTTTGATCTTGTGGGAAGTCCAAGAGAGTCATATGTATATCTCTACGCTGCTGTAGTTTTGTATGTAGAGATTGCAGAGCTTGTATCTCCCTCATTATATATTGCAATTACATTTTTGATATCTCATTTGAAAGCTCTTACTATCTACTTTTGTCCTCTAAATTTTCATAACCATTGGATTTGTAAGCTGAGAGAAGTACGCTCTGCAAGTAGTGTGTGTTCTCTGGTTTCACCTCTGTTGAAGGTCTCCATTAAACCTCAAACTTGGAGAGGTCATATCTCCTTGTGTACTTATCCAAATTGAGTGTTCTTTGGCTCATTGGAAAGTTCTTGGTCTCTAGTATATGTGGTTAAAACAGTTTTATAAAATTCTAATCCATTAGAGAATAGTAAGCTCTACAAGCATGACTAGTTTTTTGTGATGAAGTTTGTGAGAAGGTCAACTTGTTCCTAGGGGGTTCCACCTACTTCTTGCTATATTTTGGAGGTCATTAAACTCCAACATTGGTATCAGAGCAAGGAATTGAAGCTTGGAGAAGGTTATAATACCTTGATGAAGAATTTGAAGCTATTGGAGAAGAGGTTCATCATCGACACTACACAAAGGTAGAAGGAGATAGCAAGGAAGCATCTCAAGCATCATTCAAGCAAAGAAAGGTGCATAAACTTTATTACAAAGGTAAATCTCATACTTCTTCTTATCACATATATCCAAAAGGAGGGTTAAAGGAGGAAGTTTATTATTTACACAATGGGCGATCAACATGCACAAATAGAGAAGCTTGATAAGAACAACTATCAAGCATGGTGATTTAGAATCACAGCATACTTGCAAGGTAGAGGCTTGTATGGTTTGATTGATGGAACGGATATCAAAACTATATTACTAGAGGATCCAAATCTGTTGGGAGTGATGGATGGATGCACTCAAGAAATCAGTTGGTGCTGCAAAACCTGCTTCACACCTGCCCTCTTTTCTCCTCAGATATGCTTAGTACACTTGCTTAGCTTCCAAATGACACAAAGAAACCATATATGTACTTTGGAAATGGTTTGGGTAATGATCAAACCAAAACAGATAACTTGGTACTTCAAGAATCAAGAAAAAACTTTCTATTCCTGTAGTGATACCTGCTCAGACTTTTACTCAGTGTGACCAGCACACTTAAAATTGGAACAATTCCTTTTGGGAGTATTAAAGTACCTTAGTAAGCTACCAATCACAAGTGAAATCACTTCAATTGATAAACTATGCACTGAGAAATAAGTTTAGCAAAGTTCTAGTTACCCCCGACTTTTTAGGAACTCTGCAGACACAGACCAGTGTGCACTTCGAATCGGATTTCTCCCAAATGGCTGAATGAAATCCTCTGAGATTTTGTATGCTTGTAGTAGACCTTGAGCTGGTTCCAATGTGCTATAGATCTCTTGATTTGGTTCAGTAGATCCTGAGATATGCTCCTTTGAAGTTGACAGACTTGGAGAAGTTAACACAGAGAATCAGAAATGAGAAATGTGTGTATATCTATTGATTAATGAAATTGTACAAGCTCAATAGCATGACAAGCATAGCTAATTGAGGTGTGGTGGTGTAGGCTATGAAGTAGCACTAACACACACTCAGTTACAATGAAGATATGCCTCGGGGAGTGAGCTAGAATGAGTGAACTAACCGCGACTTTTTCACTTCATCTTTTATAGGAGTTTTTTGATCATTTGAATTTGAAATTCAAACTAAGGCTCCCTAGAATCTCTCCTCTAAAAGTAGGGAGATATTCTCTCCATTACAACATTCAGATTTCCACGACTTTCTCAAGTAGGTGTGGTTACAAATTATTCCAAGTCACAATGACTTTTACAAAGGGATAAAAAGTGAGAACATCTAAGCATATGTTCATATGAGCCTAGCTTCAAGTGAAGCCTTGATAAAGCTTTGTCCAAGCTAGCCTTCCATGGGTCTAATGTTCCAAGCCAATGTGTGAAGGCTTGATATGCACCAACAGCTCCCCCTCAAGCCAAACACTTTGGCTTAAGTCTTCTCTTTCATTCTTCAATCACTTCCTGCAAACCAATCATAGATTTGAATCTGCATAACTTGTTTCCATCCAATGCTTTTGTAAGTAAATCTGCACATTGCATATTAGTAGACACATATGTCAATTGAATCTCTTTGCTAAGTAGCTTCTCTCTCACATAGTGGTAATGAACCTCTATGTGTTTGGTTCTGGCATGATAAATTGGATTTGCTACAAGGTGAAGAGAACTAGTGTTATCTCCAAAGATAATAGGTGGTCTTGTGTGTAGACCTAACTCTGTATAAAGAAGCTTCAACCAGATAGCTTCTTGAGTTGCATTGGCAAGCCCTCTATACTCTGCTTCTGTGGATGACAATGCCACTGTAGGTTGCTTCTTGGCTGACCAAGAAATAGGCTTATCTCCTGCAAAACAAATGTAGCCTGAGGTGCTCCTCCTATCATCCTTGCATCCTGCCCAATCTGCATCTGAGTAAACTTTAATGTCAATATCTGATGTATAAGGAAAGTACAAACCATGACTTTGAGTTCCCTTGAGGTACTTCAAGATCTTCTTTGCTGCCTCTAGGTGAAGTATCCTTGGTTTGTGCATGAATTGACTAAGCACACTAACTCCATATGCTATGTCAATTCTTCTCAAGGTAGCATAGTTCAAACTACCTACCATACTTTGGTATCCTGTAATGTCTTTGATTTCTTCTCCTTCATGAGCACTTAGCTTTTGGTTAACCTCCATTGGAGTAGTAGATACCTTAGCATCCTGCAAACCAAACTTCTTGACCATATCCTGTACATACTTCTTTTGAGTGATGTAGATACCTGAATTTGTGTAGACCAATTCAAGACCTAAGAAATACTTTAATAGTCCAAGATCACTGATCTTGAATTCTTTCATCATCTGTCCTTTGATGTGTCTAATCCCATTGACATCATTGCCTGTAATGATGATGTCATCAACATAAACACATAAGTAGATTACCTCTGTACTACTTCTCTTTATGAATAGAGAAGTGTCTGCTTTGCTCATCACAAATCCTTGGTCTAGGAGGTAGGTGGTCAATCTATAATTCCATGCTCTAGGTGCCTGCTTTAAACCATACAGAGCCTTCTTCAATTTACAAACATAATGTACCTTTTTTGGATCTTCATAGCCAGGTGGTTGTGACATGTAGACTTCTTCAGATATCCATCCATTCAAGAATGCATTCTTCACATCCAATTGGTACATGTTCCAATTCTTGGATGCAGCTACACTCACCAATACTCTGATAGTTGGCATCTTGGCCACAAGAGAAAATGTCTCCTCATAATCAATGCCTTGGGTTTATGCAAAACCCTTGGCTACCAACCTAGCTTTGTACCTGTTTATTGTTCCATCTGAATTCTTCTTTAGTTTGTAGATCCATCTGGATCCTATCACCTTCATAGAGTCCTTCTTGGGTACCAAGTCCCAAGTATCACTTTCCTTGAGAGCTTCTATCTCTTCATCCATGGCTTCTCTCCATTCTAGTTTTGTAATTGCTTCTTCATAGGTACCTGGTTCTTCATTCAACAAGTCTTTTGCAAGATATACAGAATGTTTAGTTACAAGTGATGTGTCATACCCAAATCTGATAGGCTTCTTCTTTTCTCTTTGAGATCTCCTCATTGCTTGAGTAGAAGTTTCTGGCTTATCCTCTAATTGCTTCATCTTCATCTTTCCTTTGGACTTCCAAGCCTTGAACTCTTCAAGGTTTATTGTATCATCATCTGAGCTTGAATCTTCTTGCTGATTTGGTTCTTCCTTAGTGAGCTTTGGAAAATCTTCTTCCATGTCATAGGGTAGACTTACTTTCCTGCATTCATTCTCATACCATGAGTCATTCTCATCAAATATGACATCTCTGCTTACCTTGAAGCCTTTGTTTGTTGGGTTGTAGAATCTGTATCCCTTTTGGTTCAAATCATAACCAATGAAGATACATTTTTCAGCCTTGGGGTCTAGCTTTCCCCTTACCTGTGAGGGAATATGCACATATGCTACACAACCAAAGATTTTACAATGATCCAGAGAGGGTCTCTTACCATGCCAAGCTTCATATGGTGTCATGCCATCAAGTGATTTGGATGGCAACCTATTGATGAGATAAGTGGCAGTGGATACACTCTCTGCCCATAGGTAATTTGGCAACTTTTTCTCATTAAGCATAGACCTAGCTGTTTCTACTATAAGTCTATTCCTTCTTTCTGCTACCCCATTTTGTTCAGGTGAATACCTTGTAGTGATCTCCCTTTTGATGCCTCTTTCCTGCAAGAAATCTTCAAACTCATTGGAGAAGTACTCTCCTCCACCATCTGACCTTAGCCTCTTCAAGCTTCTACCTGTTTGATTTTCAACAAGTGCAAGATACCTTTTGAAACAATTAAATACTTCATCTTTGTGCTTCATAAAGTATAAAATGGTCCACCTGCTATAGTCATCAATAAAGGACACATAATACCTTGAACCAGAAATGGAAGGGTCCTTACTAGGTCCCCAAACATCTGTGTGTACCAAGTCTAGGTAGTCTTCATGCATGAAACCTTTCCTTGAGTAGGGTAATCTGTGAGACTTACCAAATTGACATGATCCACATTTGTAAATCATGTGTTGCTTGGATACATTAGGTATCCCAAGCACACATTGATCCCTGCACATTTGCTTTAGAGTTCTTTCTCCTATGTGCCCTAATCTCTTGTGCCATATCTCTAACTCTGAAAGTGTCTGATCCTTATAATTATACAAAGCAATATTTTTGGTGTCTTCTAGCTCAAATGTAAACAATCTACCTGATTTCTCCCCTTTGGCTATCCTTCTGAATCCATGTTTTGGATCCTCCACATATGCTCCATGTTGTGTGAATCTGACCTGCAAACCTTTCTCCACAATCTGACCAACACTCATTAGATTCTTAGTGATGGTTGGTACATAGAGTACCCTGCTCAATAGGTTCTGGTTACCATCACATGTCTTCACATTTCCAACTTTGACAACAGAGTGTTTAGTGTCATCACCTGTTTGTACCTGATGTTTGCCCTTGGGCTCTTCCAAATCAGAAAGTAGTGCCACATTGCCAGCTACATGGTTAGAACATCCTGAGTCAATGTAAAATAAATGATCATCATTTGTACCTATCTTGGAGGTCATATTCATGATCAATAAGGAGTCATCTTGCTCCTCTGTGTAGTTGTTGTAGTCTCTTCTATTTCTGAATCCACCTTGGTAGTTTCCATTGTGGTTGTTGTTGTAGTTGTTGTATTGGTTGTTGTATCCATTGTAGCTTTGATGTTGGTTGAATCTGCCTCTCCCTTGAGAGTATCCACCTCTTGAGTAGCCTCTTCCTCTCTGATTCTTGTAGTTCTTGTAGCATTCATCTGTGGTATGATTGGACAATCCACAAATGTTGCATGGTGATGAGTTGTAGGGTCTCCCCCTACCTGACTTACCTCCTCTGCCTCTTCCTCTAGATGACCTACCTCTTCCTGCATAATTAGCTTGAGAGGTAGAGCCTTCTTCATCGTGTTTCTTCTTGCCTTTATCTTTAACCTTTTTATCAGTATAGAGAGCAGAGGGGTTATTACCTTTTGATTGATCTCCAGCCTTTGTAAACTTTGCTTCATGTGTAAATAGTTGGCCCATGAGTGTTGTGAGATCAGGGGTATGCATGTCCATATAGAGATCCATTGCAGTGGTGAAACTTTCCCACTTATCATCTGCCTTGAGTCCATTTGTCACTTGCCTGACTATTTGCTCTTCTTCAATCTCCTCTCCAATGCTTGCTAATTGGTCTGCCACATCTTTGATCTTTGTCACATACTCTGAGACTGATTGCTTGGGCTTCTTCCTAAGTGTTGTGAACTCAATCCATAATTGATTCTTCCTACCCCTTGTGTTGGAAGAAAAATAGTTTGACAAGGTTTCCCAAGTCTCTTGGGAAGTCTTACAGTTCCTTACATGAGGTAAAAGAAAGTCAGATATAGAGTTTAAGAGATAAGACCTTGCCAAAGCATCCTTTGCACACCATTGGTTGAGCCTTTCATGTTCATCCTTTGTAGGTAGTCCTCTAGTCTTGAATGAGGGCAACTCCTCATCTCCTGATATGTATCCAAATAGACTTCTCCCTTGTAGATAGGTCTTCATTCTCAATGACCAAGCCTGATAATTGTTTCTATCCAATTTGTCAATGAAGGAAGGGAAACCATCACCCATGTTTACCTTCTATGCTCTGATACCACTGTTGGGAGTGATGGATGGATGCACTCAAGAAATCAGTTGGTGCTGCAAAACCTGCTTCACACCTGCCCTCTTTTCTCCTCAGATATGCTTAGTACACTTGCTTAGCTTCCAAATGACACAAAGAAACCATATATGTACTTTGGAAATGGTTTGGGTAATGATCAAACCAAACAGATAACTTGGTACTTCAAGAATCAAGAAAAAACTTTCTATTCTTGTAGTGATACCTGCTCAGACTTTTACTCAGTGTGACCAGCACACTTAAAATTGGAACAATTCCTTTTGGGAGTATTAAAGTACCTTAGTAAGCTACCAATAAGTTTAGCAAAGTTCTAGTTACCCCCGACTTTTTAGGAACTCTGCAGACACAGACCAGTGTGCACTTCGAATCGGATTTCTCCCAAATGGCTTAATGAAATCCTCTGAGATTTTGTATGCTTGTAGTAGACCTTGAGCTGGTTCCAATGTGCTATAGATCTCTTGATTTGGTTCAGTAGATCCTGAGATATGCTCCTTTGAAGTTGACAGACTTGGAGAAGTTAACACAGAGAATCAGAAATGAGAAATGTGTGTATATCTATTGATTAATGAAATTGTACAAGCTCAATAGCATGACAAGCATAGCTAATTGAGGTGTGGTGGTGTAGGCTATGAAGTAGCACTAACACACACTCAGTTACAATGAAGATATGCCTCGGGGAGTGAGCTAGAATGAGTGAACTAACCGCGACTTTTTCACTTCATCTTTTATAGGAGTTTTTTTATCATTTGAATTTGAAATTCAAACTAAGGCTCCCTAGAATCTCTCCTCTAAAAGTAGGGAGATATTCTCTCCATTACAACATTCAGATTTCCACGACTTTCTCAAGTAGGTGTGGTTACAAATTATTCCAAGTCACAATGACTTTTACAAAGGGATAAAAAGTGAGAACATCTAAGCATATGTTCATATGAGCCTAGCTTCAAGTGAAGCCTTGATAAAGCTTTGTCCAAGCTAGCCTTCCATGGGTCTAATGTTCCAAGCCAATGTGTGAAGGCTTGATATGCACCAACAAAATCAACAACAATTGAGGGAGTTTAGAATTTGGAAGGAAAGAGACAAAAGGGTTATATTCATTTTATCACAAAATATTCAAGACTCAATGGTAGGACACATACAAGATCTAGACACAAGTAGAGATGTTTGGCTTGCATTGGAAAGGTTGTATGCTACAGGTACAAGAGCAAGGAAGATTCAACTCAAAAATGAGTTGAATAACATAAAGAAAGATACAAGGACATCGGTCAATGATTACTTGTTGAAGGTTAAAGAGATTGCAGATCAACTAGGATCAATTCAAGCTCATGTGGAGGACGACGACTTGGTTGCACATACTCTCAACGGACTCAAGGATGATGAGAGATGGAAACCATTCATTACATCAGTTTATGTTAGAGGAGAATTACCAGACTTTGATCAGATTGTTGCTCTTATGGTCATGGAGGAGATGAATCTAAATGGTTCTACTTCAAATCAAAAAGGATCTCAAGGACAAGCTCTTTATGTAGGATCATCAAGAGGTGGAAACAGAGGTAGAAGAGGTTCAAATAGAGGTCGAGGACGAAGGAGCGATGATCAAGGGACTTCAAGTGGCTTCTTCAACACAAGAGGAAGAGGAATATCAAATGCTAGAGGTACGAGAGGCTACTACAACTATAATCAAAGACAAAGGAGTTGAGATAACAACAATTGCTATATATGTGGAAGGTATGGACACTACGCCAAAGATTGTTATCAAAATGAAAATAATCAAGGTGGTAATCAAAGAGGAGGCTATTCAAGAAGAGGTAAACAACAAGGAAATTATGTAGTTGAAGGTAAAAGTGATGATTATGATTCTCTTCTTATGATGAATGTAGAAACTAAGATGAATTGCAATAGTGATGTATGGTATGTAGATGGTGGTTGCTCTAACCATATGTCACATGATGCTTAATGGTTTTCTAATATGCATAATCCTTCATGTAAAGGTCATGTTGAAACAGGAGATGATACAACACATAAGATTATGCAGGTTGGAGATGTTGTTATGCAGGATAAGAGCAAGACAAATTGCTTAAAGGATGTACTTTATGTGCCAACGATCACTAAGAATTTGATGTTAGTTGGGCAAATGGTAGAAAAAGGTTTGCAAATAAGATTTAATCATGCAGGTTGCTTCATTGAGGATCCAAAGCAAAGGAGGTTAATTGCTAGAGGTCAAAAACAAGGTAGATTGTTTACATTCAAGGTAAACCCAAATCATACAAACTATTTCTCTTATGGTATGCATCGAATAGCAGAGCTTGATCTATGGCACAAAAGGATTGGACACATGAATGTACACAGGTTAAAGGAGCTATCAAAGAAGAGGATTGTTGAAGGATTATCTGATCTTACTAAGCAACATATGGTGCATCTATGTGAAGCATGTCAAATGGGTAAGCAGAGTAGACAGCCTTTCAAGCATTCAAGCTATGTAAGCAGTGGATTACACACAGACATATGGGGTCCTACAAAAGAGGCATCCTTGGCTGGTAATAAGTACTATGTATCATTCATTGATGATCATAGTAGAATGACATTTGTGTATTTCATTAAACATAAGAGTGAAGTCTTTGATTGTTTCAAAAATTTTAAATCATTTGTCGAGAAGCAAACAAGAAGATATGTTAAGAAGCTAAGATCTGATGGAGGGGGAGAGTATTTCTCTCAAGCTTTTACTGATTTTTTGTATGATGAAGGTATCAAAAGAGAAGTTACATGCAGGTATACTCCACAACGAAATGGAGCCGCAGAAAGAAGAAACAGAATCATAGCAGAAGCGTCTAGAAGCATGCTAAATGATATGTGTTTGCCTAATTCTTTTTGGGCTGAAGTTGTTAGCACAAGTGTGTACATTATGAATAGAGTACCTACTGCTGGAGTTCATCATTTGACACCATATGAGGTATGGCATGGAAGGAAACCAAGTGTAAGTCATTTGAAAGTATTTGGCTGTGTATATTATGCACATGTACCTAGTGAAGTGAGATCAAAATTTGATGTGAAATCACAAAAGTGTATATTTATTGGTTATGCAGATACTCAAAGAGGATATAGATGTTATAATCCTCATACCAATAAGGTGGTTGTTTTAAGAGATGTAAATTTTGATGAATCACTTTCATGGTATGTAGATAAGAAAAGTTTGTAGGTCATAAATGGAGATGAAGAAGATACAGGTGAAGGAGATGAGTGCTTACTTTAGCCCACAAGAAGTTTAAGTGATGAGAAAAGTGGTTTGGATTCAGAAAGAGAGCTACCTTTCAATGGAAGATTAAGGCAAGAGTCACCTCCAAGTGTTAAAAGTAAAGGTAAACTCAAACTTGTTGAAGTTAATGATAAAGGAGAGGAAATTAGTGATGTATGTGAGTATGGAGAATCATCAAAGGTTCCTAATAAGAAAGGAAGAGCATCTACATTGGAGGTAAGAAGAACTTCAAGAGTGAGTAAGCAACCTCAAAGGTATACTTATGAATCTTTCATGAATACTCATTATGCTTTTATGACAAAAGTTGAGCAGGAAAATGAACCCACATGTTATGATGAGGCAAAAGGAGATGAAAAGTGGGAGAAAGCAATGAGAGAAGAAATGGAAGCACTACAGGATAACAAGACTTGGAATTTAGTTCCAAAGACACCAAAACAAAAGGTAATTGGTTGCAAGTGGGTTTTTAAGATTAAAAGAAATAGTCACGGTAGTGTGTCAAGATATAAGGCTACACTTGTAGCAAAAGGATATAATCAAACTCAAGGATTGGACTATGAGGAAACATTTAGTCCACTAGCAAACATGGCAACGGTGAGAACTTTGTTGGCTTTAGCTGCAAGTAAAAGGTGGAATATATATCAACTTGATATAAAGAATGCCTTTCTTAATGGTGAGTTAAATGAAGAAGTGTATATGTCACAACCAGATGGTTATGTGGATGCAAAATGTCCTAATCATGTATGCAGGTTAAAGAAGGCATTGTATGGTCTTAAGCAGGCACCAAGGGCATGGAATGCAAGGTTGGTAAAGTATCTTATGCTACAAGGATACACAGCGAGTCATGCTGATCCTTCACTTTATGTAAAACATGTAGATGGCATGTGGGTCTATGTATGCATTTATGTGGATGACTTGTTGATTAGAGGGAATGATGCAAAAGCAATTGATGAGATAAAAGGGAATTTGGGAAAGGAATTTAAAATTTTAGATCTTGGTTTGCTTAGATACTTTCTTGGGATTGAAATTGTGTATGGCGATGAAGGTATGTGGTTGATACAGAGAAAGTATATATGTGATATGTTGAAAAGGTTTGGTATGCAGGAATGTAAATTTGTTTCTACTCCAATGGAATGTAATGTAAAGTTGAGTGCAAAGGAGGGTGATGAGTTGCATGATATGAATGTGTATAGATCCATGGTAGGATCTTTGATTTATGCAACAAAAACTAGACCTGATATATGCTATGCAGTCGGAGTATTGTCACAGTTTATGCATGAACCTAGAGTACCTCATACAGCGAAAAGAGTGCTTAGGTATTTGAAAGGTACCATGAACGAAGGATTATATTATAGTCATGATGCTGATCTAACTCTTAAAGTCTTTAGTGATGTAGATTGGGTTGGAAGCAAAGATTAGAGAAGATCCACAAGTGGATATGTGGTAATAGCAGGAAACAAGACATTAACATGGAGTTCAAAGAAACAGCCTACAGTTATGTGGCTACTACTGAAGTTATGTGGTTTAAAAAGTTGTTTCATGACTTGAATGTGCAGGTTGATGTACCACTGATATATGGGGATAACTTGAGTAGCATTCATATGACCTCAAATCCTATCTTTCATGCTAGAAAAAAGCATATAGAGGTTCACTATCATTATGTTCGAGAGAAGGCCATAAACAATGAACTACAAAATTCTTTTGTGGGAACAAAAAATCAAGTTGTTGATATCTTCACCAAATCCTTGGATGGACCGAAGCTTCAAAAATTCAACTATATTCTTGGCATGAAGGAAATACCCTTTGAAACTTGAGGGGGAGAATGTTGCGAACATTTGTTTTATGTAGGGTACAAGTTTCAAATTATGTAAATACCTTTTGGAAGTCTTCAAATACTTCAAGAAGGCTCATATTATTCATAAAATATAGCAAAAATTCCACGTGAGTAGAACATGGTGAGTCAAATTAGTGAGTCACAAGGGAGCAGCAGTGGTGTCCTAGTGGAAGTTCGATGTGGCTAGTTCTTAAAGTCCATCAATACTTTGCTTATTTGAGCACTTGAGTCATGTAATACCTCCACGCAAGTGTCTACCACGAATTTAGATGTATTAGGAAGATTTTAGATTAGTTTCTCATGCTATAAAAAGAGGAGAAAAGTCGAGATCTTATGGGAAGTCCAAGAGAGTCATATGTGTATCTCTACGCTACTGTAGTTTTGTATGCAAAGATTGCAGAGCTTGTATCTCCCTCATTAAATATCAAAATTACATGTTTGATATCTCATTTGAAAGTTCTTACTGTCTACTTTCTTCCTGTAAATTTTCATAACCATTGAATTTGTAAGCTGAGAGCAGTACTCTCTGCAAGTAGTGTGTTTTCTTTGGTTTCACGTCTGCTGAAGGTCTCCATTAAACTTCAAACGTGAAGAGGTCATATCTCCCAGTGTACTTATTCAAATTGAGTGTTCTTTGGCTCATTGGAAAGCTCTTGATCTCTAGTATATGTGGTTAAAACGGTTTTAGAAAATTTTAATCCGTTAGAGAATAGAAAGCTATGCAAGCATGACTGGTTTTCTGTGATGAAGTTTGTGAGAAGGTCAACTTGTTCCTAGGGGGTTCCACCTACTTCTTGCTATATTTTGGAGGTCAATAAACTCCAACATGTCCTTTGGAAATGACGTGTGCAATGATTGAATCAAAACAGATAACTTTGGAAGTCACAAACTCAAGAAAACCTTCTATTTATGTCTTGACACCTGCTATATATTTTGCTCAGTATGACCAGTAGGAATTGAAAAAATTCCTTTTAGGGGTATCTAATTAGCTTAGTAAGCTACCTATTCCAAGTGGAATGATTTAAATGATAAACTATGCTAAGAGAAATCAATTTAGCAAGTTAAGCTATACCTCCGACTTTTTAGGACTGTAGCAAAAAATGACCAGAGATCACCTTGACGCATATTTCTCCAAACTAGCTAAATAGAATGTCTTCAAACTTTGAAACCATGTAGATTACTTCAAGCTGAATTGAAAAACCTTTGAATCATTGAATTTGGTGAAGAATTGACTGAGATATGCCCTTGACAAGTTGACAGACTTTTGAGTAGACTAACAGAGAACTCAGAAATGGACAATATGAATGTATGTATTAATGAACATTTGTATACAACTCCATTTACATGAACATCAATGCCAAATGGTGTAGAGAGGTGCAAGCTAGAGTGTAGACCTCACACACGCTCAAAAATCAGTAATGCTAGGCTCAGGAGTGCTCTCTCTTACCCGCGACTTTTCATGTCCATTTTTTCTAAGGAATGAGTGAAAGTTTGAATTCAAATTCAAACTTTTGGCTCCCTATGCTCAAGCTCCTAAATGCTAGGAGATATTATTTCAATCATATAACTAATTTTTCCATGAATCCTTTTGGTAGGTGATTACAAGAGATTCCAAGTCAATTTGACTTTTAGAATGAGGTAAAGTGGTAATTAACCACTAGCATATGTTCCTATGCTTCTTCATGTATGTATAGACTTCAATGCATCCTTTGAGCCAAATGTGTGGCTTGTAATTTACACCAACATTTTTTGAGTGGGTTTGGCCCTGTCAAGACCTAGTGTTCGGCCTAGTTAAAAATTAGGTTCCAAGGCTTATTTGGGGGCTCAAACGGAGTCTACAAATTATGAAAATTGGTAGGATGATAGTTCTAATACTCCTCAAGCTCAAGGACTCCTTGGCTTGAAAAAAATGGAGTTGCAAAAATGAAAAATGGTATTTACAATGGTTTTTAGTGATAAAAATCACTACTTTTATAGGGATTTCTTCTAAAAATTTGATAGGTGCTTCTTGGAGCTCCCTACTTGCTCCTTCTTCTTGTGTGTCCACTTCCTTGATGTGCTTCCATGCTTTGTCCTTGACCTTGAGCTTCAACACTCCCCCCCCTCTTGAGTCTATCGTCCTTGACAGACCCTTGTTGTAGTGGTTGTTCCATGTAGTACGTTGAGAGGTAGTGTCCTTCATGTATCAACAGGAGCGGTCCATCTTCCCAATGTACCTTGGTTGGTTGTCAGGTTCTTCAATTTTCCACTACTAGCCTATTCAAGTGTTGTGCCCAATGTATGTACTTCTTCCTTGGATTTGAGCTGGAGGGTATACTTCTTGGCTTTCAAAGGTTGTTAATTGCTCAAAAGAGGTTGTCGATGTTGATCTTGAGCAGCTATCTACTATCAATTGCTTCTTGGGTACTTATGTTGTACCCTGGATGTCCTTGCATCTTTGAAACATGAGTTTCATAGTATGAGGCCAAGTACATGTGACCCATAATGATTGATGGTTAAGTGCATTAGTGCATGGATTGGAAAAAATAGGTGTCTTATCCTCTTTCTTGTTGATGGATGTCCATTCTGATGGTTCACTTTATGAGATTCTTCAAGCGCGCAGTCTTGTCTCTCTCTCTCTCTTTTTTTTTCTCTTTTTTTTTTTCTTTTTTTTCTCTTTTCTTTTTGTGCTCGCGATGGCATAAAACAAGAAGAAAGAGGTTAGTATCAATAAAATATTTTACATATTGCAAGTGTGTCTCATGTGTCTGGGATTTCTCAATGGTGTCTATGCACGGCCGTGTAATGTGGCCCTATGTTGATGCGTACTTTGGAAGTGCATGACCTCAATGGTACAAAAGACAAGGTTATGCCAAAGGCACATGGTTGTTGCACGTCGAGGCTTTCAATGTTCTTGCAGGTGTTGATGCAGCCCTTGTTGGAGGTGTCCATTGGATGTCAAAAGCACAAATGATTTTAGGGACCCATTTCAGAATAGTGTTGGTTTGCGTACAAGTCCTTGTTGACTTCTTCATCTTTGGTTGACTTCTTCATCTTGTTGACTTCTTCATCTTTGGTTGGTTGCTTAAGTTTTGTATCCGGAATGGTTTGTTCTTTGGTGCTGTGGATGCTACTGGTACCTTAGGCTTCCAAACCCATATCCTTGATGATTGTCTTCTTACTTTTTCCGAAGGGTTGAGTTTATCTTCTTTTGGTCTTTGTGCTCTCTTCTTACCCTTTTCTCTCCTTGGCTTCTTTGTTGAGACCTTTTGCATGGTAGGGAGCATAGGCCGTTGTGTATGTAAGAGCTTCTTGGGTACCCACATCTGTAATCGCCCTTGTTGAGCTCCAACTAATTTCTTAGGCACCCAGATTCGTCGGCGATCTTTTGGTTGAGGTGGTCCTAGTTGTTTGTTTCTTGTCTTTGCATGGTTGGCTTGCCTAAGTGGAAATTGTGTTGATGAGGCTGGTGGTTGCTCTCCTTTTTGTGCCCAGATCTGTTTCATGCCCAGAACTACTTTCTTGTTGAAATCTTCTTGTCTATTTGATAAAGCCGTTGTCTTGTACTGTTTTGCTTGCCCTTGTGGTTGAGTCATGGTTGAGTCATGGTTTCGGCATTAGTCCTTGCATGAGAGGAGTCTCCTTGTCTTTGAACCAATTCTTCCATGATTGAGTTCTTCTGGAACACCTAGCTTTTGACACATACAACATCTTTTTTGCTAAGATTGGCCCTAGAAGAACTAAGAGAATGTGTGAGATCTGGATTTGTGAGCATGAAATTCTCTAATTCTAATGTGATGCATTGTTCCTGTACCCAAACTTGAAGAAGTTGACTTCTTAGGTTCAAGTTGACTGCATGGTCGTAACTCGAGTCTTGACCCAAAACAAGTGGCTTTGTAAGGTCCTCATCGTGACACACTAGCATTTTGACTTTCATTGGAACATCTTGAAGGTAGATGGGAAGTTCCACCTTGCCCAAACAAGGGGTTTCCACTGTGAAGAGATGGATAGGTATGTTCTTGAAGATGAAGAGGTGTTGCAAAATCCTTGATCTACACCAGCCAAATGAACTCCAGAAGTATATGGTGGGCCCTTTTAGCTCGCCAATGGATGTATTAGACACCCTATGTACCTTGGAAGATCACTCTCAAAAAGATAGATCAAAATAGATAAGTTGGAGTTAGCTCAGAGGTGAAAACTTGCTATTCTTGGTTCATACACCTGTCCAGTGTTTTACATAATTCTCTGAGCACAGCAGCAATTAGCTTAATTACTCTTAGGGAAGTCTAGGTAACTTAAAGAGCTAACTTTCAAGAGTAATCTCATCAAAAATAATAAACCACACACTGAGAATGAGTTTTAACAAGTGATGACATCATCCCGATTTTCACGGGCTGCTATAGTTTGAGACCAGTGCGTAGAAAAATCCACATAACTCAAAACGTAGGAATCCAAGGATTATGAAACTTTGTATGGTTATACTAGACAGTACGCTGAATCTAAAAAGCTTTAAATCACTGAATTTGGATAAGTAACCACTGAGAAACACCTCTGACAAGATGAGTGAAAAAGTCGGGTACCTGACAGAGAAGTGAAGATGAACAGACCCTGTTGACTTCAAATGAACATAACTAAAGATTGCAACATCCAAATGACATGAAATTTGTGAGCATATAGTAGACTTATAGAGCTAACTTTACCAAGTTAAATCACTGAAAATGATGCACCAAGCTCAGAGAAAACATCTCTGCAAGCTGACTGAGAAAACTGAGAGTAATGGCAGTGAGTAGTACACTTCACAAGAACATGGAAAGATGAAACCAAATAATCATGAAAATGAAAGTATATTGCTTGTACAATACAATGACTTACTGATACATATGTGTGCCTTGTAATCACACCTTGATATGGCATAAAGCTCAGCTCTTGGAGGTCTTCACATAGGTCTCTCTAACCACGACTAAAACTGCCATCTATTTATAGTTGAGTTTGGGAGGCTAACTTCCCTCAATCACTCTCCAATCAATCAATGATTGATTTGATTCTCTACCTACCACAAATCATGAATTCATGGCTCCTCTTTCAATTCTTGATCAAGTGGACTCAACCACTTAAGATTCTCTTATTTTTACATTAAGTAAACTCTTCAAAAGTTACAAGAGGTAGTTCACAAGTGAACTTTACATAGTCTTCATTTTAAGGCTTTTTCTATGACTTTGTGGGACTCAAGCCAATACTTAGGCTTGTCATAGACTTGCTCCAACAGCTCCCCTCAAGCCAAGTATGCTTGAGGTCTTCAATCTTCCAAGATTACCCACAAACCAATCATAGCCTTGAATTTGCAAAGCTTTGTACCATCCAATGCTTTGGTTAGAATATCTGCACATTGTTGATGAGTGAACACATATGATATTTGAATCTCTTTGCTTAGAACCTTTTCTCGTACATAGTGATAATGAACTTCAATATGTTTAGTCCTTGCATGAAAAATAGGATTAGCAGCCAAATGAATAGAACTCATATTGTCACCAAAAATAGTTGGAGTTCCAAACTCCAATCCAAGATCTTTGAATAATGTCTTCATCCACATAGCTTCTTGAGTAGCTATGGCAAGACCTCTGTATTCAGCTTCAGTAGAAGAGAGAGCAACTGTGGGTTGCTTCTTGGATGACCATGAAATAAGCTTTGAACCTGCAAAGGTAAGATAACCTGAAGTGCTCCTTCTATCTTCCTTGGAGCCAGCCCAATCTGCATCAGAAAATAGCTTCAAACCTAAATCAGATACATAAGGTTAATAAAGTCCTTCATTTATGGTTCCTTTGAGATACTTGAGAATCCTTTTGGCAGCATCCATATGTGGTTTCCTTGGTGTGTGCATAAATTGACTTAGCACACTCACACTGTAACATATATCTACTCTTGTCAATGTGGCAGAATTGAGACTACCCACTAGGCTTTGATATGATGTGATGTCCTTTATGAGTTCACCTTCATGTGAGCTCAATTTGTGATTGACCTCCATTGGAGTACCTGCAATCTTACAATCTTGCATCTTGAATTTTGCCAACATGTCCTTAATGTACTTCCTTTGAGTGAGACACAAACCATGATCTTTGTAGACAACTTCCAAACCTACGAAGTAGGTAAGTGAACCCAAATCACTTATCTTGAACTCTTCTCTCATCTGATCTTTGATCTTCTTCATACCATCTGCATCATTTCCTGTCAATATAATATCATCTACATATACACATAGGTAGATGACCTCGAAATTACTCTTTTTAATAAAGAGTGAAGGATCTGCCTTGCTTGGTTGAAAGCCTTTGTCCTGCAAGAATGAAACAAGCCTAAAATTCCAAGCTCTTGGAGCTTGCTTGAGACCATACAATGCTTTGTTAAGTTTACACACATAATCAGGATAAACTTGATTCTCAAAACCAGGTGGTTGTGCCATATATACCTCTTCTGTTATCCAACCATTCAAAAATGCATTCTTTACATCTAGTTGAAGTATCTTCCAATTTTTGGAAGAGGCAATACTAAGCAAAACCCTAATAGTAGGCATCTTTGCCACAGGAGAGAAGGTCTCCTCATAATCAATTCCCTGAGTTTGTGCAAAGCCTTTTGCTACAAGCCTTGCCTTATACCTGTTAATTGAACCATCAGAATTCTTCTTGAGTTTATAGACCCATCTTGAGCCTATTACCTTCATGGATGAAGTCTTGGGCACCAAATCCCAAGTGTTGTTTTCCTCAAGTGCTTCAATCTCTTCCTTCATTGCATGCTTCCATTCTGATTTTGCTTTGGCCTCTTCAAATGATGATGGCTCCTCTTGGTTTATATCCTTTGCTATGTAGATAGAGTGTTTAGTTACTAATGAGGTGTCAAACCCATACCTTTCTCGTTTTTTCTTTTCCCTCATAGATCTTCTTAGGCCATGATGTGATGATTCTGCCTCATGTCCAAGTTCCTGCAATTTTGCTTTACCTTTAGACTTCCATGCTTTGATCTTTTCCATGTGAGATTCTTCATCATCCTCTGAGATGTCTTGTTCTTCAATCTTTGATTGTTCTCTACCAAGCTTTGGAAAATCTTCTTCAAGATCATATGGTAAATTGATCTTCCTGCATGAATCTTCATACCATGAATTGTTCTCATCAAAAACTACATCTCTGCTTACCAAGAATCCTTTGTTGGTAGGGTTGTATAACCTCTAGCCCTTTTGATTAATGTCATATCCAATAAATACACACCTTTCTGCCTTTGGATCCATCTTGCCTCTAACATGTGAAGGAACATGAGCAAAAGCAATACATCCAAAAATTTTACAATGATCTAAGGTTGGTCTTCTTCCATTCCAAGCCTCATATGGAGTCATCCCATCAAGGGATTTTGAAGGCAACAATTGTCCTATTCCTCCTTTCTGCCACTCCATTTTGCTCAGGAGTGTACCTTGTAGTTACCTCTCTTTTGATTCCTCTTTCTTGAAGAAAAGAATCAAAATCATGGGAGAAGTATTCTCCCCCTCCATCTGACCTTAGCCTTTTTAGTGATTTACCTGTTTGATTCTCCACAAGAGCCAAATATCTTTTGAAACATGAAAAAACTTCATCTTTGTGTTTCATAAAGAATAGGATAGTCCATCTGCTGCAATCATCAATAAAGGAAACATAATACCTTGATCCAGATATTGAAGCTTCCTTGCTAGGTCCCCATACATCTGTATGAACCAACTCCAAGAGATCTCCATGCATATAACCTTTCTTCATGAATGGTAACCTGTGAGACTTTCCAAATTGACATGCACTACACTTATAAATCATATGTTGTTTTGACAAATTAGGGAGTCCAAGTACACTTTGGTCCCTGCAGATTTGCTTTAATGACCTTTCACCAATATGTGCTAACCTTTTGTGCCATACTTCCAATTCTGTGAGTGTGTGACTACCATAATTAAAGAGAGCAATGTTTCTAGTGTCTTGTAATTCAAATGTGAACAATCTACCTGTCTTTTCACCTTTTGCAATTTTTCTGAATCCTTCACTTGGATCTTCAACAAATGCTCCTGCCTTTGTGGACCTGACTTGCAACCCTTTCTCTACTATCTGCCCAACACTTATCAAATTCTTTGTAATGGTAGGGACATAGAGTACCTTACTGAGTAGGTTGATGTTTCCATCAGGTGCTTTGACATTGCCTATTTTCTCCACAGGATGTTTTGTATCATCTCCTGTTTGTACCTCATGCTTATTCCTTGGATCTTCTAAATCTGATAGGAGTGCCACATTTCCTGCCACATGATTTGAACAACCTGAATCTATGTAGAAAACATGCTCATCAGATTTACCTTGTGGCATAGCCATGTTCATGATCAATAATGAATCCTGTTTGTTTGAGTCTTCTGTGTAGTTATTGTAGTCTCTCCTTCCTTTGTAGCCTCCTTGATAGTTTGAATGATTGTAGTTGTTGTAGTTGCCATGGTAGTTGTTGAACCTTCCTCTTGAGTATCCATAACTTCCTCTATTGTATCCTCTGCCTCTTTGATTCCTGGAATTCCTAAAGCAATTTTCAGTTGTATGATTAGTTAATCCACAAATAGAACATGAGTTGGAGTCTTGGGATCTCCCCCTACCTTGTCTACTTCCTCTTCCTCTACCTCTGCCATGTCTTCCTCTACCCGCATAGTTAGCTTGATATGTACCTGCTTCATCATCCACTTTCTTTGCCTTTCCTTTGTTATCTTTGGACTTGCTTTTATCAGTGTATAAAGCTGAAGATTGATTACCTTTAGAGCTTTCTCCATTTTTTATAAGCTTTGCCTCTTGAGTAAGTAGTTGTCCAATGAGTGTGTTGAAATCAGGTACATGCATGTCCATGTACAAATCCATAGCTGTGGTGAATGCTTCCCACTTGTCATCTGCCTTCAAGCCATTGATGACCTGCCTTACAATTTGCTCTTCATCTATTACCTCTCCAATGCTTCCCAACTGATCCGCTATGTCCTTGAGCTTTGTGACAAAATCAGTCACATTTTGTTTGGGAGCCTTCTTGAGAGTTGTGAAATCCAGCCATAGTTAATGCTTCCTAGCTTTAGTACTTGAAGAAAAGAAAGCTTCAAGTGCATCCCACACTTCCTGAGATGTCTTACAACTTCTAATGTGAGGCAACAAAAAATCTGAGATAGAATTGAGGAGATAAGACCTTGCAAGCGCATCCTTGGAGCACCATGTGCTCAATCTTTCTTGCTCTTCCTGTGTTGGTTGACTTTTGTTCCTGAAACTTGGCATAACTTCATCTCCAGCCACATAATCATATAAACTTCTACCTTGGAGATAAGCTTCCATTCTTAATGACCAAGCTGAGTAGTTACCTCTGTCTAATTTGTCAATTGATGAAGGAAATCCATCTGCCATGTTGTCCAACCTTGCTCTGATACCACTGTGAAGAGATGGATAGGTATGTGCTTGAAGATGAAGAGGTGTTGCAAAATCCTTGATCTACACCAGCCAAATGAACTCCAAAAGTATATGGTGGGCCCTTTT
Organism: Ceratopteris richardii; assembly: GCA_020310875.1. Lineage (NCBI taxonomy): Eukaryota > Viridiplantae > Streptophyta > Polypodiopsida > Polypodiales > Pteridaceae > Ceratopteris > Ceratopteris richardii. The sequence goes on along the minus strand of CM035409.1, from coordinate 205,968,426 downwards.
AGCTGGCCAATGGATGTATTAGACACCCTATGTACCTTGGAAGATCACTCTCAAAAAGATAGATCAAAATAGATAAGTTGGAGTTAGCTCAGAGGTGAAAACTTGCTATTCTTGGTTCATACACCTGTCCAGTGTTTTACATAATTCTCTGAGCACAGTAGCAATTAGCTTGATTCCTCTTATGGAAGTCTAGGTAACTTAAAGAGCTAACTTTCAAGAGTAATCTCATCAAAAATAATAAACCACACACTGAGAATGAGTTTTAACAAGTGATGACATCATCCCAATTTTCACGGGCTGCTATAGTTTGAGACCAGTGAGTAGAAAAATCAACATAACGCAAAATTTAAGAATCCAATGATTATGAAACTTGGTATGGTTATTCTAGACAGTAAGGCAAATCTAACAAGCTTTAAATCACTGATTTTGGATAAGTAACCACTGAGAAACACCTCTGACAAGATGAGGGAAAAAGTCGGTACCTGACAGAGAAGTGAAGATGAACAGACCCTGTTGACTTCAAATGAACATAGCTGAAGATTGCAACATCCAAATGACATGAAATTTGTGAGCATATAGTAGACTTATAGAGCTAACTTTACCAAGTTAAATCACTGAAAATGATGCACCAAGCTCAGAGAAAACATCTCTGCAAGCTGACTGAGAAAACTGAGAGTAATGGCAGTGAGTAGTACACTTCACAAGAACATGGAAAGATGAAACCAAATAATCATGAAAATGAAAGTATATTGCTTGTACAATACAATGACTTACTGATACATATGTGTGCCTTGTAATCACACCTTGATATGGCATAAAGCTCAGCTCTTGGAGGTCTTCACATAGGTCTCTCTAACCACGACTAAAACTGCCATCTATTTATAGTTGAGTTTGGGAGGCTAACTTCCCTCAATCACTCTCCAATCAATCAATGATTGATTTGATTCTCTACCTACCACAAATCACTAATTCGTGGCTCCTCTTTCCATTCTTGATCAAGTGGACTCAACCACTTAAGATTCTCTTACTTTTACATTAAGTAAACTCTTCAAAAGTTACAAGAGGTAGTTCACAAGTGAACTTTACATAGTCTTCATTTTAAGGCTTTTTCTATGACTTTGTGGGACTCAAGCCAATACCTAGGCTTGTCATAGACTTGCTCCAACATCCACACCTCCCAATCCTATGAGATAAGCCTCTATGGGCTTGATGTCCAAATGCAGGTCTTGGCAGTATGAAAGTCTTGTTGGGAGTGTGTAGAAGTGCGAGAGACACACAAGAAGCACACACAAGTAGCACAAATGCAGCAAGACACACGGAGAAGACGATGGCTGGAATAGCTCTCTCTATTGATCGATGAACTGAATTGAAGTAAGAGGTGAATAATATCCCTAAGTACAAAGTACCACCACATATGAGAGTATCAAGTATGTGGTGACATGGGGAAAAAACCTCTAGCCAACACTAGAGTAAAAAGTACCTATGTATAGGGAAAAGGTTCACATCAAAGCTACTCGAGGCACACGTAAGTGTAACAAACCCCCCTGGAGTGAATGATGTGAACACATACAGGGAGTGACAAATCAGCCCCCACAAGGTAACAAGCCTAAAGCTTTGCGAAAAGCTTCAAACTTTTCCCGTGGAAGAGCTTTGGTGAATATGTCTGCCACATTATCTTGTGTAGGCACATATACCAAATCAATATCTCTTGCATGAAGGCGTTCTCTCACATAGTGATAATGCACCTCAATATGTTTGGTCCGTGCATGAAACACTGGGTTTCGTACAACAGCCAAAGCACTCTGACTATCTATGACAATATGCGTAGCAACATCAATCTCCATGCAAATATCCATCAATAGGCGTCTCATCCATATACACTCAGCCATAACAACCAGCCCAATCACTATCTGTAAAAGCATGCAAGCATGGCTGAACATCTCTGCCATAAAAGAGACCTAAGCTCAAAGTGCCTCGGAGACATCTAAACACACGTTTCACCGCTTGCCAATGCTTAGTGCCAGGGCTATGCATGAATCGACTCAACTGAGAAACTGCATACTCTATATCCGGCCTTGTGTTGCATGCATATATAAGACATCCCACGGCTTGCTGATAAAGAGAAGTGTCAAATGCATCACTGGAATCCTCAACTGAGAACCTGAACCTGTCTCAACTGGTGTGGAAACTGGCTTACAATCCTCAAAGTCAAAACGCTGAAGTAGTTTTTCAACATACTTTGCTTGATGCATAACAATTCCCCCCTCAACGGATACAAACTGGATGCCAAGATAGTAGCTCAAAAGACCAAGATAAGTGACATCAAAAGTATGCTGCAAATCAGCCATAAGAATGTCAAGTTTTGCATCACATGACCCAGTCAAGAGTATGTCATCGACATAAAGAACAAGCACTATAAGATCAGCCCCATTTTTGCGTACATAGAGTGTGCTTTCAATCGGACTACATGTGAAGCCAAGAGCAATCAAGTGCTTATGTATTTTGTCATACCATGCACGTGGAGCTTGCTTGAGACCATACAAAGCTTTATGCAAGCGACAAACCATATGCTCTTTCCCTTTCATAGCAAATCTAGGAGGTTGCTTCACATAGACCTCTTCTTGCAAATCTCCATTCAAGAAGGCTGTTTTTATGTCCAATTGATGCACTTTCAAACCTCGATGGGCAGCCAACGCAACCATGGTACGAACGGTAGTCATGTGTGAAGTAGGTGCAAAAGTTTCCTCATAGTCAATGCCATATTGCTGTGCATATCCTTTGGCAACCAATCTAGCTTTGTAGCGATCAATGCTACCATCAGACTTTCTTTTAATCTTGTAAACCCACTTTGTACCAATGGCATTCTTTCCTTTTGGCAATTCACATAACTCCCAAGTACCATTCCTATGTATGGAATCCATTTCTGATTGCATAGCACTCATCCATTGTGGATCGTCACATGCATCTTCAAAAGAAAGTGGCTCTTCATTACATGCTGTAGCAATAAGAGAATAATCCACAAAATTACTTGATGCATGGTGAGAGCTTGATCTTGTTCTACCAAGTAAAGGTGCACTCAATTTACTGTCCTGCAAAGTTTGTTTAAGTCACTTTGGCATAGATTGTGCACTCTTGATAGACATGCGTTCATTATGTAAAACATCTTCAATATGTACATCATGCATGGGCTGAATTTCATGCTCAATTTCAGCCATATTTTGACGCAAATGTTCAGCCATATGTGGCTGGAAATTTCCAACAGTTTTGACAATTTTTGACTGAATTTTTTTAGCCATGTTTGGCTAGAAATTCTCTGCATTTTCAGCCCTATTTGGCTGGAATTTTTCAGCCCTTTGAACCTCAGTTGGCTGGTCTGCATGGCCATAGTCAAGCACACCATTTTGGAACAAAGGCATGAGTGTATCGAACATATCTTGTGAGCTAACTGTTGGCAGTTTTTTGCATTCAAGTAGAGGGAAAACTGAATTTTCAGCAAATACCACACATCGACTCACAATAATTGTGTTTGTCAATGGATGGTACAACCGATATCCCTTACTTTCAGCACTATAACCAACAAATATACATTTCTTTGCCTTGTCATCAAGTTTGTGACGTTGTTGTGATGGCACAAGAGCATATGCCAAACAACCAAACACACGCATATGACTAACCATAGGCTTATGACCATTCCAAGCCTCATAAGGAGTGATGACTCTCAATGCTTTTGTAGGGCAGCGATTCAACACATAGTTTGCACACATGACCGCTTCCATCCAAAACTTATGAGGAAGATGCTTTCCTTTAACCATACATCGTGCCATTTCAAGTAAAGTTCTATTTTTACGCTCGGCAACGCCATTTTGTTGAGGTGTATATGGCACCGTACATTGGTGTGAAATACCTCTTTCACGAAGAAAAGCATTAAACTCATGTGACATGTATTCACCACCACGATCCGTGTGTAGAGTCAAAAGCTTTTGTGAAGAAAAATTTTCAGCCATAGCTAAAAATGCTTTGAAGCAAAAAAATACCTCATTCTTTGCTTTCATAGGATACACCCATGTATGGCGAGTAGCATCATCAATGAAGGTAACAAAATATACATGCTTCCCAAAAGATGGAGTCTTGACGGGACCACATACATCACTATGAACAAGTTGCAATTTTCGGGTAGTGTGTGTATGACTATCTTTTGGAAAAGAAGCACGATGCATTTTTCCAAGAATGCAACCTTCACATGCATGCTTTTCAATGGACTCAAGTGTAGGCAAGCCAATAACCATGTCCTTCTTTTGCAAGTAGAGCAAACTATTGAAGTTCAAGTGACCAAAACGAGCATGCCAAAGCTCCATTTCAGCCATGGAAGAAGTATGAGCAACTAAGGCATTCGAGGAAGCCCTCTTGTATGTATCCATGCGATACAAACCATTACATAATGTACCGGACATCACGATAACATCGCCATTGCTGAAATCATGAACCATACACTTATCATCAACAAAGTGTACATGAAGTCCAGCTTTGGCAATCAACGGAACTAAAATTAAGTTCTTCTTGATACCGGGCACATACAATGCATTTTTCAAGAGAATCACACCTCCATTTGCAGTCGTAAGCTCAATTTCTCCTATCCAATGATAGGATAAGAGGCATTGTTTGCACACACCACATGTCCTCTTTTAGGTGCATCTTTCAAAGAGGCAAAAAATCTTTTGCATGATGTTATGTGCTTTGAAGCACCACTATCAAGGAACCAATCCGAATCAGCCTCACTCACAACCATGCATTTAGAATGTAAAGAAGCATCATAATGACATGTAACAACACATGCCCAAAAATCTTGAGCCATGTTAGCTTCATCATTATTTGCATTTGCTGAATCTTCAGCAATAGACATGCCGGAATCCTTCTTCTTTTCATTGCGTTTAGCAAGCTTTCTACACTCATCAATAGTATGACCAGCCTTCCGGCAATATTTGCATCTCTTCTTCTTTTGCAAATCACCATCATTAGAGGAATGAGTGGAAGAGGAAGCTTGAGGCTTTGGTTTTGATGAACCAAAAGCTGAACCATACTTGCTTTTCCCCTTTTGTGAGATAGCAAGTGCTTGTGTTCCCTCGATCAAGAAGCATGTTCCCTCGATCAAGTAGAAGCTCCATCTGTGACAGTAGACTGTGAAGTAGAAGCACCTACCGGTCTTCGATCTACATCTGCCACTATGTTCCAAAGTTGTTTTGCAACAAGAACATGCTTCATCATGTAAGACCACATCGGATAGTTGGTCCCATCAAGCTTATCTTCAACTTGAAGCATGCCAAACAAGTCATTGCTGCCCACCATTTCACTGAGGAACAAGAATGTGATAAAATCTTCACTTCGATGAAAGCTGAAATGAGTGCTGAAATTTCAGCTCACAAACCGTCACTCTGATGGCGATTCTGACTGCACGAATGGCTTTGAAATGGGGGTAAAACAGCAGCGCACCTGGTGGAAATGTTTCCGGGCTGCTGAAATTCACACTTCTATGCTCCAAAGTCGATTTGCACTGTTAAAGTGCACGCGTGCCGCGACGCGAAAAACCGAAACTTGAGAAGAAGTTGAACCTTCTCTGATACCACTATTGGGAGTGTGTAGAAGTGCGAGAGACACACAAGAAGCACACACAAGGAGCACAAATGCGGCAAGACACACGGAGAAGACGATGGCTGGAATATCTCTCTCTATTGATCGATGAACAGAACTAAAGTAAGAGCTGAATAATATCCCTAAGTACAAAGTACCACCACATATGAGAGTATCAAGTATGTGGTAATATGGGGAAAAAACCTCTAGTCAACACTAGAGTAAAAAGTGCCCATGTATAGGGAAAAGGTTCACATCAAAGCTATGTTGCGAACATTTGTTTTATGTAGGGTACAAGTTTCAAATTATGTAAATACCTTTGGGAAGTCTTCAAATACTTCAAGAAGGCTCATATTATTCATAAAATGTAGCAAAAATACCACGTGAGTTCTAGAACATGGTGAGTCAAATTAGTGAGTCACAAGGGAGCTGCAGTGGTGTCCTAGTGGAAGGTCGATGTGGCTAGTTCTCAAAGTCCATCAATACTTTGCTTATTTGAGCACTTGAGTCATGTAATACCTCCACCCAAGTGTCTACCACAAATTCATATGTATTAGGAAGGTTTTAGATTAGTTTCCCATGCTATAAAAAGAGGAGAAAAGTCGTGATCTTGTGGGATGTCCAAGAGAGTCATATGTGTATCTCTATACTGTTGTAGTTTTGTATGCAGAGATTGCAGAGCTTGTATCTCCCTCATTATATATCCAAAATACATGTTTCATAGCTCATTTGAAAGCTGTTACTGTCTACTTTCTTCCTGTAAATTTTCATAATCATTGGATTTGTGCGCTGAGAGCAGTACTCTCTCCAAGTAGTGTGTGTTCTCTGGTTTTACTCCCTACTGAAGGTCTCCATAGAGGTCATATCTCCTTGTGTATGTATCCAACTCATGTGTTCTTTGGCTTGTTAGAAAGCTCTCTATGTCTACTTGTATTTTGGAAAGTTTCAAAGACATTAGAGTTGTGAGTTAAGAGAATTAGTCTCTGCAAGTGATGTGTCTCCTCGGGTTCATCTCTGTTTCAAGGTCTCCATTAAAGCTGCATATTGCAGAGGTCATAGCGCATTGTGTATTTATCCATTTGAGGTGTTCTATAGCTTTTTGGAAAGCTCTTAGAGTCTAGATTATGTGTGTTAAACAAATTTGGAAAATTCTAAGTGACTAAAGAGCAGTTTGCTCTGGAAGAAAATTGGTCTGTGCATACAAGTTTGTGAAAAAGTCAACTAGGTCCTCTTGGGTTTCACCTACTTCTAGCTATACTTTGGAGATCAATAAACTCCAACATTGGTATCAGAACAAGTACTTGGAGGCCTGGAGAAGGTTATCATACCTTGATGAAGAATTTGAAGCTATCAAAGAAGCAGTTCATCATCAACACTACACAAAGGTAGAAGGAGATAGCAAGGAGGCATCTCAAGCACCATCCAATCAAAGAAAGGTGCACATACCTCATTTACAAGGTAAATATTATATTTCTTCTCAGCACACACATTGGAAAGAATGCTTAAAGGAGGAAGCTTAGCATTTGTATTATGGGAGACCAACATGCACAAATAGAGAAGCTTGATAAGACCAATTATCAAGCATGGAAGTTTAGAATCACAACATACTTGCAAGGTAGAGGCTTGTATGGTTTGATTGATGGCACAGATATCAAACCCACATTACCAGAGGACCCAAATCAGCAACAATTAAGGGAGTTTAGACTTTGGAATGAGAGAGACAAAAGGGTTATATTCATTTTATCACAAAATATTCAAGATTCAATGGTAGGACACATACAAGATCTAGACACAAGTACAGATGTTTGGCTTGCATTGGAAAGGTTGTGTGCTACAAGTACAAGAGCAAGTAAGAGTCAACTCAAAAATGAGTTGAATAACATAAAGAAAGATACAAGGACATCGGTCAATGATTACATATTGAAAGTTAAAGAGATTGCAGATCAATAGGATCAATTCAAGCTCACGTGGAGGACGACGACTTGGTTGCACATACTCTCAACGGACTCAAAGATGATGAGAGATGGAAACCCTTCATTACTTCAGTTTATGTCAGAGGAGAATTACCAGATTTTGATCAACTTATTGCCCTCATGGTCACGGAGGAGATGAATCTAAATGGCTCTACTTCAAATCAAAAAGGATCTCAAGGACAAGCTCTTTATGTAGGATCATCAAGAGGTGGAAACAGAGGAAGAAGAGGTTCAAATAGAGGTCGAGGAAGAAGGAGCGATGATCAAGGGACTTCAAGTGGCTTCTTCAACACAAGAGGAAGAGGAAGATCAAGCGTGAGAGGTACGAGAGGCAACTACAACTACAATCAAAGACAAAGGAGTGAAGATAACAACAATTGCTATATATGTGGAAGGTATGGACACTATGCCAAAGATTGTTATCAAAATGAAAATAATCAAGGTGGTAATCGAAGAGGAGGCTATTCAAGAAGAGGTAAACAACAAGGAAATTATGCAGTTGAAGGTAAAAGTGATGATTATGATTCTCTTCTTATGATGAATGTAGAAACTAAGATGAATTGCAATAGTGATGTATGGTATGTAGATAGTGGTTGCTCTAATCATATGTCACATGATGCTTCATGGTTCTCTAATATGCATAATCCTTCATCTAAAGGTCATGTTGAAACACGAGATGATACAACACATAAGATTATGCAAGTTGGAGATGTTGTTATGCAAGATAAGAGCAAAACAAATTGCTTGAAGGATGTACTTTATGTGCCAACGATCACTAAGAATTTGATGTCAGTTGGTCAAATGGTAGAAAAAGGTTTGCAAATAAGATTTAATCATGCAGGTTGCTTCATTGAGGATCCAAAGCAAAGGAGGTTAATTGCTAGAGGTCAAAAACAAGGTAGATTGTTTACATTCAAGGTAAACCCAAATCATACAAACTATTTCTCTTATGGTATGCATCGAATAGCAGAGCTTGATCTATGGCACAAAAGGATTGGACACATGAATGTACACAGGTTAAAGGAGCTATCAAAGAAGAGGATTGTTGAAGGATTACCTGATCTTACTAAGCAACATATGGTGCATCTTTGTGAAGCATGTCAAATGGGTAAGCAGAGTAGACAACCTTTCAAGCATTCAAGCTATGCAAGCAGTGGATTGCTAGACCTTATACACACAGACATATGGGGTCCTACTAAAGAGGCATCCTTGGCTGGTAATAAGTACTATGTATCTTCATTGATGATCATAGTAGAATGACATTTGTGTATTTCATTAAACATAAGAGTGAGGTCTTTGATTGTTTCAAGAAGTTGAAATCATATCTCGAAAAGCAAACAGGAAGGTATATTAAGAAGCTAAGATCTGATGGAGGGGGAGAGTATTTCTCTCAAGCTTTTACTGATTTTTTGTATGATGAAGGTATCAAAAGAGAAGTTACATGCAGGTATACTCCGCAACAAAATGGAGTCACAGAAAGAAGAAATAGAATCATAGCAGAAGCATCTAGAAGCATGCTTAATGATATGTGTTTGCCTAATTATTTTTGGGCTGAAGCTGTTAGCACAAGTGTTTACATTATGAATAGAGTTCCGACTGCTGGAGTTCATCATTTGTCACCATATGAGGTATGGCATGGAAGGAAACCAAGTGTAAGTCATTTGAAAGTATTTGGTTGTGTATGTTATGTACATGTACCTAGTGAGGTGAGATCTAAACTTGATGCGAAATCAAAAAAATGTATATTTATTGGTTATGCAGATACTCAAAGAGGATATAGATGCTATAATCCTCATACCAATAAGGTTGTTGTGTCAAGAGATGTAAACTTTGATGAATCACTTTCATGGTATGCAGATAAGAATTGTTTGCAGGTCATGGATGAAAATGAAGAAGGTGTGGTTGAAGGAGATGAATGCATAGTTCAGCCATCAGGAAGTTTAAATGATGAAAGGAGTGGTTTAGATGAAGAAAGAGGATCACCTTTCAATGGAAGATTAAGGCAAGTGTCACCTCTAAGTGTTAAAAGTAAAGGTAAACTCAAACTTGTTGAAGTTAATGATGAAGGAGAGGAAATTAGTGATGTATGTGAGTATGGAGAATCATCAAAGGTTCCTAATAAGAAAGGAAGAGCATCTACATTGGAGTAAGAAGAACTTCAAGAGTGAGTAAGCAACCTCAAAGGTATACTTATGAATCTTTTATGAATACTCATTATGCTTTTATGACAAAAGTTGAGCAGGAAAATGAACCCACATGTTATGATGAGGCAAAAGGAGATGAAAAGTGGGAGAAAGCAATGAGAGAAGAAATGGAAGCACTACAGGATAACAAGACTTGGAATTTAGTTCCAAAGACACCAAAACAAAAGGTAATTGGTTGCAAGTGTGTTTTTAAGATTAAAAGAAATAGTGATGGTAGTGTGTCAAGATATAAGGCTAGACTTGTAGCAAAAGGATATAATCAAACTCAAGGAGTGGACTATGAGGAAACAATTAGTCTACTAGCAAACATGGCAACGGTAAGAACTTTGTTGGCTTTAGCTGCAAGTAAAAGCTGGAATATATATCAACTCGATATAAAGAATGCCTTTCTTAATGATGAGTTAAATGAAGAAGTGTATATGTCACAACCAGATGGTTATGTGGATGCAAAATGTCCTAATCATGTATGCAGGTTAAAGAAGGCATTGTATGGTCTTAAGTAGGCACCAAGGGCATGGAATGCAAGGTTGGTAAAGTATCTTATGCTGCAAGGATACACAGCGAGTCATGTTGATCCTTCACTTTATGTAAAACATGTAGATGGCATGTGTGTCTATGTATGCATATATGTGGATGACTTGTTGATTACAAGGAGTGATGCAAAAGCAATTGATGAGATAAAAGGTAATTTGGGAAAGGAATTTAAAATTTCAGAACTTGGTTTGCTAAGATACTTTCTTGGGATTGAAATTGTGTATAGCGATGAAGGTATGTGGTTGATACAGAGAAAGTATATATGTGATATGCTGAAAAGGTTTGGTATGCAGGAATGTAAATTTGTTTCTACTCCAATGGAATGTAATGTAAAGCTGAGTGCAAAGGAAGGTGATGAGTTGCATGATATGAATGTATATAGATCCATGGTAGGATCTTTGATTTATGCAACAAAAACTAGACCTGATATATGCTATGCAGTGGGAGTATTGTCACAGTTTATGCATGAACCTAGAGTACCTCATATGCATGCAGCGAAAAGAGTGCTTAGGTATTTGAAAGGTACTATGAACGAAGGATTATTTTATAGTCATGATGCTGATCTAACCCTTAAAGTCTTTAGTGATGCAGATTGGGCTAGAAGCAAAGATGACAGAAGATCCACAAGTGGATATGTGGTAATAGCAGGAAACAAGACATTAACATGGAGTTCAAAGAAACAGCCTACAGTTGCTTTATCTTCTACAGAGGCTGAGTATAGAGGTTTAGCATTGGCTACTACTGAGGTTATGTGGTTTAAAAAGTTGTTTCATGACTTGAATGTGCAGGTTGATGTACCACTGATATATGGGGATAACTTGAGCAGCATTCATATGACCTCAAATCCTATTTTTCATGCTAGAACAAAGCATATAGAGGTTCACTATCATTATGTTCGAGAGAAGGCCATGAATAATGAAGTGCATGTTTCTTTTGTTGGAACAAAGGATCATGTTGCAGATATCTTCACCAAATCCTTGGATGGATCAAAGCTTCAAAAATTCAACTATATTCTTGGCATGAAGGAAATACCCTTTGAAACTTGAGGGGGAGAATGTTGCGAACATTTGTTTTATGTAGGGTACAAGTTTCAAATTATGTAAATACCTTTGGGAAGTCTTCAAATACTTCAAGAAGGCTCATATTATTCATAAAATGTAGCAAAAATACCACGTGAGGTCTAGAACATGGTGAGTCAAATTAGTGAGTCACAAGGGAGCTGCAGTGGTGTCCTAGTGGAAGGTCGATGTGGCTAGTTCTCAAAGTCCATCAATACTTTGCTTATTTGAGCACTTGAGTCATGTAATACCTCCACCCAAGTGTCTACCACGAATTTAGATGTATTAGGAAGGTTTTAGATTAGTTTCCCATGCTATAAAAAGAGGAGAAAAGTCGTGATCTTGTGGGATGTCCAAGAGAATCATATGTGTATCTCTATACTGCTGTAGTTTTGTATGCAGAGATTGCAGAGCTTGTATCTCCCTCATTATATATATAAATTAAATGTTTCATAGCTCATTTGAAAGCTCTTACTGTCTAATTTCTTCCTGTAAATTTTCATAATCATTGGATGTGTGAGCTAAGAGCAGTACTCTCTGCAAGTAGTGTGTGTTCTCTGGTTTTACCCCCTGCTGAAGGTCTCCATTAAACCTCAAACTTGCAGAGGTCATATCTCCTTGTGTATGTATCCAAATCATGTGTTCTTTGGCTTGTTAGAAATCTCTCTAAGTCTACTTGTATTCAAGAAAGTTTCAAAGTCATTGGAGTTGTGAGTTAAGAGCAGTAGTCTCTGCAAGTGATGTGTGTCCTCGAGTTCATCTCTGTTTCAAGGTCTCCATTAAAGCTGCATATTGCAGAGGTCATAGCGCATTGTGTATTTATCCATTTGAGGTGTTCTATAGCTTGTTGGAAAGCTCTTAGAGTCTAGTTTATGTGTGTGAAACAGTTTTGGAAAATTCTAAGTGAGTAAAGAGCAGTTTGCTCTGCAAGAAAATTGGTCTGTGCATACAAGTTTGTGAAAAAGTCAAGTAGGTCCTGTTGGGTTTCACCTACTTCTAGCTGTACTTTGGAGATCAATAAACTCCAACAAGATACTCGAGGAACACATAAGTGTAACAAGTCTAACTGCACTAGTTGATGCACCTGAATCAACCAATGCTCTCACAATGCTTACACTCTTTCCTTGTCCGACCTCTACAGTCACAAAGGGGCATCGGTCAATTATTAGATAAGTAGTTATGTCCAATTTTTGGCACATGTCCATGTGATATTTTGGGGCTTTTGTGTTGACATATAGGCCAATGGTCGAATTCTGACGAGATAGTGTCGGAGTAACCCCGCACTGCGTCTTTCTACACTCAGAAGTCACTGTACCTTCTCCAAAAAGTACTGAATTCGCACCAGAATTCACTGGAATCTCATCATGTGTCACCGAACTAGCATCGGAATCACTACTGACTGGCTCTGATCCTTCTGCAACTAGACTTAATTGGCCTGCACTTCTACCACCTGGGGGTGTCCCTAATAAATTTGGAACTACCCAAGGATGTTGATCTCTCCTATACTTTGGAAAGGACTCGCCGGAACGAGTAACCGGCATATATCACTTCTTCAACTAGCAGTTACTATTCTCCACTGCTTGCCTTGCGTACTGCTCTTCCCTTACTGATTATTCTCAATTTTCCATCTTCCCACAGACGGCGCCAGTGTTAAAAGCACTTCTGTCAAGTCGCTTTTAATCTCATTTCGGGTTCTTGGGGATGGTTAGGGGTCTGACAGTGCAGAGGCCCTTTATTTAATTTTCCCAAATTAACTATTCAACTAAACAGTAACTATACTTTCAAGGCAATAACTTCCGCTACACAGTTACTATTTTTTCGGTTACGATTATCTTTACATAGTAAACTTATCACGCGAGTTAACAATCACACATTTGCACAGACTTATTAATGTGAATGTAGCATTATTGTGTTAATACTTAATACTGCAATTCAACAAACATAATACAGTACTCAAGAATTCTGTAAATCTGCACACGATCTTCTCAGCACGGTCGCCCAGACACACAGTCTGGCGAACCCGTCTCTCCTTGCCGAAGAACACCGTAATGCCTTTTCATTAATGGGTAAAAGTTATATCTATTCACTACGCCTTTTCGGTGTGTGCGATATATGAAAAATACAATCCAATTCCGGCGACCTTATAGGATACTAGTGTATGTTTTCAGGTTTGTGAAGATAGGAGATAGCAGGTTCAGAGTCAGTACTTGCTACATTTGTTGTCAAGCAGTGATTGCTTGATGTGTACACTATTGGATATCTAGTTTGCATATTGTTAGAAGATGTATTTTTTGAAGCATTTTTTATGAAAAATAATTGTAAAATGCCAAAAACTTGTAAAAATATTTATACAACTGATGTAAAAATAAGGAAGACTCTTCCTTATGTAGAATAGAATTTTATGTAATTTTTCTAGAATTTTTGGAAACTCCTAGATAGCATATTTTTAGAATAATAGAGGAAAGGACAAAAATTCAAGTGTGAAAAGGGACACTTGAAAATGTATATAAGACAATTTCCTCTATTATGAGGGGGTTGGTTGATTATTTGTTTACATGCTATCCAAGAGAATAGAGAGAGTTTCCTACTAAAAATCGTGTTTTCTCCTCTTTGTGTGGTTTCATTGATTTGTTGAGTCTATTCTTTGTGTATCCATGGAGATTTGTGAGCTTCTATTGTGTAATTCTGTTGAATGTGTATGAAGAGAGCTGAACATTGATGTGTTGAATGAGAAATTGATGAAGAATGGTGCTGGAAATGAAAATCGTCTGTTTTCACAGAATCGCGATTGTCTCGTCTGTATGGTACAGGTAACATTTTTGAGTTTTGACTTGATAATTGTGTTCTGCTGAGAAAATAGCATGTATTAGACACCAAGATTGTGGAAAATGGTGGAGATTTGCTCAAGATAATCCAAACCCTAGAAATTCCTCTTCATTTTCACCATTCTCAGAAATCCAGCCATTATTCTCTTATTTCTTGGATTCCATCATCTAGAAGGGGTTGTGGTCTCTTGAATACTTCCAGGATTGACAAAATAAAGATGTATTGTTAATTCTTTATGCTAAATGATTGGAGAGGACATCTCCAAAGATCAATAACAAACATTTTTTGGCGCCGTTGCCGGGAAATATATCAAAAGCTTCATTGAAGTTGGACCTTGCTGGATCTTCTATTGTTGATGGTAATGAACACATGGAAAAGGTAATACTCTTTAATCAAGAAATGTGAACATGAAAAGGTAGATGTCTTTGTTTGTCTTTTGGGAAAAGAAAGCAATAGATAATCTTTTGAGAATTGGAAGTGCTGAAATTTTTGTAAATTGATAGTTGCTCATCTCATTTTTTGAAGTAAAGTGCAGGTGTGTGAAAAAAATTGAATCAAGAAAGCTGAAGATAAGGTAACATGTGTCTATTCTTGTATTTTTAGAGTGCTTTTTGACTAAGTACTAGGCAAAATTGTTGATCTTGGGAAGATAACATGGTTGCATTAAGGAAAAGTCAAGCAAAGTAGCTAGATGCAAGTAGATAAGATCCATTTGTTTACCAAGTCAAAGCATTAATCTTGAAAAAAAATTGATTTGCATCTTGAAGAAAAAATGTTTGAGTTTATCTTTGCAAAAAATGATACTTGCATTTCCTAGCACATTTTTCTTTGGGAAGTTTTCTCATGAACTGTTTTGATAGCCAAAAGCATAAGATAGTATAACCAATCAAGGAACACAGGATCAATAGATCACCAAACAAGAAACCCTAAGTGAAGTGTTTACCTTAACTTAGGGCAAAATACTAAAAAAAATCATAAAATTCACTAAAACAATCAAACAAATTTCTTTTCTCCTTGGGAAGATGGACTGAAGTTTTGTTGACAAGTGTGGAAGAGACCAGGTGGTAAGAAAGTAAAATTTGCCAAAAACTAGAAAATCAGAAAAACCACGATTCTCTGCACAGGATCGCGATTTTCTGGATAATTTTGTGATTTTGATGTAAAATTGTCATTGACAGTTGAACTAGAATTGGTAAAGGGGATTAAAAGGAGACAAGAGAAAAGAATACTCAAAATTGCAAAAAATAGGAAATACAGAAGAATCACGATTCTCTGCACAAAATCGCGATTTTCTGTAAGAGAAGAATTTTTGGGGAAATTTGAGTATAATTGTGTTTTTTGGAGAAAGGTAATTGTAAGAGATTTCATTTACATTGAGAAAGTAAGAAAGTTAAATTCCAAAGATTCAGTGAAGATTGAGTATTAAGTGAGAGAGGTGGAAAAATACAAAATCGCGACTTTCACCAAGAGCTAATGAGAGTGACTAATCATGAAAGAATGAACAATTGAGAATTAAAACCATAAAGTTGTTGAAAAATGAAATTGGACAAGTGACAAAGTGAAAATTAGTGGAAACTGCACAAAATCGCGATTTTGTGAACACTATAAAAGTTTGGAATTTCAGAGAAAAGTCATTTTTTGAGTAAGAGAGAGAGTGAGAGCAGGATCAGAATCGCGATCTTCTACAGAGCAAAGTTTTTTGAGATTTCTGGGACAAAGCAAGCAACGTAAGGAGCCATGACCTGAATTTCTTTGTTTTTTCTTTACATTCACATGGTCATTAAGCACAAATAAGCACAAAAACAAGCAAAAACACCAAAAACACGGAATCGCGATTTTTTTTAATTTCTGAATTTTCTGAGAAAAATTGATAGACTTTACAAAACCCTTTTATTGCATGTCAAAACATAGTTAAGGCCATTCTATAGAAGAAATAAAAATTTGAAAATCAACACTTGAAAATTTTTCAAAAAAATTAACAGAATCGCGATTCTGTAGTCAGACACAAAATCGCGATTCTCTGAAACTAAGAACAAAATCGCGATTTCCAGAACACGATTTTCATGAGAAAATCGTGTTATTTACAATTGTGAGCAATCACGATTGTCTGGGAACAAAATCGTGAAAAACACAATTTTGAGCACAAAATCGTGGAAAACACGATTTTGGACACAAAATCGTGAAAAACACGATTTTGAGCATAAAATCGTGGAAAACACGATTTTGGACACAAAATCGTGATAAACACGATTTTGACAAGGAAATCGTGGAAAACACGATTTGGACACAAAATCGTGATAAACACGATTTTGATCAAGAAAATCGTGAAAAACACGATTTTGACCAGAAAATCGTGAAAAACACAATTTTGACCAGAAAATCGTAAAAAACACGATTTTGATTAGAAAATCGTGAAAAACACGATTTTGACCAGAAAATCGTGAAAAACACGATTTTGATTATGACCCCTCTACTTGTCGGCGGTCGATTAGACTTGCATTTGGACGCAAATGTGTGTTGGCACGTCGTTGAAAATCGTGAAAAACACGATTTTGATTAGAAAATCATGAAAAACACGATTTTGAACACAAAATCGTGAAAAACACGATTTTGATTAGAAAATCGTGAAAAACACGATTTTGACCAGAAAATCGTGGAATACACAATTTCTAGCCACAAAATCGTGACAAATATGATTTTATCCACAGAATCGTGAAAAACACGATTTTAGCCACAAAATTGTGGAAAACACGATCTTGACCACAGAATCGTGAAAATTAATTGAATGATCCTTAGGTCTGGGAACAAATTAAACACACATACTAAGCAAGAATTAGGAAGGAAGGAAATAGAGCCAGTGGAAGGGGAAGTGCAAAAAAGAAATTTAGGGCAACAACATGGAAAATTTAAATGAAACAAATGAGCCCATTGAAACTGGGGATTACAAAAATATCCTCAAATACATGTATACAAATAGGTTTGGAACCTATGTATATCAGGATGGAATGCATAAGTTTCTCATTAGATTGAGAAACTTAGAAGTTCCCCTGAACATAACACCAGTAGCTCAATTCAAAGATGGTAGGTATGAGGATAGGCAAGGATGTGTATACATCTTCTCCCAAGACCCAGAAAATTCAAATGACTTAGGGCAATGTGCTGACAAAGGACCTTGGGAACATAACCTAGGACAATCAGACTTACCAAGACCACATGAAAACTACACTAGTACTGAGCAACAACAAGGGAGGAGAACACATGCTTCCCCAAATCCTTTTGAAAAGGAACCAGAAGGATTTAATGAATTTTCACTAAGGAGAAGACATCATTGGCAACATCAGGGTAGAATGCTTAGACCATATCAAGTAGCCAAATGCATGAAAAATCAATATGAAGGATATTCTGATCCTCATGCTCATGCTGCAGAGTTTAGGCAATTAATTAGAGCTGAGGAGGTAGAAGATTACAAAGTCCAATTTGAAGCATTTGGTCTAACCCTAACAGGACCTGCATTATCATGGTTCATCCCACTGAGAAAGGAAATGTACCCAGATATTGAATCTTTCCTAGAAGCCTTCATTGGGGAATTCTCAAAGACTGGAATAAAACATAGCACAGCCACTCTGATACATAGCTTTAAACAACAAAAAGATGAAAATGTCAGAGAGGCAGCCAGGAGATTTAAGCAATACATTGACAGATGTCCTAGAGAAGAAGTACCTTCCATGGCAAGACAAGTATCCCTATTCATAGAAGGATTAAGTGCTCAATTAAGAACCCTAGTGTACTATAGAAGATGCCCTGACCTAGGAGCTTGTGTAAAAGAAGCAATAGATTTGGAAGATAACAAAGGCCAAGACCTGTTAGCATTTGATCAACCTAGATCAAATGAAGATAAAATCCCACCAACAGAAGAATTGGCTCAAGCCATTGCTAAAGCCCTAGAAGTAAGCACCAAAACTAATTTGATAAACTCTAGGATGAACATAAATAAAAAATGCTACAATTGTGGAGAAAGTCATTTGGTACAACAATGCCCATATCAAAAGCCACCACATTTGCAAGATAGGAAAACACTCAAATATTTTACACTAGAGAGGAAATGGACAAATCATACCAGGGAGGAATGCTTCTATAATAAACAACCCATAAAGGAGAGAGATTATGGGAGCCAAAGAGAATCAGGGTATATTGAGCAACCAAGACCTGTGCTTGGGCAACAACCTCCTATACCAACAAATGTGGTACCAATTAAATATACACCAATAGAGGAGGGAAATTCAAGAACAAAGTCACCATACAAGGAAGATTATCAATGGAATGAAGGATATCAAGAAGAATGGGAAGGTTATGAATTAAGAGAACCAGAATTACAAGCCTTAGACTTGGGAAATGGGAGAATTGAGATGGATACTGCCACTTTCATGTATATAACCAATAATTATATGTCCAATCAAAAACCTCAATTCAAAGGGGGACCAAAGATAACTTGTTATAGGTGTGGAGGAGAACATTTCATTAGAGACTGTCCACAACCTCCTACGTTAAGAATAGAGGGAGCTTATTGCAAGGATTGTGGCAGGGAACATTTGATAAAGGATTGTCCAAAAAATCCTCAAAAACAACAAAACACACCTAATAACATACCACTAAAAGCAGTCAACATCATGGAACAAGAAGAATTGAGTGACATTGACCAAGTGAATGTAAATGCTATAACAAGGTCACAAACTAAACAACAAAGAACAACTAAGGAACAAAATGAAGGTTCAATCTCAAAGGTGAAGAAAAATAGACAAAAAGGGAAATGGGAAAGGAAACAAAGAATGGGTAAAAATTTGGAAGAAGAAAATAGGGAACAATCAAACAGTACTCCTCCTCAGAAGACACAAACCCAGCGGAGATAGGAAATTCAAAAAGTCTAGACACTCTAATAAAAGCATACAAGGGAAGAATTCAAGAGGGACCAAGCCCTACTGATCATACAATGGCTTATCCTATGCCGGACTTAGAACATGAAAGGATGCAGAAGTGTAAACAAATCATACGGGAAGTACAACTCAAAATGGGGGAAGTAGACAATTCTCAAAAAATAGTTGAGGAATCTGAGACAACAAAAACAAGAGGAAATAGTAACAAGGAAGAAAACCCACAAGTAGCATTTCATGTGAATGTAGATAAACAATGCACAATTCTATATCACACCACATTGGAAGATTTAATGAAACAAAATCCTCACTTACAAAACAAAATGAAAAAATGGGAAACAACACCAGAAAATCTTCACCCACAACTACAGGAAATGGAGGAATTATGGTATATTCCCATTGATAAGATAGGAGGATATTGTGAAGGAGAAGAGGGAAACTCAACCCTAAAAATACAATTTGGTAAAAACCAAGCCAAAGCTATTCTGGATAGTGGATCAGGAGTGGCCATCATGACTAAACAAACTTGGGAAAAATGGGGAAAAAATGAATTATTACCCACCAAAATGAGATTGCAACTTGCAGATGGACACATAGAAAAACCCCTAGGAATATGGGAAAAAGTGATTGTGGACATATGTGGAATAGAGATAGAACATACCTTTGCTATAGTTGAATTCCCACAATCTACTTCATACGAAATTATCCTAGGAAGACCATTTATGAGACAAATGCAAATTATGCAAGATTGGGGTAATGATTGCTTATACCTTCAGAGCAAAGGAAGAATAACCAAAGTAAATTTAAGAAATGGGCACTACTGTGACATATCTCCTCAAGAATGGTATAAAATACATCAAAATCAAGATTTAAGTGAAGAATCAGAAATGGAAGACCAGGATGAAATTGAATCATCAATATGGAAGTGCAATATGATAAGAAATCTTACCAATAGAAAAAGGAGATTGAGAAGAGAAGATTGTGTGGAAGGAAGGAAGTTACAAGATGAGAACTATGTACCACAACAATTCAAAGATGAGGAGTTTGAGCCCTATGGGTGGAATCAAATTTTTGCTACCATGGATCTAGCCAGTGATGAGTATGTAGGAGTGGAATTTCAAAATGAAGAAGGATATGATGTCTTTCACATTGGAATACAAATGATAAAGGTATCCAGAACAGAAGAGGACAAAGAAGAAGAAATGATATTGAAAAAAGGGAAAATACAAATTTGGAAGAAGTAAAAGCTGAAGATAAAATCTCAGGCAAATATAAAAGATAAAATCTCAGGCAAATATAAGAAACACAAACATAAGGAAATAGAAAAAAATCAGGGGCATGAGAAAAAGGAGAAGGAAACAAATAAAGATCAACAGTTTGATGTACCAGCAAATTTCAAGACTTATGAAGTAGAACACAGACTACTTCTAAAAATGAAACCAAAGAGAGAAAAGAAGAAAGAAGAGGCTTATGACAATGAAGAACAAACCAAGAAGGTTGTGATCACTCAAGAAGATGGAGAAGAAAGACATATTGTAATAGTTGATGATATGACAAACCAAGAAGAAGAAGCACTAAGAAGTTTGGCCAAGAACTATAGGGATGTGTTTGCTTATAGCTACAAGGATTTGAAAGGAATTGATCCTAAAATCTGTGAGCATAAGATTCCTATTACACTTGAGGCAAAACCTAGCAAACAGAGACATTACACATTCAATGATAGATACTCTGCTAAAATATAGGAAGAAATTGACAAGCTATTAGCTGCCAATTTCATCTATGAGATTGAGTATATAGAATGGATATCTCCTATAGAGAATGGGAAACTTAGGGTATGCATTAACTTGAAAAAGGTAAATGCAGCAACTATAAGAGATAATTATCCACTGCCTATAACAGATCATCTTCTAGAAAGAGTTGCAGGGAAGGAGGTTTATAGTTTTTTAGATGGTTTTTCAGGATACAATCAGGTACCTATAGCATTGGAAGACCAACATAAAACTGCTTTTAGGGTTATGCCCTTTGGGTTAACCAATGCTCCAGCAACTTTTCAGAGGTTGATGTGTCATATCTTCAAAGAGTTCCTGAGGAATGTAATGGAAATTTATGTAGATGATCTTTGTACTTTCTCACTAAAAAGACAAGATCACTTGCAGGATTTAGAAAATATATTCAGGAAATGCAGAACCTACAGAGTATGTTTAAATCCAGAAAAGTGTGTATTCTTTGTAAGACAAGGAAGAATGTTAGGTCACATAGTCTCTAAAAATGGAATTTCAACTGATGAGAAGAAAATAAAGGCCATTATAGAACTTCCAAGACCAACAAATGTAAAGGAACTTCAAACTTTCATGGGACATTGTGGGTACTATAGGAAATTTGTACACAAATTTGCTGACATAGCCAAACCCTTATATGCCCTAATTACAAAGTTTGAGTGGACCAAGGAGTGTGACCAAGCCTTTGAAACTTTAAACACTTGTTTGGTAACAGCCCCAATTCTGAAAACACCTCAATGGGATAAAATTTTTCATGTCCATGTGGATGCTTCAAATTATGCTTTAGGATGTGTGTTAGCACAACCAATAGAAGGAAGCAAGTTAGATTTTCCAGTGGCTTATGTTAGTAGGCAATTGAATCTAGCAGAAAAAAATTACACAACCACTGAGAGAGAAGGATTGGGCATGATATTTGTTGTAAAGAAATATAGACATTACCTTTTGGCCAACAAGTTTAAGTTCTTTGTAGACCATCAAGCTTTACTATATTTGGTAAATAAACCTTGTCATACTAGTAGAATAGTCAGATGGTTTCTTTTACTAATGGAATTTGAGTTTGAAGTGGTGGTCAGACAAGGGAAAACACACTTGAGAGCAGATCATTTATCTAGAATTCAGTCTAAAGAACCCAGTTCACCTTTAGATGACGACCTGCCAGACACTTATTTGTTCAAAGTAGAGAGTGTTCCTGAGTGGGCCATGACTTTAGTACCATTATTAACCATGGGACCTTGCAGAACAGTTGGGAACAATGCACACTTAGTATTACAAAGCAGGAACTTTATGTTACTAGCTGGGCATTTGTATCATCTCAACCACACAGGCATATTGGAATATTGTACTCCTGAAGAAGAGCAACAGGAATATCTGAAAAGAGCTCATTGTTGGAACCCTTGCACTCATGCTTCTAGGGTAGTCACCCTAAGTAATCTCAATAGGATGGGCGTACATTGGCCTAATAAGATTCAAGATGTAACAAAATACATTGCTAATTATAGGAAGTGCCAATTATTGCAAGATTCAGAATTCATAACTCTATATTGGTTCCAGAAAAATCCAGATTGGAGTGAAAATATCATTGAGGAATTGAAAAGGAAGAAGAAAGGAAAACAAGTGATAGCTGGTGCAGATTCCAAAAATCTACAAGTAGTCTCTGAAGAATATCAATTGATAGGAGAATAGTTGTATAAGAGAGGAATGGATGGATGCTTAAGAATTTGTGTTCCTGAGAATAAATATCTGGAAATGTTGGAAATGGCACATTTTGGAGTAGCAGGAGGACACTTCTCAAGTGACAGAACTGCTAAACTCATTTTATATTCTGGCTTTTGGTGGCCAACCCTATTTCCTGATGCAAGAACCTATGTAAAAATATGTGATGTCTGTCAGAGGGTGAGTCAACCAAATAAAAGAGATAATATGCCATTAGTTCCATTAATTTCAGCAAGAGCCTTTAGTAAATGGGGGTTGGATTTCATTGGACCTATACATCCTCCAGCAAAACAATCCCATGCTGAATACATCATAGTGGCTACAGACTACCTGACAAAGTGGGCTAAGGCCAAAGCCACAAGAAGGAATGAAGCTCATACTACTGCCAGATTCCTGTATGAAAATATTATCATCAGATTTGGACTTCCAATTGAATTGGTAAGTGATAGGGGGACCCATTTTGTAAACCAAATCATAGAAAACATCACTGAATATTTCCTGATCAGTCATAGAAAGTCAGCCCCATATCACCCACAAGCCAATGGGTTAGCAGAAAGTACTAATAAAGTACTTTGTACTGTACTGTCAAAATTAGTAAACACAAACAGGAATGATTGGGATTTACAACTTAATCATGTCCTATGGGCTTATAGAGTGGCTTATAAAACTGCAATAGGAAACACACCATTCAATCTAGTATATGGACAAAATGCAGTTCTACCTATGGAATTCCTTATTCCAACATTAAAAGTAGGTAGTCACTACAATTGGACTGGACATGAACTATCAGAGAGAGTTATAGAATTGGAAAAATTGGGAGGTTCTAGACTCCAAGCCATTATGAGCATATATCTGGACAAGAAAAGGCAAAAAGCTTATCATGATGTTCACATAAAAGAAAAAGATCTACAGGAAGGAGATCTAGTTTTGGCTTACACAGTCAAAGAACATCAGAAAAAGTTCCAAAAAAAAGGACATGGACCATATATTATACATCAGATAAGCAACAGTGGAGCCATTCAACTAGCTAACATAGACGGAGAAATCATGCCAAACTTCATAAGTGGATGTAGAGTCAAGAGGTATGACTGCCCATTAACTGTTGATGAATGGAGAAGGTTGCAACAAGCTCAAAATAGGAAAAAAGAAGAGGAAGACATTAGAAAAGAGGCTCAACAGGAAGCAAAGGAAAGGATAAGAAAAATCAAAGATCTTAGGGAAGTCTGTTTGTGTAAAACTCCTCTAAAACTAAAAGAACATTTGCCTATGATGAAATGGATTTTCAAAATGAAAAAATTAGGGTTTTGATAGATTATGGAGCACAAGTGAATCTGATTAGTTAAGCTTTGGTAAGTAAATTTAACATAAAAAGAACTAAATGAAGAATATATGAAAATAGACTGTGAAGAATGGCCAGATCATTTGATGTCTGAAAAATTGATTTAAGGTCAACCATGGCTCCAACAAGGTAAAGTGATTTTGGATTTTGAAAAAATGAAGCTTAAATTAAAAATAAATGAAAAAAGGTTTTTAATATTTTTATTGAGTAATGAAGAATAGGAAATTCAATTAGATGTTCATGATATACACTTGGAAGGATTTACTTTTGCATTTGAAGATACACAGACATTACCAATACAAATGTTAAATGATCAAGCTTCATGTAATCAAAATCAGCAAAAGATTGGAAGAACAAAGAAGGGTGGAGAGATAGGAAGAAGGTGGCAATCATGGCATTGTCTAAAGAATCAAAACATCAGAACAAGAAGCATATGGAATCAAAGTCTACAGGAGGTCCGCTCATCAAAACAGAAATCCAAGACAAAATGGATATGGAGACCAAAAAATCCTACAAAATGCTTATCAGAAGGAAATGGATGTTTGCCTGAAACCAGGACAACTAGAGTTAAAAAGTATTGGGTCAAAAAAGCAGAGTTGTTTCAATGGAAAAACCATCATCCATATTTGATCTGTATTTAGAAAATCATAACATATTGGAAATTATGACAAAAATATTTTACCTTATCCTTTTTCTAAAAAGAGAATTAGGAGGGGAAGAAAAGAAATAGAAAAAATTATTATTATTAAAAAAAAGAAAGAAGAGAAAAAAAGAGAGAAAAAATAAAAGAAAAAAACAACAAGAAAAAACAGAAGGAATCATTGTTAAAAAAAAAAAAGAGAGAGAGAAGTTGAGAAAAATTGTTTATTTTCTTTTCCTTTTTACAAAATTATATAGCACAAAGCAAGATCTAGGTAGAAGGGTAGTAGATTTCTATTTATTTTGTATTAATTTTTCTATCATTGATAAAATTTTTTGTTTTTCTCCAAAAGAGTTGTTGGGAAAAGGGAGTGCACTAGACATCTTGCTACACCTGTAATGATCACTTTAATTGAGTCTTTTTGAGGAAACAGAATTTATTTTGAATTTTATTTTCATTCTTATGTCATGACATCTCAAAATAAATATTACTTTTTGATTTCTTGTGAAAGAAGCACAGAAAAGCAGTCCAGCCATAAAACAGAAAGGTGTAGATCAAGTTCAGGAAGCAGAGGAAATAGAAGTGAAAAAGAATGTTCAAGAAGCTACAGAAGGAGTGGTAGAAAAGGAAATTATCCAAAGTATAAAAGATGTACTTCATGATTTGAAGAGTAATGAAGAATTTACAACCAACAAAAATCAAGGACAAGAAGAAGAAATGGATCTTATGGACATTGATGAGCAGGAAGAAGGGTAGAAACAGCAGACAAGCCATGATCAGATAAAATTCAGTGAGAAAACTGAGTCAATTTTAATTCAGGAAACCCCAATCCAGGTAAAAGAAGCATAGTTTTCTGCAAAAGAACAACCAGAATTGGAGAATAACAAAGTAGAAGAAGTAAAGGCAGATGAAGATAGATCAAGACAAGAGAACCAGGATAATCAGACATTGGAACATGAAGAAGATGTGGCAGATCAAGAAACACTGGAAATTCATCAAAGCAATGAAGGAAACCAGGCTAAGGTTATAGAATATGAAGAAGAAGAGGAAGAGGAGAATGAGTGCAAAGAAGACAAACAAATAGAAGCTAAACAAATGGAAATGGAAGTGGGGTTGGAAAGAATACCGAAGAATATAAGATCTGCTTGCCAGATTATTATGAGCAACATTGAGCAGTTTAGACCTTCAAGCAGGAATATGATCATTTCAGGAATGGTAGCAGAGTCTGAATTTGAGAAAGGCAGTATGATCGTTAAGGAGCACAAAAGGGAAAAGGAACAAATGTCAGAACAATTGAGGAAGGTGCAGGAGAAAAATGAGGAATTTACAAATAGAATAATTGCTTTGGAGGAGTTAGAAGTACAAAAACAAAATAGAATTCAATATCTAGAAGAAAAGAGTGTAAAACTAACAGAGCAGAATAATAAACTGGAAATGGAGCTGAGAAAAATTGAAGGAAGATATAGAACTTTGCAGACTTCTTATCAAATTTTGACTAAAGCAAATGAGGAAATAAACAGGCTATTAGTGGAAGAAGGTCAGTTAAAGGATGAAAGCAAGACTGCTCAGATGACAGAGGAAGAAAAGGAAGAATTGCACAAGGAGATTAAGAGATTACAAATAGAATTGAAAGAAGCCAAGGAACAAGAGAAGCAGGCTAGTACACATGCTGCTACATCAATGAGAGGATATAATAAGTTGCACATGGATATGGAAAAAGAAAGGAGTGATTGGCAGTCAAGGATGGAAAAGGAAAAAAATGAATGGATAAAAGAAAGAGAGTTATGGGCAATACAGAACGGAAGTCTGATGGTGACAATAGAAGAATTACAGAAAAAGGTGGAAAAGCCACAAGTTCAAGAAGAAACACATATAGAGACTACATATACAGAAGAATATGAAGTAGGAAATGATGATGGAATACAACATGGCAGTGAACCAGCAAATAAAAGACCAGAGGAAGAATATTCAGAAGAATTTGTCAAAAAATTGCTGACAAACAGAGAATCTAGAATGGATTTTATCAGAAAAATGCATGATGAATATGAAGATCAAATTGTCACATTTGCTTTGAATAAGGGGATTAATCCAGACCAGCATCATTGGGCTGCAGATGGGCTGGGCATACCTTTATGTATGATCATGGAGAGTATCAAGAACTATCAATTGGCAAGAGTTGGATTACCTCCAAATAAATATCTAGAATATGAAGAAGATATTAATGTGACCAAAGAATTATTTGAGAAAGCCAATCCAAAGTGGAGGAATAGATGGTTGGATGCAAATAAAGAATGCAGGAAAATTTGGAAGGAAGCACCTCTTCAATTGAAAATTAATCCAGCTTACTGCCCTGTAGCAAGAAGAAGAGAATGGACAGTTTTTTGGGAAAGACGGAGAGAAGGACAAATCCCACCTAAATGGTTGAATTTCCCAAAAATAGCCGGTCCAAAGGTAGGAACATGGCCTACAAAAAACTACATGGTGGATACAGCTGAGTCTATTATAGCTACATACAAAGATGTGAATGACCCTACATGCATTTTACTGATCAGAGTAATGAGATTAATTCTGGCATGTATAGAGACATACACAGATACAGATGTCAGAATATTAAATTACATTGACTTCAATTCTCCTACTGATGCATTACTGTTTGATCTAAGTGAAACACCCGATAGAATCTGTTTAATGGCATACTACAACAGAATAATATTTTTGGGCAGTCACTATTTACAAATTTTTGAAGATGCATTCGATTATGGGTTTTTTGAGAGAGAGTCAGAAATATTCGGAAACTTGTCAGTAGTCACCAAGTCTCGTCTTACTGCATATGAAGCTGCTTACACAAAATATTTGAAGAAGGATGTAATTGATAAACCAGAAGCCGCAGTACAGTGGAGGAAAGCATTGTTTGAAATGGTAAATAACCTGAACATTACAGAAAGGAAAAGTCATGACTTACTGTCACAATTCTATCAAAGAAAGAAAAAGTGAAGAAAGCAATCAAGACATAAGAGCAGGAAAGTCTTTTGTCAGGAGCCAAAAGGTTTAGGAGGGGAAGGATGTTAGAAGATGTATTTTTTGAAGCATTTTTTATTAAAAATTAATTGTAAAATGCCAAAAACTTGTAAAAATATTTATGCAATTGATGTAAAAATAAGGAAGAGTCTTCCTTATGTAGAATAGAATTTTATGTAATTTTTCTAGAATTTTTGGAAACTCCTAGATAGCATATTTTTAGAATAATAGAGGAAAGGACCTAAATTCAAGTGTGAAAAGGGACACTTGAAAATGTATATAAGACAATTTCCTCTATTATGAGGGGTTTGGTTGATTATTTGTTTACATGCTATCCAAGAGAATAGAGAGAGTTTCCTGCTGAAAATCGTGTTTTCTCCTCTTTGTGTGGTTTCATTGATTTGTTGAGTCTATTCTTTGTGTATCCATGGAGATTTGTGAGCTTCTATTGTGTAATTCTGTTGAATGTGTATGAAGAGAGCTGAATATTGATGTGTTGAATGAGAAATTGATGAAGAATGGTGTTGGAGATGAAAATTGTTTGTTTTCACAGAATCGCGATTGTCTCGTCTATATGGTACATGTAACATTTTTGAGTTTTGACTTCATAATTGTGTTCTGCTGAGAAAATAGCATGTATTAGACACCAAGATTGTGGAAAATGGTGGAGATTTGCTCAAGATAATCCAAACCCTAGAAATTCCTCTTCATTTTTACCATTCTCAGAAATCCAGCCATTATTCTCTTATTTCTTGGATTCTATCATCTAGAAGGGGTTGTGGTCTCTTGAATACTTCCAGGATTGACAAAATAAAGATGTATTGTTAATTCTTAATGCTAAATGATTGGAGAGGACATCTCCAAAGATCAATAACAAACACATATTTTCTCAGGTATTATGGTTCATATTTAGCAAGTTCAAGTTTGAAGGAAAGTCAAATTCAATTTTGAAGAATACTTTTGAAGAAAAGGTTTGAAGGTCAGTTCAGGAGTACAAGCTTGAAGCTTGTGATAGTTTGCAGCTTATGAAGCTTGCAGATCCAATTCAGTTTGTACCAATGTGACATTGCAGGGGTGATTGTTGGAAACAATGTCCCATTGGTCAAAGTTGGTCAATCTTGCTCAATAAGAATAGCATGTGTAGATTTTCTTTCTACTTCTTGTACAAACAAACAGGCATTGAGCCCGTGGATAAAACAAAAGCCTCCCAACCATGGGGCATGGTTTCAAATGCCACGGACAGCGCAGCGAAACATGATGTGTTTTTTATTCAGCTTTTCTTTATTAAAAGACCACGCGAACGGCAGACGCCGAAGTGTTTTTTCTGATTGAGTTTTTCATAACGATCTCATGAGTTTTGCTTTATGAGAGTTTCTTTTTGGAGAGCTTTTGAAGGGATCACTATAAAAGAAGAGTCATAGGCTCATTGTAAACATCCTTCACCTAGTTCAGCACCAAGCTTGGAGCTTTGGTCCCTCACTAGAGGAGGTGCTTCTTAGCACATGGGGCAGCCATGGTGCTATCTTGGAGCATGTTGAGGAGCGGCTATGGAGTTCTTCTTGGAGAAGAAGAGTGTGCTCACACTCTTGCTTATGAAGAGGCTATTAGAAGCTTGATGGTGTGGATCAGCCATTCACATGATGTATTTGAAGAGTGTCTTCTACATGAAAATTTCGGGTTACTTCAAAGACATTGGATGGTGGTTAACATAAGATTTGCATCTTATGTTAAGAATTCAGGTACATAATCTCTTTATGCACACAGGTACTACTTGGAGTTTATGGAGGCAGTTGCATCCATATCAGGAGGAGTCCTATTTGGCATAGGTACAAGAGAATCAGTACATGTATGCTTTATGCATATTTGGATGAGGTGTTCGAGAAGGTATGATCATATGAGTTTGAGGATTTCTGACAGCAAACTAGTTAGCATTCTTTGCTACTTTTGTAAGTATGTGATCTTTTCACACACATGTCTAATTTAGGGTCTTCCATAGCCTAAGGTTAGATGAGGTTTTGTTGATTATTAATTTTAGACTGATCTTTCCTCTTTTTGTCACTCATATTCACTCTTCTACAACCTATTAGGTCACACATCTCATATATATTCAGATTTCTGTCCATACATCTGAATATATTTGTTTCATTTGTATATTCACTCATCCATCTATTTCTATTCACATAGAATGGTTGAGAATTTTGACTCCCACATTGTACATTGAACATTGGTATATATGATAGTGTGAGTAAGCAGTGGCTTACGTAACAATTTACACATGTTGTCTAATCTTTCTCTATCTTTGTCTCATCATTTGTATGATTAAATGTGGTATGTTCATGTTTTGTCAATATTAGAAGATTGCTAGATTCTATGTTGTATATGTTGGACCTATGGAACCTTGGACCTGTAGTATTAGTATTGGGCCTACTAAATTTCCAACAATAATCATCAAACCATGATTTTTTCTCATCAAAATTACATCTCTATTCACAGAAAATCCTTTATTATTTAGATTGTACAATCTATATCCTTTTTGGTTTTGTTCATAACCAGTAAATATGCACTTCTCTGCCTTGGGATCCAATTTCCCTCTTACTTGAGAAGGAATGTGAGCATAGGCTAAGCATCCAAAGATTTTACAATGCTCGAGACTAGGTCTTCTTCCATTCCACACTTCATATGGAGTGGTTCCATCTAGTCACTTAGATGGAAGTCTATTTATGAGATATGTGGCTGTAGACACAACCTTTGCCCATAGGTAGTTTGGAAATCCCTTTTCATTGAGCATGGACCTTGTAGCTTCAACAATAACTCTGTTTCTCCTCTCTGCTACACCATTGAGTTTGAGTGTATACCTTGTAGTGAATTGCATTTTAATGCCTCTTTCATGCAAGTAGGCATCAAATTTAGAAGAGAAGTATTCTCCTCCACCATCTGATCTAAGTCTTTTCAAAGTCCTACCTGTTTGGTTCAACAAGAGCAACATACTTCTTAAAGCAATTAAAAACTTCATCCTTTTGCTTCATGAAAAATAGAATGGTCCACCTACTACAATCATCTATGAAAGACACATAATATCTTGAGCCTGATATAGATGGATCCTTACTAGTACCCCACACATCCGTGTGCACTAGATCCAAAAGATTTTGATGCACATATCCCTTCTTATTGAAAGCTTGTCTATGAGCCTTGGCAAATGACAAGCTTCACACTTATAAATCATGTGTTGCCTTGTGATATTAGGAAAATCAAGTACACTTTGGTCCCTGCAAACTTGTTTGAGTGTCCTCTCACCAATGTGAGCAAGCCTTTTGTGCCATATCTCCAACTCTTGTTTGAGTGTCCTCTCACCAATGTGAGCAAGCCTTTTGTGCCATATCTCCAACTCTGTGAGAGTTTGAGATCCATACCTAAATAAGGCTATGTTCTTTGTATCTTCCACTTCAAAAGTGAAAAGCCTTCCTATCTTTTCTCCTTTGGCAATCCTTCTAAAGCCTTGCCTTGGGTCTTCAACATATGCTTCAAATCGGTTGAATCAAACCTGCAATCTTTTTTCAACAATTTGCCCAACACTTATTAAATTTTTGGTAATTGTAGGGACATACAAGACTTTGCTTAAGAGGTTCATATTCCCATATGATGTCTTCACATTACCTATCTTCTCCACCGAGTGCTTTGTATCATCTCCTATTTGCACTTCATGTTTGTTGTGAGGATCTTCCAAATGAGAAAAGTAAACCACATTTCTTGCTACATGATTTGAGCATCTCGAATCAATGTAAAAGATGTGATCATCATCCCTACCCTTCTTCACTGATAGATTTGTAATCAATAATGAATCTTCTTGACTTTGGTCCTTTGCATAGTTATTGTAATCTCTTCTTCCTCTATGGCCACTTTGATAGTTTTTGTTGTTGTAATTGTTGTTGTAATTGTTGTTGTAATTGTTGTTGTAGTTGTTGTTGTAGCCTCCATTGTATCTTCCTCCATTTGATCCATAGCCACCTTTATTGAATCCTTTTCCTCTTGAGTTCCTCGGGTTCCTGAAACATTCTTCAGTAGTATGATTAGATAAGCCACATAAATTGCAAGGTTGACATGATTGGAATCTCCCCCTACCTTGCTTTCCACATTTGCCTCTTCCTCAAGCTCTTCCTCTACCTGCAAAGTTTGCTTGGAAAGAGCTACCTTCATCTTCATTCTTCTTATTCTTTGACTTGTCCTTGACCTTAGCTTTATTAGAATATAAGGAAAAAATTTGATTACCTCTTGAGGACTCACCACCTTTGCTAATCTTTGCTTCATGAGTGAAGAGTTGGCCCATGAGTGTCTTGAGGTTGGGTACATGCATATCCATGTACAAATCCATGGCTGTTGTGAAGGACTCCCACTTGTCATCTGCTTTGATTCCATTTATGATTTTTCTAATGATTTTTTCCTCTTCAATTACCTCTCCAATGCTTCCAAGTTGATCTGAAATCTCCTTCATCTTTGTGACATAATCAGTCACACTTTGCTTGGGGCTTTTCTTCATTGTTGTGAACTCCATCCACAATTGGTTCTTCCTTGCTCGAGTGTTGGAGCAGAAGAAAGAAGCAAGTGCATTCCAAATCTCTCTTGATGTCTTTCATCCCTTGAAATGAGGTAAAAGAAACTCAGAGTTTGATTTTAGAATATACGACCTTGCAAGTGCATTCTTTGAATGCCAATTTGAAAGTCTTTCCTCTTCTTCATGTGATGGTTGCCCTTTGTTCCTCATCATTGGCATAGCTTCATCTCCAGATGTGTACCCAAATAGATTCCTCCTTTGAAGATAAGCCTCCATCCTTAGAGACCATGCTGGGTAGTTTTTTCTATCCAATTTGTCAATTGAGCAGAAAAATACCGACTTCTCACACATGGTAAATCCAATTACCATGAAATTTTGTGAGCATAGTCTACACTCAGAGCGCTATCGAATGCATTTTAAAACTCTAAAAAAGGTTACGTATAGCCCGAGATATGAGCTTCTTAAGTTATTGTTCTAAGTGAGTATAGCATAGAACAAAAGAGAGGAGTAAAAGATGAATGTATAGATTCGCATATGATTACAACCACATTTGCAATGATATTTGCACAATGGGAGTAGAATGATAGAGCTATGGAGTAAGCTCTTCAATATCTACAAATGAGCATGAACTGGGCACGAATCAAGCTCTCCTTTGGCGACTTCCTTCTTGCTCTTTTTATAGCTACTTTTGGAGGTAGTTTTGAATTTGAATTCAAATGATTTCACCTAAAAGTGATGCTTAGGATTAGGAAATATTCTCTCAGCTAATGGATTCATGGTTTTAGGTAGTTGGAGCCACGAACTTCCTTTTTACATCATGGATGGCTTAAGCCATTCTTTCTTTTACAATTACAAGAGATAAAATGTACTCTTTTACAAGAGGTGTTCATATGTCTACACATATGACTACAAATGAACATCATATCAAGCATGTTGGCTTGGGCAAAATGCACCAACAACTTGATCACTTAAATCTAGGTAGAAGGATTCTAAGGTATATCAAAGGTACAATCAATGAAGGTCTCTACTATGAATATGATTGTGATTTGAAACTAAAAGGTTATGCAGTTGTTGATTGGGCTAGCTCCAAGGATGATAAAAGGAGTAGCTCACGATACATAGTGATGCTTGGGAAGATTTTTTTTTTTTTTGAGGAAATAGGAAATATGGATTAAAAATGAAATCTAAATCAGTACAAAGGGCATTCCACCCCCACCAAACTATACAGAGCAAACAAAAACTTCCAGGAGAAAAACCATGGGCCACAATGGGGCAACCCTAGAAGGCAACAGCCAGCAGGGCTTATGTACAAAGCAGAATCATTTCCAGTCTATTTTTACAGTAAAGTTGGAGCAAGGAGTCTCTCCATTTACAAGGTGTTGTAGAGGCCAAGTGGACAGATAACTTAAAGTCCTCATGAGGAGCATCATTGATCATACTGATACATTTTTGCCCTAGGTGCCTAAGGCCTTTGAGATAGATATGTTGTAGGGAGCAGTCTCTATTGTTAAAAACCTTTTGGTTTCTTGATAACTAGATGTTCTAGAGGATATGAACCCTCCATATGTTCCACAGCACATAGTCCATTCTACTACTGGACCCAACCAGGGTTTCTTTATAGGAGAGATTGACCTGCAATTTGTGCCAAATGGGAGAGAGGAGGCACCAGAACTTCTGAGCATGATTGAAGTTGAAGAAAATGTGGGGGATGTCCTCCTCATTGCCATAGAATTTACATACTTCATTGTTTAATCCATATTTCCTGGCTTTGGAACCACACCAGATCCCATTGTGCAAGATGAGCCACATCAGTGTAGAGTGTTTTATGTTGAAAGGGAGGTTCGAAATGTGAAGAGATGGATAGGTATGTGCTTGAAGATGAAGAGGTGTTGCAAACTCCTTGATCTACACCAGCCAAATGAACTCCAAGAGTATATGGTGGGCCCTCTTAGCTTTCCAATGGATGTATTAGACACCCTATGTACCTTGGAAGACCACTCTCAAAAGATAGATCAAAATAGATAAGTTGGAGTTAGCTCAGAGGTGAAGAACTTGCTATTTTGGTTCATACACCTGTCCAGTGTTTTGCATAATTCTCTGAGCACAGTAGCAATTAGCTTAATTCCTCTTGGGGAAGTCTATTTTACTTAAAGAGCTAACTTTCAAGAGTAATCTCATCAAAAATAATGAACTACACACTGAGAATGATGTTTAACAACTCATGACATCATCCCAATTTTCGAGGGCTGCTATAGTAATGAGACCAGTGAGCAGAAAAATAAACATACCTCAAGATTTAAGAATCCAATGATTATAAAAATTTGTATGCTTATAATAGACAGTATGCTAAATCCGAAAATCTTTAAATCATTGAATTTGGATAATTACACACTGAGAAACAGCTCTAACACAATGAGTAAAAACGTCCGGTACCTGACAGAGAAGTGAAAATGAACAGACATGGTTGGCTTCAACTGAACATAACTGAAGATTGCAACACCCAAATGAAATGCACATTGGTGAGCATATAGTAGAGTTATAGAGCTAACTTTACCAAGTTAAATCACTCAAAATGATGCACCAAGCTCAGAGAAACCATCTCTGCAATCTGACTGAGAAAACTGAGAGATATGGCAGTGAGTAGTACACTTCACAAGAACATGGAAATATGAACTCAAATGATCATGAAAATGATATTATATTGATTGTACAATACAATGGACATACTGATACATATGTGTGCCTTGTAATCACACCTTGATATGGCATAAATCTCATCTCTTGGAGGTCTTCACATAACCACGACTAAGACTACCATGTATTTATACTTGATCTTGGGAGGCTAACGTCCCTCAATCACTCTCCAATCAATTAGTGATTGATTTGATTCTCTATCTACCACATATCACGAATTCTTGGCTCCTCTTTCCCTTTTTGAACAAGTGGACTCAACCACTTAAGATTCTTTCACTTTTACAAGTAAAGTCTTCAAAAGTTACAAGAGGCAGTTCACAAGTGAACTTTACATTGTCTTCATTTTAAGGCTTCTTCTATGACTTTGTGGGACTCAAGCCAATACTTAGGCTTGTCATAGATTTGCTCCAACAGCTCCCCCTCAAGCCAAGTATGCTTGAGGTCTTCAATCTTCCAAGATTACCTGCAAACCAATCATAGCCTTGAATTTGCAAAGCTTTGTACCATCCAATGCTTTGGTTAGAATATATGCACATTGTTGATGAGTGGATACATATGATATTTGAATCTCTTTGCTTAGAACCTTCTCTCGTACATAGTGATAATCAACTTCAATATGTTTAGTCCTTGCATGAAAAATAGGATTAGTAGCCAAATGAATAGAACTCATATTGTAACCAAAAATAGTTGGAGTTCCAAACTCCAATCCAAGATCTTTGAATAATGTCTTCATCCACATAGCTTCTTGTGTAGCTATGGCAAGACATCTATATTCAGCTTCAGTAGAAGAGAGAGAGCAACTGTGGGTTGCTTCTTGGATGACCATGAAATAAGCTTTGAACCTGCAAAGGTAAGATAACATGAAGTGCTCCTTCTATCTTCCTTGGAGCCAGCCCAATCTGCATCAGAAAATAGCTTCAAACCTAAATCAAATACATAAGGATAATAAAGTCCCTCATTTATGGTTCCTTTGAGATACTTGAGAATCCTTTTGGCAGCATCCATATGTGGTTTCCTTGGTGTGTGCATACATTGACTTACCACACTCACACTGTAACATATATCTACTCTTGTCAATCTGGCATAGTTGAGACTACCCACTAGACTTTGATATGATGTGATGTCCTCTATGAGTTCACCTTCATGTGAGCTCAATTTGTGATTGACCTCCATTGGAGTACCCGCAATCTTACAATCTTGCATCTTGAATTTTGCCAACATGTCCTTAATGTACTTCCTTTGCGTGAGAAACAAACCATGATCTTTGTAGACAACTTCCAAGCCTAGGAAGTAGGTAAGTGAACCCAAATCACTTATCTTGAACTCTTGTCTCATCTGATCTTTGATCTTCTTCATACCATCTGCATCATTCCCTATCAATATAATATCATCTACATATACACATAGGTAGATGATCTCAAAATTACTCTTTTTAATAGAGAGTGAAGTATCTGCCTTGCTTGGTTGAAAGCCTTTGTCCTGCCAGAATGAAACAAGCCTGAAATTACAACCTCTTGGAGCTTGCTTGAGACCATACAATGCTTTGTTAAGTTTACACACATAATCAGGATAAACTTGATTCTCAAAACCAGGTGGTTGTGCCATATATACCTCTTCTGTTATCCAACCATTCAAGAATGCTTCCAACTCTTAGAAGAGGCAATATAAGCAAAACCCTAATAGTAGGCATCTTTGCCATAGGAGAGAAGGTCTCCTCATAATCAATTCCCTGAGTTTGTGCAAAGCCTTTTGCTACAAGCCTTGCCTTATACATGTTAATGGAACCATCAGAATTCTTCTTGAATTTATAGACCCATCTTGAGCCTATCACCTTCATGGATGAAGTCTTGGGCACCAAATCCCAAGTGTTGTTTTCCTCAAGTGCTTCAATCTCTTCCTTCATTGCATGCTTCCATTCTGATTTTGCTTTGGCCTCTTCAAAGGATGATGGCTCCTCTTGGTTTATGTCCTGTGCTATGTAGATAGAATGTTTAGTTACTAATGAGGTGTCAAACCCATACCTTTCTTGTTTTTTCTTTTCCCTCATAGATCTTCTTAGGCCATGATGTGATGATTCTGCCTCATGTCCAAGTTCCTGCAATTTTGCTTTACCTTTAGACTTCCATGCTTTGATCTTTTCCATCTGAGATTCTTCATCATCCTCTGAGGTGTCTTGTTCTTCAATCTTTGGTTGTTCTCTACCAAGCTTTGGAAAATCTTCTTCAAGATCATATGGTAAATTGACCTTTCTGCATGAATCTTCATACCATGAATTGTTCTCATCAAAAACTACATCTCTGCTTACCAAGAATCCTTTGTTGGTAGGGTTGTATAACCTATAACCCTTTTGATTGTTGTCATATCCAATAAATACACACCTTTCTGCCTTTAACCTGTGAAGGAACATGAGCAAAAGCAATACATCCAAAAATTTTACAATGATCTAAGCTAGGTCTTCTTCCATTCCAGGCCTCATATGGAGTCATCCCATCAATGGATTTTGAAGGCAACCTGTTAATCAAGTAAGTGGTTGTACATACAGCCTCAGCCTATAGATAATTAGGTAAATGCTTTTCATTTAACATGGACCTTGCAGCTTCAACAATTGTCCTATTCCTCCTTTCTACCACTCCATTTAGCTCAGGAGTGTACCTTGTAGTTACCTCTCTTTTGACTCCTCTTTCTTGAAGAAAAGAATCAAACTCATGGGAGAAGTATTCTCGCCCTCCATCTGACCTTAGCCTTGTTAGTGATTTACCTGTTTGATTCTCCACAAGAGCCAAATATCTTTTGAAACATGAAAAAACTTCATCTTTGTGTTTCAAAAAGAATAGGATAGTCCATCTGCTCCAATCATCAATAAAGGAGACATAATACCTTGATCCAGATATTGAAGCTTCCTTGCTAGGTCCCCATACATTTGTATGAACCAACTCCAAGAGATCTCCATGCATATAACCTTTCTTCATGAATGGTAACCTATGAGACTTTCCAAATTGACATGCACTACACTTATAAATCATATGTTCTTTTGACAAGCTAGGGAGTCCAAGTACACTTTGGTCCCTGCAAATTTGCTTTAATGACCTTTCACCAATATGTGCTAACCTTTTGTGCCATACTTCCAATTTTGTGAGTGTCTGACTACCATAATTAAAGAGAGCAATGTTTCTAGTGTCTTGTAATTCAAATGGGAACAATCTACCTGCCTTTTCACCTTTTGCAATTCTTCTGAATCCTTGACTTGGATCTTGAACAAATGCTCCTGCTTTTGTGAACCTCACTTGCAACCCTTTCTCTACTATCTGCCCAACACTTATCAAATTCTTTGTAATGGTAGGGACATAGAGTACCTTACTGAGTAGGTTGATGTTTCCATCAGGTGCTTTGACATTGCCTATTTTCTCCACAAGATGTCTTGTATCATCTCTTGTTTGTACCTCATGCTTATTCCTTAGATCTTCTAAATATGATAGGAGTGCCACATTTCCTACCACATGATTTGAACAACCTGAATCTATGTAGAAAACATGCTCATCAGATTTACCTTGTGGCATAGCCATGTTCATGATCAATAATGAATCCTCTTTGTTTGAGTCTTCTCTGTAGTTATTGAAGTCTCTCCTTCCTTTGTAGCCTCCTTGATAGTTTGAATGATTGTAGTTGTTTTAGTTGCCATGATAATTGTTGAAACTTCCTCTTGAGTAGCCATAACTTCCTCTATTCTATCCTCTGCCTCTTTGATTCCTGGAATTCCTAAAGCAAATTTTAGTTGTATGATTAGTTAATCCACAAATAGAACATGAGTTGGAGTCTTGGGATCTCCCCCTGCCTTGTCTACCTCCTCTTCCTCTACCTCTGCCATGTCTTCCTCTACCTGCATAGTTAGCTTGATATGTACCTGCTTCATCATCCACTTTCTTTGCCTTTCCTTTGTTATCTTTGGACTTGCTTTTATCAGTGTATAAAGCTGAAGATTGATTACCTTTAGAGCTTTCTCCATTTTTTATAAGCTTTGCCTCTTGAGTAAGTAGTTGTCCAATGAGTGTATTGAAATCAGATACATGCATGTCCATGTACAAATCCATAGCTGTGGTGAATGCTTCCCACTTGTCATCTGCCTTCAAGACATTGATGACCTGCCTTACAATTTGCTCTTCATCTATTACCATTCCAATGCTTCCCAACTGATCTGCTATGTCCTTGAGCTTTGTGACAAAATCAGTCACATTTTGTTTGGGAGCCTTCTTGAGAGTTGTGAAATCCAGCCATAGTTGATGCTTCCTAGCTTTAGTACTTGAAGAGAAGAAGGCTTCAAGTGCAACCCACACTTCCTGAGATGTCTTACAAATTCTAATGTGAGGCAACAAAAAATCTTAGATAGAATTGAGGAGATAAGACCTTGCAAGTGCATCC
The DNA here is from genome assembly GCA_020310875.1 of Ceratopteris richardii. NCBI lineage: Eukaryota > Viridiplantae > Streptophyta > Polypodiopsida > Polypodiales > Pteridaceae > Ceratopteris > Ceratopteris richardii. Next base: position 205,929,131 of record CM035409.1, on the reverse strand, counting down.
TTGGAGCACCATGTGCTCAATTTTTCTTGCTCTTCTTGTGTTGGTTGACTTTTGTTCTTGAAACTTGGCATAACTTCATCTCCAGCCACATAACCATATAAACTTCTACCTTGGAGATAAGCTTCCATTCTTAATCACCAAGCTGAGTAATTACCTCTATCCAATTTTTCAATTGATGAAGGAAATCCATCTGCCATGTTGTCCAACCTTGCTCTGATACCACTGTGAAGAGATGGATAGGTATGTGCTTGAAGATGAAGAGGTGTTGCAAAATCCTTGATCTACACCAGCCCAAATGAACTCCAAGAGTATATGGTGGGCCCTTTGGCTTAACCACACACTAAGAATGATGTTTAACAACTGATGACATCATCTCGATTTTCATGGGTTGCTATAGTAATGAGACCAATGAGCAGCAAAATAAACATAACTCACGATTTAAGAATCCAATGATTATAAAATTTGTATGCTTATACTAGACAGTATGTTGACTCACACAAGCTTTAAATCATTGAATTTGGGTAAGTGCACACTGCGAAACAGCTCTGACAAGATGAGTAAAAAAGTTGGGTACCTAACAGAGAAGTGAAAATGAACAAACAGGGTTGACTTCAACTAAACATAACTGAATATTGCAACACCTAAATGAAATGAAAATTGGTGAGCATATAGTAGACTTATAGAGCTAACTTTACCAAGTTAAATCACTACAAATTATGCACCAAGCTCAGAGAAACCATCTCTGCAATCTGACTGAGAAAACTGAGAGATATGGCAGTGAGTAGTACACTTCACAAGAACATGGAAATATGAACTTAAATGATCATGAAAATGAAAGTATATTGATTGTACAATACAATGGACTTACTGATACATATGTGTGCCTTGTAATCACACCTTCATATGGCATAAAGCTCATCTCTTGGAGGTCTTCACATAACCACGACTAAGACTACCATGTATTTATAGTTAAGCTTGGGAGGCTTGTGAAGAGATGGATAGGTATGTGCTTGAAGATGAAGAGGTGTTGCAAAATCCTTGATCTACACCAGCCAAATGAAATCTAGGAGTATGTGGTGGGCCCTTTTAGCTTGCCAATGGACGTATTAGACACCCTATTTACCTTGGAAGATCACTCACAAAAAGATAGATCAAAATAGATAAGTTGGGGTTAGCTCAGAGGTGAAGAACTTGCTATTTTTGTTCATACACCTGTCCAGTGTTTTGCATAATTCTCTGAGCACAGCAGCAGTTAGCTTAATTCCTCTTGGGGAACTCTAGATTACTTAGAGAGCTAACTTTCAAGAGTAATCGCATAAAAAATAATGAACCATACACTGAGAATGATGTTTAGCGAGTGATGACATCATCCCAATTTTCACGGGCTGCTACGATAATGAGCTCAATGAGTAGAAAAATGAACATAACTCAAGCTTTAAAACTCCAACAATTATTCAAACGTGTATGCTTATACTAAACAGTATGTTGAATCCAACAAGCTTTAAATCATTGAATTTGGGTAAGTATACACTGAGAAACAGCTCTAACAAGATGAGTATAAAAGTCGGGTACCTGAGAGAGAAGTGAAAATGAATAGAAACTGTTGACTTCAACTGAACATAACTGACGATTTAAACACTAAAATGAAATGAAAATTGGTAAGCTAATAGTAGACTTATAGAGCTAACTTTACCAAGTTAAATCACTGAAAATGATGCACCAAGCTCAGAGAAACCATCTCTGCAATCTGACTAAGAAAACTGAGAGATATGGTAGTGAGTAGTACACTTCACAAGAACATGGAAATATGAACTCAAATGATCATGAAAATGAAAGTATATTGCTTGTACAATACAATAGACTTACTGGTACATATGTGTTCCTTGGAATCACACCTTGATATGGCATAAAGCTCAGCTCTTGGAGTTCTTCACATAGGTCTCTCTAACCACGACTAAAACTGCCATCTATTTATAGTTGAGTTTGGGAGGCTAACTTCCCTCAATCACTCTCCAATCAATTAGTGATTGATTTGATTCTCTACCTACCACAAATCACAAACTCGTGGCTCATCTTTCCCTTTTTGATCAAGTGGACTCAACCACTTAAGATTCTTTCACTTTTACATTAAGTAAAGTCTTCAAAAGTTACAAGAGGTAGTTCACAAGTGAACTTTACATAGTCTTCATTTTAAGGCTTCTTCTATGACTTTGTGGGATTCAATCCAATACTTAGGCTTGTCATAGACTTGCTCCAACAGCTCCCCCTCAAGCCAAGTATGCTTGAGGTCTTCAATCTTCCAAGATTACCTGCAAACCAATCATGGCTTTGAACTTGCAGAGCTTTGTACCATCCAATGCTTTGGTTAGAATATCTGCACATTGTTGATGAGTGGACACATATGATATTTGAATCTCTTTGCTTAGAACCTTCTCTCTTACATAGTGATAATGAACTTCAATATGTTTAGTCCTTGCATGAAAAATAGGATTAGCAGCCAAATGAATAGAACTCATATTGTCACCATAAAAAGTTGGAGTTCCAAACTCCAATCCAAGATCTTTGAATAATGTCTTCATCCACAAAGCTTCTTGTGTAGCTATGGCAAGACCTCTATATTCAGCTTCAGTAAAAGAGAGAGCAACTGTGGGTTTTTTCTTGGATGACCATGAAATAAGCTTTGAACCTGCAAAGGTAAGATAACCTGAAGTGCTCCTTCTATCTTCTTTGGAGCCAGCCCAATCCCCATCAAAAAATAGCTTCAAACCTAAATCGGATACATAAGGATAATAAAGTCCTTCATTTATGGTTCCTTTGAGATACTTGAGAATCCTTTTGGCGGCATCCATATGTGGTTTCCTTGGTGTGTGCATAAATTGACTTACCACACTCACACTGTAGCATATATCTACTCTTGTCAATGTGGCATAGTTGAGACTACCCACTAGACTTTGATATGATGTGATGTCCTCTATGAGTTCACCTTCATGTGAGCTCAATTTGTGATTGACCTCCATTGGAGTACCTGCAATCTTACAATCTTGCATCTTGAATTTTGCCAACATGTCCTTAATGTACTTCCTTTGAGTGAGAAACAAACCATGATCTTTGTAGACAACTTCTAAACCTAGGAAGTAGGTAAGTGAACCCAAATCACTTATCTTGAACTCTTCTCTCATTTGATCTTTGATCTTCTTCATACCATCTGCATCATTTCCTGTCAATATAATATGATCTACATATACACATAAGTAGATGACCTCAGAATTACTCTTTTTAATAAAGAGTGAAGGATCTGCCTTGCTTGGTTGAAAGCCTTTGTCCGGTAAGAATGAAACAAGTCTGAAATTTTAAGCTCTTGGAGCTTACTTGAGACCATACAATGCTTTGTTAAGTTTACACACATAATCAAGATAAACTTGATTCTCAAAACCAGGTGGTTGTGCCATATATACCTCTTCTGTTATCCAACCATTCAAGAATGCATTCTTTACATCTAGTTGAAGTATCTTCCAATTCTTGGAAGAGGCAATACTAAGCAAAACCCTAATAGTAGGCATCTTTGCCACGAGAGAGAAGGTCTCCTCATAATCAATTCCCTAAGTTTGTGCAAAGCCTTTTGCTACAAGCCTTGCCTTATACATGTTAATGGAACCATCAGAATTCTTTTTGAGTTTATAGTCCCATCTTGAGTGTTGAAGAATCCTCACGAATTTGACGTACAAACAAAGGAAGATAAAGAGAAGCGGAATCAAATATTCAGAAAATCAAAAGCCTTAATGAAGGGACAAATTCACGACCGTTATGTACAGTACAGAATCCTGCAGAATCAGAGTTCGTTACACCGAATTAAACTGTATATACAGAGAGAACATGCATAAGAATAAAAGAGGGAAGTGCGAATAAGAACGTGGGTGAGAAGAGCACGCAATATAAATAGAGCACATACAGAGGTCAAAAGTATGAGAGGGAGAGAACAAAGAGATGAGGAAGTTAGAAGACGCCAGAGATCGGGTATGAGAGAACAGAGAGTGAGAAAGTTTTAGAAGATGCCATAGATTGCGTATGTACAGATGAATAACAGAAACCTGAAATGTCAGGTATTCATCTGAGAGAGATGGTAAAGAGAAACTACTCAGTGTAGGAGAGTTTCCATAGCTTGAGCAAGAAGAGGCCAAGTTAATTTGTACACATCTTCTCTAATAGAAAACACATGTTCATGTGGAAGTTTGCACGCACTGTTCGTATGTGAAGAGCTCTGAGTATTTTCGTGTTACAGTAGAAAGTTCGTTTACCGTCAACAGTTACAGTTAACCATTAACAGTTACAGTTTGTTAGTAAACGTGTCCCTCGGTACTATCTCAGTAAACGAATGTTTTGGTCAGTTGCAGTTTTCTCAGAAAACGTGTTTTTCGGTAGAACAACGAAGTATGTGTTAAACGCTTAAGACGCGAGATTAACTGTCAGTAGCGTGTTTAAACGAGTATTGGGTTCTTGGGAGTGGAAGGGGTCTGTAAAAACAGAGGCCCTATACTTGTTTCCCAAAAAATTACTTCACACCACCATCTACCAACATTCAAGACTTTATCAAGAATTGGTACAACCTTCTCAATCGTACGGTTCGTTGTTCTAACCCTTCCAGATGTTATCAAATACATTGTACCAGACTATTAGTATCGCGATATCGAATCACCTGAGAACCCTTTTCACACCACTGTAACGTTAGGGACAGTCACAGTAATCCTAGCTTCACTGAATAGCGCCCATAGTCAAACTCAATCGAATAGGTACCACAATCCGATCAACATCCGAAGACACAGAGAATTCAATTATTTCAGATACACCGTACTGAAGGTTCAGTACGCAACCCAAGAAATCCTTATTGTAGCTTAACCCTTACCGTATGATGACAGATTTCAATACTGAAGACAACACGATCCCGCACAGTGTTAGAAACACTGCCACAGTTACACAGACTTCACCAAACAACTGGCAGAACATTCCAAGAACGAGTACTAATGCAATACGCGAACTTAACACAACAATCGCAATAAGGATTCGCAGACGATTCACTCCAGACAACAGACCGAATGATCTACTGGATGTAGATGATATTCACAACCACAATAGATACCAAGAGACAACAGACAAGACGAGACACAAATACACACAGAATACTCAGAAATTAGGCAACAAACACCATAGTAACACTCAGCTCTAATCACCCAGACAGCCAGTCTGGTGATCTTCTCCGAACGACTGAAGTGTCTTTTTTCATTGCTTTATATAAGATTACAAAGTATATGTGTAACAACTTTTCGTACGTGCGCAGGGATATAAAAAGATTCTTGATTTTACAACTGCCAATCTGGTGGCCGACTAACATATATCTCACAGAGTAAATTAAAGGTTTGTATGAGAATTAGCTCATCTTATAGCTAGACATCTCTACTATCAGTTCGTCAAGGATTTCAGTGAAATGGATATGTACACACAGTAGAAAGTCTAACCGAAAAAGGACATTCTGAACCGGAGAAGTTTTCTCTTAAACTTCAGAAAGTGTTCACTCAGTGAAGGAAGTTCACGCATCACTTCCTTACTTCTTGTACATTCACTTGAAGTAATTACAAATAGAATAGGAGTTGATTCCGGTAAGATTCCCGTATAATTACGGTGACAGTCCAGTAACAGTCTGGTGAAGTCCTAGTGAATTTCTCAGTAAATTCAAAACGAAGTCCTATACGTTGGAGTGACAGTAACTTTGCTAAGCTACTGTTGATTATAGACGTGTTCTAATATCACTCTATCTTAGCTCTCTATTCGGTGGCGTGGCAAATTCCGCAGGCTGACAAGGTTCTAGCCTTGCCGCGATGACCACCAACAGTGGTATCAGAGCAAAAGTTGATCGCCAACAAGCGGTATCAGAGCCAGAATATCCACCCTCAATTGGCGTCAGAGCCGTGAGATCCAAGAAGTGGGTTCAGAGCCAGAGTATTCACCATCATTGGTGTCAGAGCCAGCATACCCAAATTGGTATCGCAGAATAGGTTAACCACAATAGTGGAACCAGAACGAGAAAGATTCTGAAGAGCAGAAAGATTCTCAAAAGTTCACCGGAAGTAACAAAAACAAGAAGATCATGTCCAAATTGATAAATTGGACAGAGATAATTATCCCGCATGGGTAATGCGCATGGAAGCCTTACTTATGAGTAAGGACCTAATGATGTATGTGATCGGAGAAGAAAAGAAGCCGACTTTCGAAGATGATAGTCAACCAAAAAAAGAAGAATTAGAAGCCTTGAAGCTGTGGCAGAAGAAAGATGCAACGGCAAGAGCTTACATTTATAATACCGTTACAGACCATCTACTACCGCACATTAGAGGTCTGGAGAAAGCGAAGAACATATGGAGTGCATTGGAAGATCACTTCCAAAATACTACGAAAGCTAGGAAGGCTAGCTTATGGTCCGAGTTCACAATGCTCAAAAAGAAGGCGAGTCAAAGCATTAGTGACTATGTTACTAAGATGAAGGATCTAGCAGATATTCTTGGATCCATAAATGAAGATGTCGAAGGTCACAGATTGATAGCGCAACTGCTAACAAGTTTGAGAGGAGATGAAAGGTGGAAACCTTTCGTACTCTCAACTGAACTTTCTTTAAATCATTTTGTACCAGATTTAAATCAGTTGCTTGGTTTGATGCTCACATATGAGCAAGACCTGAAAGGAGATGCAGATAAAGGACAAAGTTCTGCAATGTACATGAAGAACAAGAAGAAAGACAAAGGTAAGTCAAAAGACGAAGAAGAGTCGAGTTCTCAGGCTTATTATGCAAGAGGTAAAGGCACCGGCAGAGGAAGAGCAAGAGGTTTTGGAAGAGGAAGAAGTAGCCAAAATAACAACAAGAAGGCTTGTTGGATCTGTGGACTAAGTAATCATTTGGCTCATGATTGCTGGCACAATCAACAAGGATCAAATCAAAATCAGAACAGTAATAGCAGAGGTAGAAGCGGAAGATATCAGAATAACCTTCAAAGAGGAAGACAAAATCAAAGAGGAGGCTATGGTAGAGGTGGAGCAAGAAGTTGGGGACAGAATCAATCCTACAACACCACCTACAACAATTACGCAAATGACACACAGAATGAAAGTCATACATCATTGATTATGAACTCAATCAGCACATCAGATAACGAAGACCTAAAGGTATTCTACATTGATTCTGGATGTTCTAATCACTTGTCAGGATATATAGAACTAATGTCAGAATTGGAGAAAGGTAGTTCCAGTCATACTGTTCAAACAGGTGAAAATACGAGGCATAGTGTACATTCAATTGGAAAAGTGAAATATAAGAGTGGAGCAGATTTGCTAACCAATGTTTTGTATGTTTTGACAATACCGAAAAATTTAATTAGTGTAGGACAGATAGTTGAGAAAGGTTTTCAGGTCAGATTTACAAATGAAGGAGTATTTGTAGAAGATCCCCAGAACGGATATAATCAGATTGTCTCTAGTAAGAAAGAAGGCAGACTCTTTACTTTAAGAGTACAAGGGAACATCGGCCAAGCGTTGCTCACACATGGTGAAAAGGTGATTACAGAACTTGATCTCTGGCATAAGAGATTAGGTCATTTCAATGAAAAAGGAATAAAAGCTATGATTTCAAATCAGTCAGTACTAGGATTACCGAATGTACAGAATCAACATATGATTCACAAGTGCAAAGCATGTCAGATGGGAAAAGCCCACAGGTTACCTTTCCAGAAGAAAGGATTCAAACATGACGGAGTACTTGAACTCATTCATACAGATGTATGGGGTCCAACAAAAGAAGGATCAATCAGCGGATCGAGGTATTATGTTTTATTCATTGATGATGCTACAAGGTGGATAACTCTTTATGTTTTGAAAGAGAAATCAGAAGTGTTTGGAGCTTTTAGGCATTTTCATGCATATGCTGAAAGAGTCACAGGTCAAAAGCTGAAGAGACTGAGGTCTGATGGAGGGGGAGAATACTTCTCCCGAGAGTTCAATGACTATCTTTGGAATGTAGGTATTAAGAGAGAAATAACCTGCAAGTATACACCACAACAAAATGGTGTAGCAGAAAGAAGGAACCGAACTCTAGTCGAGTTTGCACGAGCTATGCTAAAGGAAAAGGATTGTCCAAATTATCTTTGGGCTGAAGCTGTAAATACAACTACATACTTGGTAAACAGATTACCATGTACGGCATTAGATGGAATGACCCCTTATGAAGCCTGGTGGGGAAAGAAACCAACACTTGATCATTGCAAAGTGTTTGGATTAGTAGCTTATGCTTATGTACCGTCACAACTCAAACATAAGCTCGAAACAAAAGTAGAGAAATATGTGTTCGTCGGATACGATGAAAAGCAGATGGGCTACAGGTTATGGAGTCCTTTAACAAAACAGTTTACTGTTTCTAGAGATGTTACATTTGATGAACAGAAAAGCTGGTATACAGATCAGAATCATACAACGGAAGAATTTGAAGAAGAAGTAAGAAGAAAAGAGAAAGGGAAATCAATTGTGCAGGTGAACAGAGATGAAGATCATATGCAAGCAAGTACGTCTAGGATCGGATCAGGTATGAGAAATGAAGATGAACAGGGATTTGATGAAGATGTGTATTCAGATACACATGAAGAGTTTGAACCAAGAAGGTCAAACAGGAACAGAAGACAACCAGAAAGGTATTCCTATGATACTTCGTATATAACTCAGAAAAATTATGCATATATGGTCAAAGATGATGAAGAACCTCAGAACTATGATGAAGCTAAAGGCAAGAAGCAATGGGAAGAAGCAATGGAAGAAGAGTTCATCGCACTGGAGGAGAACAAGACATGGGAACTTGTTCCGAAACCAAATGGTAAGAAAGTAATTGGAAACAAATGGGTTTTCAAAGTTAAGAAACTTGCAGATGGAAGGATAGCCAGACACAAAGCCAGACTGGTTATCAAGGGCTATGCTCAAACGCATGGCATAGATTACGATGAGACGTTTAGTCTGGTGGCAAAGATGTCAACCATAAGGACAATGATTGCTATAGCAGCATCAAAAGGATGGAAGCTAAGTCAACTAGATATAAAGAACGCATTTCTGAATGGATATATATCAGATGAAGTCTACATGGAACAACCGGAAGGGTTTGTAAGTTCCAGATACCCAAATTTCGTTTGCAGATTAAGAAAAGCACTTTACGGACTGAAGCAAGCTCCAAGAGCTTGGAATTACAGGCTTGTGAAATATCGCAATGAACTTGGATACCAAAGTTCGAAAGCAGATGCAAGTCTACTCATCAAGAGAACAGAAGAAGGTATGATCTACATTTGCATTTATGTAGACGACATTATAATCACAGGTACTTCAGATGAAGGAATTAAAGAAATAAAGAGATTACTCAAAAAGGAGTTTCAGATCAGTGACCTAGGAAAGTTGTCATACTTTCTAGGAATGGAAATCACATACACAGATCATGGTGTATATGTTACGCAAGAAAGGTATATCCAAAACTTACTAAAGAAGTTTAATATGGAGAATTGCAGAGAAGCTTCAACACTGCTTGAAGCAAATCATAAACTCAGCAAATATAGTGGTGTAGAGTTTAAAGATATGAGAAAGTATCAGTCGTTAGTGGGAAGTCTAATTTACGCTACACTAACACGACCGGATCTTAACTATGCAGTGGGAGTTCTCTCACAGTTCATGCATTGTCCGAAGGATCAACATTGGGTTGCAGGACAGAGAGTTCTTAGATATATAAAAAGAACTATAAGAGAAGGATTATATTATCCTTTTACGTCAAATATAAAGCTAAGAGCATACAGTGACTCAGACTGGGCAGGAAGTCAAGATGACAAAAGGTCAATGCATGGGTATATGATATACCTAGGAGATAAGCTAGTAAGCTGGTGTTCGAAGAAACAACACACAGTGGCTTTATCGTCTACAGAAGCAAAATACAAAGGACTTGTAGAAGCAGCTAAAGAAGTGATATGGATGCAGACCTTGTTCAAAAGCATGGGTATTGATCAAGGTATACCCATCATACATGGAGATAATATGAGTTCGCTGTATCTTGCAGCAAATCCAGTATTTCATCCAAGAACAAAGCACATAGAAATTCAGTATCATTTCCTGAGGGAAAAGGTAATGGAGAAGGAGATAGAAATAATATACACTCCGACAAAAGATCAGATTGCAGATATTTTGACAAAAAGCTTGGACGGAACAAAGACAAGCAGATTCAAAGAAATGGCAAGTATAAAAGAAAGAAAAATATATGAAGACAAGAAGAGTCAAATTAGTGATTGAGGGGGAGCTGTTGAAGAATCACTCATGAATTTGACGCACAGACAAAGGAAGATAAACAAAAGCGGAATCAAATATTCAGAAAATCAAAAGCATTAATGAAGGGACAAATTCACGACCGTTATGTACAGTACAGAATCTTGCAGAATCAGAGTGCGTTAAACCGAATCAAACTGTATATACAGAGAGAATGTGCATAACAATAAAAGAGGGAAGTGCGAATAAGAATGTGCGTGAGAAGAGCGTGCAATATAAATAGAGCACATACAGAGGTCAAAAGTATGAGAGGGAGAGAACAAAGAGATGAGGAAGTTAGAAGACGCCAGAGATCGCGTATGAGAGAACAGAGAGTGAGAAAGTTTTAGAAGACGACATAGATTGCGTATGTACAGATGAATAACAGAAACCTGAAATGTCAGGTATTCATCTGAGAGAGATGGTAAAGAGAAACTACTCAATGTAGGAGAGTTTCCATAGCTTGAGCAAGAAGAGGCCAAGTTAATTTGTACACATCTTCTCTAATAGAAAACACATGTTCATGTGGAAGTTTGCGCGCACTGTTCGTATGTGAAGAACTCTGAGTATTTTCGTGTTACGGTAGAAAGTTTGTTTACCATTAATAGTTACAGTTAACCATTAACAGTTACAGTTCGTTAGTAAACGTGTCCCTCGGTACTATCTCAGTAAACGAATGTTTCGATCAGTTACAGTTTTCTCAGAAAACATGTTTTTCGGTAGAACAACGAAGTATATCTCGCAGAGTAAATTAAAGGTTTGTATGAGAATTAGCTCATCTTATAGCTAGACATCTCTACTATCAGTTCTTCAAGGATTTTGGTGAAATCGATATGTACACATAGTACAAAGTCTAACCGAAAAAGGACATTCTAAACCGGAGAAGTTTTTTCTTAAACTTCAGAAAGTGTTCACTCAGTGAAGGAAGTTAACGCATCACTTCCTTACTTCTTGTACATTCACTTGAAGTAATTACAAATAGAATAGGAGTTGATTTCGGTAAGATTCCGGTATAATTACAGTGACAGACCAGTAACAGTCCGGTGAAGTCCCAGTGAATTTCTCAGTAAATTCAAAACAAAGTCCTATACGTTGGAGTGGCAGTAACTCTGCTAAGCTACTGTTGATTATAGAGGTGTTCTAATATCACTCTAGCTTAGCTCTCTATTCGGTGGCCCGGCAAATTCCGCAGGCTGACAAGGTTCCAGCCTTGCCACGACGACCACCAACAGTGGTATCAGAGCAAAAGTTGATCGCCAACATTGAGCCTATTACCTTTATGGATGAAGTCTTGGGCACCAAATCCCAAGTGTTGTTTTCCTCAAGTGCTTCAATCTCTTCCTTCATTGCATGCTTCCATTCTGATTTTGCTTTGGCCTCTTCAAAGGATGATGGCTCCTCTTGGTTTATGTCTTGTGCTATGTAGATAGAATGTTTAGTTACTAATGAGGTGTCAAACCCATACCTTTCTGGTTTTTTCATTTAACATGGACCTTGCAGCTTCAACAATTTTCCTATTCCTCCTCTCTGCCACTCCATTTTGCTTAGGAGTGTACCTTGTAGTTACCTCTCTTTTGATTCCTCTTTCTTGAAGAAAAGAATCAAAATCATGGGAGAAGTATTCTCCCCCTCCATCTGACCTTAGTCTTTTTAGTGAATTACCTATTTGATTCTCCACAAGAGCCAAATATCTTTTGAAACATGAAAAAACTTCATCTTTGTGTTTCATAAAGAATAGGATAGTCCATCTGCTGCAATCATCCATAAAGGAGACATAATACCTTGATCCAGATATTGAAGCTTCCTTGCTAGGTCCCCATACATCTGTATGAACTAACTCCAAGAGATCTCCATGCATATAACCTTTCTTCATGAATGGTAACCTCTGAGACTTTCCAAATTGACATGCACTACACTTATAAATCTTATGTTGTTTTGAAAAATTAGGGAGTCCAAGTACACTTTGGTCCCTGCAAATTTGCTTTAATGACCTTTCACCAATATGTGCTAACCTTTTGTGCCATACTTCCAATTGTGTGAGTGTCTGACTACCATAGATAAAGAGAGCAATGTTTCTAGTGTCTTGTAATTCAAATGTGAACAATCTACCTGCCTTTTCACCTTTTGCAATTCTTCTGAATCCTTGACTTGGATCTTGAACAAATGCTCCTGCTTTTGTGAACCTGACTTGCAACCCTTTCTCTACTATCTGCCCAACACTTATTAAATTCTTTGTAATGGTAGGAACATAGAGTACCTTACTGAGTAGGTTGATGTTTCCATCAGGTGCTTTGACATTGCCTATTTTCTCCACAGGATGTTTTGTGTCATCTCCTGTTTGTACCACATGCTTATTCCTTGGATCTTCTAAATCTGATAAGAGTGCCACATTTCCTGCCACATGATTTGAACAACGTGAATCTATGTAGAAAACATGCTCATCGGATTTACCTTGTGGCATAGCCATGTTCATGATCAATAATGAATCCTCTTTGTTTGAGTCCTCTTTGTAGTTATAGAAGTCTCTCCTTCCTTTGTAGCCTCCTTGATAGTTTGAATGATTGTAGTTGTTGTAGTTGCCATGATAATTATTGAACCTTCCTCTTGAGTAGCCATAACTTCCTCGATTGTATCCTATGCCTCTTTGATTCTTGGAATCCCTAAAGCAATTTTTTGTTGTATGATTAGTTAATCCACAAATAGAACATGACTTGGAGTCTTGGGATCTCCCCCTGCCTTGTCTACCTCCTCTTCCTCTACCTCTGTCATGTCTTCCTCTACCTGCATAGTTAGCTTGATGTGTACCTGCTTCATCATCCACTTTCTTTGCCTTTCCTTTGTTATCTTTGGACTTGCTTTTATCAGTGTATAAAGTTGAAGATTGATTACCTTTAGAGCTTTCTCCATTTTTTATAAGCTTTGCCTCTTAAGTAGTTGTCCAATGAGTGTATTGAAATCAGGTACATGCATGTCCATGTACAAATCCATAGCTGTGGTGAATGCTTCCCACTTGTCATCTGCCTTCAAGCCATTGATGACCTGCCTTACAATTTGCTCTTCATCTATTACCTCTCCAATGCTTCCCAACTGATCTGCTATGTCCTTGAGCTTTGTGACAAAATCAGTCACATTTTGTTTGGGAGCCTTCTTGAGAGTTGTGAAATCTAGCCATAGTTGATGCTTCCTAGCTTTAATACTTGAAGAGAAGAAGGCTTCAAGTGCATCCCACACTTCCTGAGATGTCTTAAAACTTCTAATGTGACGCAACAAAAAATATGAGATAGAGTTGAGGAGGTAAGACCTTGCAAGTGAATCCTTGGAGCACCATGTGCTCAATCTTTCTTGCTCTTCTTGTTTTGGTTGACTTTAGTTCCTGAAACTTGGCATAACTTCATCTCAAGCAACATAACCATATAAGCTTCTACCTTGGAGATAAGCTTCCATTCTTAATGACCAAGCTGAGTAGTTACCTCTGTCCAATTTGTCAATTGATGACGGAAATCCATCTGCCATGTTGTCCAACCTTGCTCTCATACCACTGTGAAGAGATTGATAGGTATGTGCTTGAAGATGAAGAGGTGTTGCAACAATTCAAGAATGCATTCTTTACATCTAGTTGAATTATCTTCCAATTATTGGAAGAGGCAATACTAAGCAAAACCCTAATAGTAGGCATCTTTGCCACAGGAGAGAAGGTCTCCTCATAATCGATTCCCTGAGTTTGTGCAAAGCCTTTTGCTACAAGCCTTGCCTTATACCTGTTAATGGAACCATCAGAATTCTTCTTGAGTTTATAGACCCATCTTGAGCCTATTACCTTCATGGATGAAGTCTTGGGCACCAAATCCCAAGTGTTCTTTTCCTCAAGTGCGTCAATCTCTTCCTTCATTGCATGCTTCCATTCTGATTTTGCTTTGGCCTCTTCAAAGAATGATGGCTCCTCTTGGTTTATGTCGTGTGCTATGTAGATAGAATGTTTAGTTACTAAAGAGGTGTCAAACCCATACCTTTCTGGTTTTTTCTTTTCCCTCATAGATCTTCTTAGGCCATGATGTGATGATTCTGTCTCATGTCCAAGTTCCTGCAATTTTGCTTTACCTTTAGACTTCCATTCTTTGATCTTTTCCATGTGAGATTCTTCATCATCCTCTGAGGTGTCTTGTTCTTCAATCTTTGGTTGTTCTCTACCAAGCTTTGGAAAATCTTCTTCAAGATCATATGGTAAATTGACATTTCTGCATGCATCTTCATACCATCAATTGTTCACATCAAAAACTACATGTATGCTTACCAAGAATCCTTTGTTGGTAGGGTTGTATAACCTATAACCCTTTTGATTGTTGTCATATCCAATAAATACACACCTTTCTGCCTTTGGATCCATCTTGCCTCTAACATGTGAAGGAACATGAGCAAAAGCAATACATCCAAAAATTTTACAATGATCTAAGCTAGGTCTTCTTCCATTCCAAGCCTCATATGGAGTCATCCCATCAAGGGATTTTGAAGGCAACCTATTAATCAAGTAAGTGGTTGTAGATACAGCCTCAGCCCATAGATAATTAGGTAAATGCTTTTCATTTAACATGGACCTTGCAGCTTCAACAATTGTCTTATTCCTCCTTTCTACCACTCCATTTTGCTCAGGAGTGTACCTTGTAGTTACCTCTCGTTTGATTCCTTATTCTTGAAGAAAAGAATCAAACTCATGGGAGAAGTATTCTCCCCCTCCATCTGACCTTAGCCTTTTTAGTGATTTACCTGTTTGATTCTCCACAAGAGCCAAATATCTTTTGAAACATGAAAAAACTTCATCTTTGTGTTTCATAAAGAATAGGATAGTCCATCTGCTGCAATCATCAATAAAGGAGACATAATACCTTGATCCAGATATTGAAGCTTCCTTGCTAGGTCCCCATACATCTGTATGAACCAACTCCAAGAGATCTCCATGCATATAACCTTTCTTCATGAATGGTAACCTGTGAGACTTTCAAAATTGACATGAACTACACTTATAAATCATATGTTCTTTTGACAAGTTAGGGAGTCCAAGTACACCTTGGTCCCTGCAAATTTGCTTTAATGACCTTTCACCAATATGTGCTAACCTTTTGTGCCATACTTCCAATTCTGTCAGTGTCTGACTACCATAATTAAAGAGAGCAATGTTTCAAGTGTCTTGTAATTCAAATGTGAACAATCTACCTGCCTTTTCACCTTTTGCATTTCTTTTGAATCCTTGACTTGGATCTTCAACAAATGCTCCTACTTTTGTGAACCTGACTTGCAACCCTTTCTCTACTATCTGCCCAACACTTATCAAATTCTTTGTAATGGTAGGGACATAGAGTACCTTACTGAGTAGGTTGATGTTTCGATCAGGTGCTTTGACATTGCCTATTTTCTCCACAAGATGTCTTGTATCATCTCCTGTTTGTAACTCATGCTTATTCCTTGGATCTTCTAAATCTGATAGGAGTGCCACATTTCTTGCCACATGATTTGAACAACCTGAATCTATGTAGAAAACATGCTCATCAGATTTACCTTGTGGCATAGCCATGTTCATGATCAATAATGAATCCTCTTTGTTTGATTCTTCTGTGTAGTTATTGAAGTCTCTCCTTCCTTTCTAGCCTCCTTGATAGTTTGAATGATTGTAGTTGTTGTAGTTGCCATGATAATTATTGAACCTTCCTCTTGAGTAGCCATAACTTCCTCGATTGTATCCTATGCCTCTTTGATTCCTGGAATCCCTAAAGCAATTTTTTGTTGTATGATTAGTTAATCCACAAATAGAACATGACTTGGAGTCTTGGGATCTCCCCCTGCCTTGTCTACCTCCTCTTCCTCTACCTCTCTCATGTCTTCCTCTACCTCCATAGTTAGCTTGATGTGTACCTGCTTCATCATCCACTTTCTTTGCCTTTCCTTTGTTATCTTTGGACTTGCTTTTATCAGTGTATAAAGCTGAAGATTGATTACCTTTAGAGCTTTCTCCATTTTTTATAAGCTTTGCCTCTTAAGTAGTTGTCCAATGAGTGTATTGAAATCAGGAACATGCATGTCCATGTACAAATCCATAGCTGTGGTGAATGCTTCCCACTTGTCATCTGCCTTCAAGCCATTGATGACCTGCCTTACAATTTGCTCTTCATCTATTACCTCTCCAATGCTTCCCAACTGATCTGCTATGTCCTTGAGCTTTGTGACAAAATTAGTCACATTTTGTTTGGGAGCCTTCTTGAGAGTTGTGAAATCCAGCCATAGTTAATGCTTCCTAGCTTTAGTACTTGAAGAGAAGAAGGCTTCAAGTGCATCCAACACTTCCTGAGATGTCTTACAACTTCAAATATGAGGCAACAAAAAATCTGAGATAGAGTTGAGGAGATAAGACCTTGCAAGTGCATCCTTGGAGCACCATGTGCTCAATCTTTCTTTCTCTTCTTCTGTTGGTTGACTTTTGTTCCTGAAACTTGGCATAACCTCATCTCCAGCCACATAACCATATAAAATTCTACCTTGGAGATAAGCTTCCATTCTTAATGACCAAGCTGAGTAATTACCTCTATCCAATTTGTCAATTGATGAAGGAAATCCATCTGCCATGTTGTCCAACCTTGCTCTGATACCACTGTGAAGAGATGGATAGGTATGTGCTTGAAGATGAAGAGGTGTTGCAAAATCCTTGATCTACACCAGCCAAATGAACTCCAGGAGTATATGGTGGGCCCTTTGGCTTTCCAATGGATGTATTAGAAACCCTATGTACCTTGGAAGACCACTCTCAAAAAGATAGATCAAAACAGATAAGTTGGAGTTAGCTCAGAGGTGAAGAACTTGCTATTTTGGTTCATACACCTGTCCACTGTTTTGCATAATTCTCTGAGCATAGCAGAAATTAGCTTAATTCCTCTTGGCTACGTCTAGTTAACTAAAAGAGCTAACTTTCAAGAGTAATCTCATCAAAAATAATGAACCACACACTAAGAATGATGTTTAACAACTGATGACATCATCCCAATTTTCATGGGCTGCTATAGTAATGAGACCAGTGAGCAGCAAAATGAACATAACTCAAGATTTAAGAATCCAATGATTATAAAATTGTGTATACTTATACTAGATAGTATGTTGAATTACACAAGCTTTGAATCATTGAATTTGAATAAGTACACACTGCCAAACAGCTCTGACAAGATGAGTAAAAAAGTCGGGTACCTGACAGAAAGTGAAAATGAACAAACAGGGGTGACTTCAATTGAACATAAATGAATATTGCAACACCAAAAAGATATGAAAATTGGTGATTATATAGTAGACGTATAGAGCCAACTTTACCAAGTTAAATCACTGAAAACGATGCACCAAACTCAGAGAAACCATCTCTGCAATCTGACTGAGAAAACTGAGAGATATGGCAGTGAGTAGTACACTTCACAAGAACATGGAAATATGAACTCAAATGATCATCAAAATGAAATTATATTGATTGTACAATACAATGGACTTAGTGATATATATGTGTGCCTTCTAATCACACCTTGATATGGCATAAAGCTCATCTCTTGGAGGACTTCACATAACCACGACTAAGACTACCATGTATTTATAGTTGATCTTGGGAGGCTAACTTCCCTCAATCACTCTCCAATCAATTAGTGATTGATTTGATTCTCTATCTACCACAAATCAGGAAATCGTGGCTCCTCTTTCCCTTTTTGATCAAGTGGACTCAACCACTTAAGATTCTTTCACTTTTACATTAAGTAAAGTCTTCAAAAGTTACAAGAGGTAGTTCACAAGTGAACTTTACATTGTCTTCATTTTAAGGCTTCTTCTATGACTTTGTGGGACTCAAGCCAATACTTAGGCTTGTCATAGATTTGCTCCAACAGCTCCCCCTCAAGCCAAGTATTATTGAGGTCTTCAATCTTCCAAGATTACCTGCAAACCAATCATAGCCTTGAATTTGCAAAGCTTTCTACAATCCAATGCTTTGGTTAGAATATCTGCACATTGTTGATGAGTGGACACATATGATATTTGAATCTCTTTGGTTAGAACCTTCTCTCGTACATAGTGATAATGAAAGTAGTTATCCAATGAGTGTATTGAAATCAGGTACATGCATGTCCATGTACAAATCCATAGTTGTGATGAATGCTTCCCACTTTTCATCTTCCTTCAAGCCATTGATGACCTGCCTTACAATTTGCTCTTCATCTTTTACCTCTCCAATGCTTCCCAACTGATCTACTATGTCCTTGAGCTTTGTGACAAAATAAGTCACATTTTGTTTGGGAGCCTTCTTGAGAGTTGTGAAATCCAGCCACAGTTGATGCTTCCTAGCTTTAATACTTGAAGAGAAGAAGGCTTCAAGTGCATCCCACACTTCCTGAGATGTCTTACAACTTCTAATGTGAGGCAACAAAAAATCTAAGATAGAGTTGAGGAGATAAGACCTTGCAAGTGAATCCTTGGAGCACCATGTGCTCAATCTTTCTTGCTCTTCTTGTGTTGGTTGACTTTTGTTCCTGAAACTTGGCATAACTTCATCTCCAACCACATAACCATATAAACTTCTACCTTGGAGATATAGGCTTCCATTCTTAATGACCAAGCTGAGTAATTACCTCTATCCAATTTGTCATTTGATGAAGGAAATCCATCTGCCATGTTGTCCAACCTTGCTCTGATACCATTGTGAAGAGATGGATAGGTATGTGCTTGAAGATGAAGAGGTGTTGCAAAATCCTTGATCTACACCAGCCAAATGAACTCCGGGAGTATATGGTGGGCCCTTGTGGCTTTCCAATGGATGTATTAGAAACCCTATGTACCTTGGAAGACCACTCTCAAAAATATAGATCAAAACAGATAAGTTGGAATTAGCTCAGAGGTGAAGAACTTAATATTTAGGTTCATACACCTGTCGAGTGTTTTGCATAATTCTCTGATCACAGCAGCAATTAGCTTAATTCCTCTTGGGGAATTCTAGTTAACTTAAAGAGCTAACTTTCAAGAGTAATCTAATCAAAAATAATGAACCACACACTAAGAATGATGTTTAACAATCGATGACATCATCCTGATTTTCATGGGCTGCTATAGTAATGAGACTAGTGAGCAGAAAAATGAACATAACTCAAGATTTAAGATTCCAATGATTACGAACATTTGTATGTTTATACTAGATAGTATGTTGAATCAAACAAGCTTTCAATCATTGAATTTAGATAAGTACACACTCAGAAAGAGCTCTGACAAGATGAGTAAAAAAGTCGGGTACCTGACAGAGAAGTGAAAATGAACAGACAGGGTTGACTTCAACTTAACATAACTGAATATTGCAACACCCAAATGAAATGAAAATTGGTGAGCATATAGTAGACTTATAGAGATAACGTTACCAAGTTAAATCACGGAAAATGATGCACCAAGCTCAGAGAAACCATCTCTCCAATCTAACTGAGGAAACTAAGAGATATGGTAGTGAGTAGTACAATTCACAAGAACATGGAAATATGAACTCAAATGATCATGAAAATGAAAGTATATTGATTGTAAAATACAATTGACTTATTGATACATATGTGTTCTTTGTAATCACACCTTGATATGGCATAAAGCTCATCTCTTGGAGGTCTTCACATAACCACGACTAAAACTACCATGTATTTATAGTTGATCTTGGGAGGCTAACTTCCCTCAATCACTCTCCAATCAATTAGTGATTGATTTGATTCTCTATCTACCACAAATCACGAATTCGTGGCTCCTCTTTCCCTTTTTTATCAAGTGGACTTAACCACTTAAGATTCTTTCACTTTTACATTAAGTAAAGTCTTCAAAAGTTACAAGAGGTAGTTCACAAGTGAACTTTACATTGTCTTCATTTTAAGGCTTCTTTTATGAATTTGTGGGACTCAAGCCAATACTTAGGGTTGTCATAGATTTGCTCCAACACGAAAGGCTCATGATTCTGTGTTGCCACTAAGCAGCACTCCAGCCAAGCTTCCATCTGAAATTAGGTTTCTGCAGAATAGTGGTGACAGTCCCTCTTTGCTTTTTGAATCTTCTTAGCATGTCATGGGTGATGTCATGGATGTCAAAGAAAAAATGCACAGTTGCATTGTCTTCGATGATGGAATTTAATCCCCCACATTTTCACACTAGAAGTGAAATGAACCCAATACCTAGGTTCCTTCATACACCTTTTCTACTACCCTTCAATAAAACTCTAATTTGCTTGTCGTACACTAATCCAAATAACCTAAGATTATAGATACACTTAATGTGATTCATAATCTCTCCAACACGCTATAGAACACCTCACATGGCTCTATTTAGGTTAGTCAACAACTCTGTACAAAATAGACTATGTAGAGATGTAGGATATACAAAAATTACGGTTAGAGAGATACACCAATTTCTCTACACATAAAGCATTTTTCAAGAAACCCTCTTAGGAAAAGTACGATGCATGTGTAAGCTACAAAGTGCACCTTAAATCTCTTGAATTGGATATGTACAAAAAGAGTTACAACTATTATAAGCAGACTATGTCTATACCTACAAGAGACTGGGGGGGTGGGTTTGATAGCTCCTCTTCGCTCCTCCTCTATGCATATAATGCCCTCCTTTGCATTTTTCCTAGCTTGGAAAATTGCATTTTAGCTCGTTGAGCCTTGGATGACTCTCTTCTTGAGCCTCCTTGAGTATATGTCTCTTAGTCTTCAATGACCTACAAGACTTCCATACAATTGATGACTCTTCACCTTCTTTTATAGCTTTTGGATGCCTCTCCTGACTTTTCCACCACCTTAGGACTTCCTTTCTTGACCTTTCCTGACCTTGAGGCTGCCCCAAGTGATCTAAGTCATGACTTTTTCCACATTAAGTTCTTTTGACCCCTTTGTCCACCTAAAGCTTCCATAGTTCACACTTTCAACACTCCCCCTCAAGCTTAAGGTGGTATTGTCCATATCAAGCAAGCGCATAGCCATTGAAAACTTTGTTAACTTGGTCACATCCAAGATTTTGGTGAAGATATCTATAACTTGGTCCTTTATAACTATAAAATGAACATTATTGTCCCCACTTTCAACCTTTTGCCTCACATAATGGTAATGCACCTCAATGTGCTTGCTCCTTGCATGATACATGGGATTGTTAGCAAGATTTAGGCTTGACATGTTATCTCCATAAACTAGAATTGGTCCAAGTTGTATATCAAGACCTTTGAAGAGCTTCTTAAGCCACATTTCTTCATGTGTAGTGAGGTATTAAGCTCTATATTCAGCCTCTATTGAACTCAATGCAACTGTGGGTTGCTTTTTGCTCATCCATGAAATTGCTTTTGTGCCTAGCATGAAAACATAGCTAAAAGTTGACCTTCTATCATCAACACTCCCTACCCAATCTGCATCACTCCATGCTTTTACTTGAAGTTCTTCATCATACCTATACAGCAAACCGTAATTAAATGTACTCCACATACCCCAACACTCTCTTTGCATTCAAGAAGGCATTCGTTATGTCCATCTAGTAGACAGGCCACCTCCTTGCTCCACATAGCACTATGAGAGCTCTAATGGTAGAATTGTTTGCCACAGGGCTAAAAGTCTCCTCGTAATCCACTCGTTGTGTTTGTGTGAAAGCTTTTGGCTACTAGACTAGCCTTGTACCTTGTCAAGCTGCCATCTGCATAACTCTTGGTCTTGTACAACCACCTATTTTGGACTATCTTCATGCCTTCCTTCTTGGGTACTAGTTCCCAAGTGTTGCTCTCCTTAAGAACTTTGAACTCTTCATACATAGCCTTCCTCCACTCTGGTTTGATCTTGGCCTCCTCATAAGAATTTGATGCTTTCCAAAGAAATAACCATATGTATAACTTTGTGGGGGTGCCTTCTTCCTTGTAGACTTCCTCTCTTGAACTTTGGGATATTGCTTCTTGATTCCATTGAGATTTACATTAGGAGTAATGAACTCCTCTTGCAACCTTCTATACTTTGAAGTAGGGTATGATCGTTCATAATCATAAGTGTAAGAGTGATCATATGAGTGTACCTTAGATGTAGGGGCCTCCGATTCATTGGCTATGATTGATTCTTCGGGTTGAGTCTACACACCAAAGTCTGCGTACTCCTCTTGATCCTCTTCATCCAACTTTGCCTTGCCCTCTTCTCCATAGCATGACCTTGACTCATCAAACACATCATCTCTTGACACATATAGCTTCTTTGAGAGAGGGTTGTAGCACTTGTAGCCTTTTAGCTCATTTGAGTAGCCAATGAACACACATTTCTCACTCTTGGACTCTAACTTTGTTCTCACTTCACTAGGAACATGAACAAAAGCATATAGATCCAAATATCTTGAGGTGCTCCATGGTTGGTTTCTTGCTCTATGGAGTCAAGTTGTGCACACCACCTATTGGAACCCTGTTTATCAAGTAACAAACTATATTCACAACCTCAGCTCAATAAGAGAATGGTAACATACCTTCATTTATGAGACATCTAACTATCTCAATCAAATGTCTATTCTTCCTCTCTGCAACACCATTTTGTTGAGGGGTGTACCTGCATGTAAAGTGCCTCTTTATGCCATTGTCCTACAAGTACTTTGTGAATTCCTTGGAGAAATACTCTCCCCCTCCATCTGACCTCAATGTTTTGATGTGTGCATCACATTCTTTCTCAACAAGGGACCTAAACTTTTGAAAGCATAAAAACACTTTTGATTTTTGCTTGAAAACATATATCCATACCTTTCTTGAGTGGTCATCAATGAAAGTGACAAAGTATCTATATCCTCCCAATGAAGCCTCTCTGCTACAGCCCCATATGTCGAAGTGTATAAGGTTCAAGAGCTTAGAGGATTTGTACTCTCTTTGAAAATGGCTTCCTTGCTTGCTTACCTAGCTGACAAGCATCACAAAACTCATGTAGACCTTGGCCTTCAAGATTTGATAGTCCCTACACTAAACCTACTTTGCACATTCTTTTTAACTTGTAAATATTGATATGTCCTCTCCTCTTGTGCCAAAGATCAATCTTTGTAATCCTTTTGTTACCAACCATCACATAACATACCTTTTTGTGTGTAGGAGCAACATCTAGTGTGAAGAATCTACCTTCTTTCCTTCCCTTGGCAATGACCTTGCCTCCTTTCTTCAACATGCACCATTTTGCATTAAATATAACATGCATACCTCTCTCTACCATCTGTCCTACAGAGATAAGATTCTTAGAAATAGAAGGAACATGGAGCGCATCTTTAAGATTCTTGATATTACCTTCACCTAGCTTCACATCTCCCACATGTGTAATGGGATGCTCAGTGTTATCTCCTGTCTCCACACAACCTTTTGAGCTTGGGACCTACATATGAACAAAAGATTCCTCCATCCATGACATGTGGAAGTGGAATATATCTTCTCTAAGGCCTTCCAAACATCTCTAGCATGATCAAACTCTGATATATGACCAATCATAGTGTTAGAGATTACCTATGATATGTAGAAGATAGCTCTCCTATTCCTTTCCTCCCAATCCTTCAACATCTTTAATTCTTCATTGGTGACCTTTGGATCTTTGGGATCCACATCAGGCTTATCTTCATCTCCACACACAATAGGCTATAAACCTTTGCTCATGAGGTAGTTCATGACTCTAAACCTCCATGGCTAATAGTTGTCTTTGTCAACCAACTCCAATTTTTGACCTAGATCTCCCATAATGAATGGGAAATTAGGGTTACACTGAAAATTACCTCTTAGCCTTGATGTCCAAGATTTTTTGTCCTTCTCCAAGAGTCTTCAAGGGATGTTTCCTACTCTGAGACCAACTGATGGAATTTAATCCCTCAGATTTTCACACTAGAAGTGAAATGAAGCCAATACCTAGGTCCCTTCATACACCTTTTCTGCTACCCTTCAGAAAAAATCTAGTTTACCTACCTTACATTGATCCAAATCACCTAATCTTTTAGACACACTTATAATGGTTCCTAAGCTTTCCAAAAAGCTATATAACACCTCAAATGGATCTATTTAGGTCAGTCAGCAACTCTATACAAAAAAAACTATGTAGAGATGTGGGATATGCAAAAATTAGGGTTGTAGAGATACACCGATTTCTCTGCACATAAAATTGATTTCAAGAAGTCCTCTCAGGAAAAGTAAGGCAGATATATAAGCTATATAATGCACCTTAAATATCTTGAATTTGATATGTACACAAAGTGTTACAACTGTTATAAGCAGACTATGTCTATACCTACAAGAGACTAAAGGAGATGTGGGCTTGATAGCTCCTCCTTGCTCCTCTATGCATATAACACCCTCCTCTACATTTTTCCTAGCTTGGACAACTGGGTTTCAACTCCTTGAGCCTTGGGTGACTCTCTCCTTGAGCCTCCTTGAGAATATGTCTCTTAGCCTTCAATGACCTTGTTGCAGAGCAAAGAGGCACAAAGAGGAGCCCCAAACTTTTCAAATTTATGGGCATATTTTTCTTCTTCAAAATCTTAGAAAATTCCCTCAAAGCTATGTCAATGCACTAGAGGAGTCCTCTAGATGTATAATCCCAAATCATTGTAATATATTTCTTGTAAAATAGTAGGAGAATAGAGATTAGTCAATAAAGTGCCGGTCACTTGTGTGAAAGGACCATTTTTAGGGCACATGTATATAAGTCACTTTGTGACTCTTTGTAAAGACTTTTTGTCATTGTGAAGAAGGAGATCTCTTGAATTTTGAATTTGCTTCTTTCCTGCAGATTTTCATCTTCTCTATGATCTTTTGTGTGTGTGAAGCTTGGAATGTGTGTGTAAGACGGTTGTCTACCCCTCCCCAATGCTTTTGAGCTTCTGTAGTGTGTGTGAGAGCAAGTAAAAGTTGTGAAGTGAGTGTGGGAGTTTCCCGCCATTCACTATTTTTGTCATAACTTGAACCACGGTTGTCAGAATCGAGTGAAACACGTCTTATAGAAGAGTCTCATAGAGAGCTTCGAAAGGAACCCGCTATTGGCCACATTCGGAGTTCAGAGCTGGGAGATATCCTCGACTTAGTGAAAATTGTTGTAAGTGGTGTCGGGGCAAGCACTTTCAACAGTTAAGTGAGTTGGAGAGGTAGGTTAATCTTTTCTCATGCATGATAGCTGAACCACTTCATTTCCCATCACGTGCGCACACGTCATCATACGTTTGGTTAGGTCGGTTTGTCGGATTGATAATTAAGCGCGTGTCAATCCACCACTATACGCACGTGTGTGGCAAATGAGATTTAGTCTCTTTGACACAAGTCCCTAAGACTTCGTGACTTAGCTACACACGTTTTTGGTGCCATTGTTGGGGAACGCACTCGACCAAGGTGCCTTCGTGATGGTTATAGCACTAGAGTGAGGAAATCATACTTGTGGAAGTGAATTTGTTCTGTGGCAAGTGGTTGAACACTTCAGCACTTGTCAGAAGAGAGGGAGAGAAGAAAGAGTTAGGGTTAGGCTAGGAAGAGCAGTGGAGTAGGAGTAAGTCAAAATCATCAAGAAAAATCCCGAAAAATTACCAAATTAAAGTAGTACAGGCTTCAGTCACCAAAAACTTTAAAAACCAAAACATTGTAGTTCATTTGACACTTGCTCTCAGAGTGGTATCATCTGCAGACAGCGATCGGTATCGTCTGCTTGGTATCGTGCACTCCAGGCCTTCAAAGCTATCTAGTGAACTCAAGACACAAGTAGGACATCACAAAGGTAAGCTACCTCAAGATTTCAATAGCAAAAACACACTAGAAGTGCATTAGCACGTGATTAAAAGCGCATCTGGTATCGCGGGGTGGGACAAAACATTTTTAGAGTTCCTTTAAGTGAGACAGAGGGTGAGGAGTGAAGAGGAAAGAGAGAGAAACCAGGAGGTGAAAAAATTTTTGTATTTGGAGTTGATTTGGCTACAGTATCGCGATTGGTTGAGTTTTGGTATCGCGATACCAAAATTCCCTTGTATCACGATACTCGCCGAAGTATCGTATCGTTGGTTACCACTTGTGGTATCGTGATACATTTCTGGTATCGTATCGCCAAGTTGGTATCGTGATCGTGATTTGCCAAGTGGTATCGTATCACGGTCCACTTGGTATCGTATTGTCCCGGTCACGGGTGCTGGAAGTAGCCAGAGGCACAGACGACACGGAAGCATGTAACGACAGAGCAGGGAGCCAGTCGAATCGTTTTTCAAAGAATTATGTTCTCAAATACTTTCCAAAAACCTCCAACATTGATTTTTATCACTATTGTAACATATGTAACATAGAAAACCCCATTTTGTAATCCATAGCTCCATTTTGTGCAAGCCGAGGAGTCCTCGAGCTTGAGGAGCTTGGGTAGAACAAGCGTATCAATTTTTGTTATTTTTAGACATCGTTTACCCTTCCAAATAGCATCTAGGACCTAATTTTTAACTATGCCGGTCACTAGATGTGAAACCGGTCAAAACTAGTCTAGAAACTATAAAAAGAGCTAGAGAGCTCATTTTTGAGGTTAGCTTGTTGGAGTAGAGAAGAGCTTAGAGCTATTTTGAACTTGTAAGAGTGTTCTTGAGTGATAGAATTGATTTCTCACCTTCCATTGTGTCTTGCTTGTCTCTTCGTAGTGTGTGTGTATGTGTGTGTGCATTTCTATGCTTCTCACCTTCACTCTCACTTCATCTCACATTCACGATCTTCATATCACTCCTATCTCTTCCGCGGATTGACATTAAGGAGGTGGAGCTTCTTAACGTGGTTCTCACCATTGTGCTAGAGCAACACCAAATTTGGCGCCGTTGTCGGGGATCGAGTCTAGGACGAATGTGTGATGGTAAGAGTATAGCAAGAAGTGGCGTTGGAAGGTAAAAATTTCAGTTTTTGTTGTTGTTTTTACTTAGTTTTTAGTGTTTTTCACCTCCCCACACTCCATCTTCATCACTGCATCATCATCTTCATCTCCAAAAAAATCAGAAAATTCACCATATCCACCCATTCTCCTCATTTCCCCTCATTTGTGCATGCGAGAGAGTGAGAGAGAGCTTTTGTGCTTGTGTGTGCTTTTGCTTTCTTGAGTTTTCTTGCAGGAACAGTACTCCAGTGCATCAGGAAGGTTGCAAAAAGGTAAGAAAACCACCTTCTGTCAGAATTCTGCCGAGTGTGTCAGACCATCGTGATGGTCTGCAACCTTCGGTATTTTTGGTAGGCGACCACACCACGAGGTAGGCGACCCTTGCGCTTGCACGAATCCACAGGTGCATCTCAAAAATTCATAGTTTGGTGGACCATCGCGACGGTCTCAGACCATCGCGATTGTGTCACACCATCGCGATTGGCTCACGCCATCGTGACGGCTCGGCCGGACCATCGCGACGGTCTCACGCCATCGCGACGGTTCATTTGGACCATCGCGACGGTTCGCGGACCATCGCGATTGTTCGGTTGACCCCACACCATCGCGATTGGCTCACGCCATCGCGCCGACGGTGCCACGTGGCAAGCTAGACCATCGCGACGGTTCATTTTTCGGACCATCGCGACGACACCCTCACACCATCGCGACACTTCAAAAATTCGGACCATCACGATTGGCTCAAGCCATCGCATCTGTGACCATCGCGACGGTTCACTTAGGACCATCGCGATTGTTCACGTTGACCGTTGACTGACGCCATCGCGATTGTCCGCCTGATCGAGCCATCGTGATTGTCCACTTTCATGCCATCGCGATTGTCCACTTTCACGCCATCGCGACGGTTCACCCTCACGCCATCGCGACGGTCCCAGACCATCGCGATTGTCTCAGACCATCGCGATTGTGCACCCCCATCGCAAATTTTAGGGTTTCATTTTTTGGCCAATTTTGGGGCTATTTTTGGGAAATTTTTGGGTGATTAGACTCATAGGAGACCCCTTAGCTCATATTTGGAGAAAAACCTGTTTGTCAGTTTTTACCCCCCAGGGCCTGAACGGTCATAACTTTTTCATCCGAAGTCCGTTTTTTGAGCTTAATAGCTCATTAGAAAGCTCTTGACGAGTACTACGTGGCCTCAAATGTTTTTTTCTTAAAGAATACATCTATTTTTAGATAAGCTATTTTGAGGTTGACCTAGTTTGGGACTAGAAAGCCAGGGGGCAAGCATTGAAAAGTTGGGCAAAAGGGAAGGGACTTAAAAGGTGTATATACTCAAGTGCTTGATCATCCAACTATGAATTGGTCTAATATTGGATTTTTCCAGGTCTAGCAAGGGCAATCGAAGGCAACCCAAGCAAGGCTGTGAAGGGCATAAAGCTTGGGAAGCGCGGCTTCTTGGGCATCAGAGCAACCAGAAAAGCTGACTCGAGGTTGGAAGATTACTCAACCCCCTCAGTCAATTCTTAGCTTAGGCTAAACGGTAGTGTTGTGGATTAACGACGATAGGAATGCCTCAAGTTCAAGATATTTAATTCTATCAAGTTCAAGACTACAAGTAAAGGTGTGTGTGACGAAAACCTAAAGGAAAGAACATAAGTCTGACGGAACGAGAACTCAAAGTATCACGGAAAGTCGAATTCCTGACGCATACATTAAGACAAGAATCTAAAGAAATTTAAAAAGAATCAAGATAGTAATAACAAAGAATCATTGACGATCTGAGCGTGTACTGAGTGTGCAAGGAAGAAAATTAATGAACCTTAGATCGGGCAAACACATAGGTAAGTCAGACCGACGAAGCCTTAGATCATCTGAGGCAAGTGTAAGAACTACTGCACGATCGTGGGCTCAACAATTGAACACTAGTTATCCCTACGAGAGCTCAGATACTAGTGATTCAGAAATGGCATTTAGCGTAGAAAGACCAGAAGGAGGGTCGAATGTAGCCTATTTAGAAAAACCAGAAGGACCCTATAGAACACAACTAGAGTTTCTCCAAACCAATCGCTTAGGTGCTAGCATCTATGAGGATGGTTTGCGAAGGCAAGTGGTGCAAATGCACAACCCCGATCAACCCATTGGATTGGAACGTCCAGTGGTGAAATTCGAGAGAGACGCGTACATAGACAAAGAAGGAACAATGTACATCTTAAGTACGCAGCCAAACAATACCAATGAGTTTGGCGTGATTCAATCAGAGACGGAAACAAAATCTCAAGGAAAAGAACCATTAGAAGAGCCTAGAACACCTAGAGGGAAATCTGTACTGACACGAGTACTAATCCCGGAATGGATCCCTCAGGACAACAGAAGCATAGAGTTGTTTGTAAATAAAGAAATTGATGAAGCCTTTTGGAGATACAAGACCGAAATACTTAGTGAGGTAGGTATCATCACTATATACGAGTTCAAGGACCCGGATACACCTGGAAAGGTTGTATACCTAGATGAGACTTCAGAAAGAGTCTTTGTGGTACCTGACCGCGCTAAAAACACATACACATGGAGAGGTGAATTGGTATTCCCTCTATCTAGAACAAACATGAATACAAGTCAACAAGGGGCAGGAACATCCTCAGCCCATGGAAATCAAAGAGAGGGAAATAAAGAGAGACCAGAAGTAAGCTTTAATCACCCCATAGGGAGGGATAGAACAACCACGAACACTAATAGAGCGGATAGACAAAGAGATCATGGAGTACTAGGTGGTAGAGATGATTTTCCTCTACCTAGACCACGCGAACACGCAAGAATATTGAGACCCACACAGTTAGTAAAATCAATGAAGAATTACTTTGATGGGACAGGAGATCCCTATGACCACGTCGCAGAATTCAAGCAAGTACTAAGAGCCGAACAAGTTGAAGACATGTTAACGCAATACAACGCATTTGGACTAACGTTAAAGAATACCGCTTTAACTTGGTTCCAACCTCTGCAACAAAGGAAATTTAGAGACATCCATCACTTTTTAGAGTCATTCATCACCGAATTCTCTAAAAGTGGGATTAGACATGACACGTCTTCGTTGATTCATAGCTTCAAACAGACCCCTCAGGAAACAGTCAGACTGGCAGGACGTAGGTTTAGACAATATGTTGAACGATGTCCAATGCAAGAGCTACCCTCACAAGCCAAGCAAGTGTCATTGTTTCTAGATGGCTTGTTGAGCTCTAAACTACGCTCCTATGTGTACCTAAAAGAACCCAGAACGCTAGAGCAATGTGTAAGAATTTGTATAGACATTGAGGACAACTTAGGAGACGAGTTGGAACTCTCCAAGGTCTATAAGGACTCAGACTGTTCATCTCTAGCATCCACAAAATTGTCTAGCTCGATAGAAGACCTTGCAGAAAAAGTGGCCCAGAAACTAGGAGTTTCTAGTAAAACTAGGGTACTAATGAACAAGCGCTGTTACACCTGTGGTGGTGATCATATGGCAAATGTGTGTCCCAATGCACCACAACCTCAAGCCAACCCTAGTTGCCAATACTGTACAATTGAGAGAAGATACACGAATCATACGGCTCAGGATTGCCCATACAACAAACAGACCGTGAGACAGAACTACCCGCAAGCATACCCGCAGCCAGGTAGGTATCAAGGCCAATACAATGCTCAGCCTTATTGCTATAGGCCTCCTCAGAACTACCCATACCAGGCTCAACAGAGACCTCAACCTGTCTTAGCTCAGCAGCCACCCCCACCAGCGAATGTCATCTCAGTCAAATACGCGGCTGCAGAAGAGAATCTAAGTAGGGCCTTAGTGCCTTCTTCACCTTTGATCACAGAAAGTGACCCACACTCAAACAGTTTTGACTCTACGCATGTAGATAGTCCACCCGCTTATTACACGGAGTCACCAGAACATGTGGAGACATATCATTACGATAGTCCACCAGTGGAACCTAGTTGGGAGCCCGACTACGCTCATGTGATGTACACAAACCCAAATCCACGGCCCCAATTGAGACAACAAAGACCACAGGGCCCTAGAGGACCATGCTTTAGGTGCCAAAGAGATCATTTCATAAAGGATTGTCCACATCCTCCAATGGCAGGGCAATCACAGTACTATAACATACAAGGCTTTTGTGCCGATTGTGGCAAAGAGCACATAATCAAAGATTGTCCTAAGAATCCTGTTAATGCTTCGAATGTGATACCGATCAATGTGATAGGTATTGTAAATAACGCAGATGGATCCAACCCTACATACGTGCCGATCCAAGCTATAACAAGAGCCCAGGCACTCTTACAGAACCAACAGTTTAATCAAGGGAAAGTAGCTGGAAGTAGTGAAGTTGCAGAATCTAGCAGTAAAAAGACAAAATCTTGGAAAGATTCTAGAGAAAGAATAAAGAGAAAGTGGAGTAAAAAGATAACTGAGTTGGAAGGAAGTGTAAAGGAATCTAGAGCCAAAATCCTAGAATTGACTTCACAGGACTTGAATCAAGAGAATCCAGCTCAGAAATCAGGATCAGTTCTAGCGGAACCCATACCAGAAAATCTAGACATGATGTTTCGTGCATATCAGGCTAGATTAAAAGAGGGACCTCACGTAGCTGAAATGAGTAAAAACTACCCACGAGCTGATCTAGAAATTGAGAGAACTAAACTTTGCATGAAGATGGTAGAATTAGCACAACCTTTGTTCGAAGCCTCTAGATATCTTAATTGGAATAACATGGCAAAACCGGAATTACATTTTCAAGGACTAATGGAGAGGCTAGAATGCTTGATTGAAAGCAAAGAGAAAAAGGATCAGCATCGGAACCCTACTGTCCCAGAGACACAGGAAAGGAATGCACCATCCCTGTCTCAAGTACCCAACACAAAAAGTCAAGACAACCTGTCTTCCATACATAGGTACTCACATGAATTTTTGAGAGAGATACAAGAAGAGAAATGGACAAAAGAACAAGGAACCCATCCTCCTATTCAAGAAATAGACGACTTGCAAGAACAATTTCCCCAAGACATTCCCTCTATATACGATGATGTAGAGGAAGAACAACTGAGTGAACACACAGGATTTGAATCTAATTCTTTACAAGAATTACCTCAGTTCATAGGACCTTGGGAAGCAAAGTCTATTAGTATGAGAGCACCCACGATAATAGTGAGGAATGAAGAATCAGTAATCCCTAGAAACACGGAAGTGATCAAGAATACCAAAGTACAATGTAATCTCACTCTAGAGGAGTTGTTGAAGGTAAAACCAGAATTGTGGAAGCATGTAGCAAATCAATTCCCTGAGCTTGCTACTACTCCCTCACAAATAGGATCACAAAATAAGGTACCCGAGATACCCGTAGAAAAGATCGGAGATGTAAGCGAAGGAGAGGAAGGTAACACTTATCTTCCGATAACCCATCAGGGCTACACCACGAAAGCCATCTTAGATTCAGGAGCCGGAGTAGCCATCGCTACCACCGCTTTATGGAAACGTTGGGGTAAGCCAGCATTAAGACCCACCAGGATGAAGCTACAAATGGCTGATGGACACATAGAAAAACCATTACGCTTACTAGAAGGCATATCTCTCACCACTTGTGGTGTAGAATTTGAGCATACCTTTGCCATTTGTGACTTTGCAAAAAACCATGCTTATGAGATGATATTGGGATGACCATTCATGCGTCAGTTGCAAATTGTACAAGATTGGGGAACTAATTCTTTGTACTTGCAACATTTAGGAGTGACTACCAAAGTCAATCTTAAAGACTATTCACATAGAGACGTACCCCCAATACAATGGAATACCATCCATAAGACACCAGTAGAGACGGAATCCGTGCACTCATTAGAATCAGATCCTTCTTGGTTGCATGAGGATACTCATTTATGGATGTGTAAAGTAGCAAAACAAGAGGAAGAAAGGTTAGAAGCCAGGACCTTAGGTGCAGAACAACATCCACGAACCCTTCAGGATCCAGCCTATGCACCTATAGTATTCCCAGACGAAGAGTTGAACCCCATGGTTGGGCAGAAATCCTAGCAACCATGGACGTAGCCATCAATGAAGAACAATGGACACCCCACTGTGACGAGGATGGCTATGACATATCAGTTTTCACGATAGAGCCAATCATGTGCGATGCAATTTTAGAAGAGTGTGAACCTAACACTGATGCATTTGAGGATGCAAGCGATTTCGATTTAGAATCAATTATCATGGATTCTCCCTTTGCATCAGAGGAAGAATACTTTCACGAGGTAGAGACTCACACTCAGAGACACGAGGAAATTACGAATGAGGTGAGGTTAGCCACGGAAGTGACTACCAAGAGTGAAGGCAAGAAAAGAAAGAAGAAAGAAACCATGTCAGAAAAAGAAGAGTCTTTGTTTGAAGTACCCGAGAACTTCAAGAAATATGAAATCGAAGATAGAAGAATCATGGTACGAATGCCTAATAGAAAAGCGAATGACGGACAAGTATATGATAACCGAGAGAAAACCAAGAAAATAATAGTTGCTATCGAAGGAGAAGAAGAAAAATGTACATACATAGGGCATGATTTGACAACTGAAGAAGAAGAAGAGCTTGTTGCCCTATTGTGCGAATATAGAGATGTTTTTGCTTGGAGTTACAAAGACCTGAAAGGAGTAGATCCAGATATATGTTCTCATAGAATCCCTATGACTCCAGATGCAAAACCGACAAAACAGAAACCGTACACGTACAATGATAACTACGCTGCGAAGATTAAAGAGGAGATAGATCGCTTGATAGAAGCAGGATTCATTTACGAAATTGAGCATACCGAATGGGTATCCCCCATTGTGGTTGTGCCCAAGAAGAATGGGAAATTGTGTGTGTGTATTAACCTTAAAAAAGTTAATGCCGCAACGATTAGAGACAGTTATCCTCTTCCTATCACAAAACATCTATTGGAAAGAGTTGCGGGCAAGGAAGTTTACAGCTTTGTTGATGGATTTTCAGGCTATAATCAAGTAGCCATTGCTCTAGAGGACCAACACAAGACGGCATTTGCCACTGAATGGGGCATATTTGCATTTCGTGTGATGCCATTTGGCTTAACAAATGCACCCGCCACTTTCCAGCGACTCATGTGTCATGTTTTTAAGGAATTCTTACGCAAGAGTTTGGAAGTTTATGTCGATGACCTATGTGCTCATTCAAATGTAAGACAGACAGATATCCCAGAGTTAAGGCAAATATTTGACAAATGTCGAGAATACCAAGTTTGTTTGAACTCAGAAAAGTGCGTTTTCATGGTCAGACAAGGCAAAATTCTAGGACACATTGTGTCAAAAATTGGAATCTCTACGGATGAAGAAAAGGTGAAGGTAATTGCAGAATTACCTAGACCAACTAATGTGAAAGAGGTACAGGCATTTATGGGCCATTGCGGATATTATAGGAGATTCATACACATGTATGCAATCATAGCCAAGCCTTTGTACTCTCTTTTAACCAATTTCGAATGGACAAATGAATGTGAAAATTCATTCAATGAACTTAAACGACGCTTGTGCTCAGCACCTATATTGACTACCCCAGATTCGAGTAAGCCATTCCATGTACATGTGGATGCATCCAATTACGCCATAGGATGTGTGTTAGCACAACCCACGAATGAAGGTAACATAGATCTCCCCATAGCTTACGCGAGCAGACAATTGAACGCAGCAGAAAGAAATTACACCACGACGGAACGAGAAGGATTAGGGATGATCTACGCGGTAAAGAAGTTTAGACACTACTTGTTGGCCAATAAGTTCAAGTTCTTTACAGATCATCAAGCCCTATTGTACTTAGTCAACAAGTCATGTAACACAGGACGACTAATACGTTGGTTTCTATTACTCATGGAGTATGATTTTGAAGTCGTAGTCAGGAAAGGAAAGACACATCTTAGAGCTGACCACCTTTCAAGATTAACCTCAGGAGAAGCTCCTCAAGGAGTAGCAGATGATCTACCAGATGCATATTTGTTTAATATTGAGATAGCACCAGAATGGGCTAAGCCTATAGTCCCCATTCTCACATTTGGACCCAAGAATCCTAAGATAAAGATCAAAGAAGGAGAGATTACCAAGTCTCAAAGATATCAAATCATAGCAGGAATCATATATAAACAGGATAATCAAAAGATTCTTGCTTGTTGTGTAGATGAATCAGAACATGCAAATTGGTTGCAATTAGCACACATAGGTGCATTAAAGCAACATCATTCAAAACATCGAACATTACAGACTCTGCATAGATTAGGAGTATATTGGCCTAAGATGGAAGCAGATGTCTACAGGTTGTGTAAAGAATGCCATGCTTGTTGTGAAAGACCACCAGTAGAGCATGCTACATTATATCATGTGTCTCTCACACCAGACTGGAGTGAACCTTTAGTGACATACTTGAGGACGAAGACATTCCCTCAAGGCATGACCTTAGCTCGACAACGTAGTCTAGAGCAGGAAGCTAACGACTATTCACTTATTGGCGATAATCTATACAAAAGAGGACGAGATGGATATCTAAGACAATGTGTTCATGAGAGCGATTATCTGAGCATACTAGAAACTGCACACCAAGGTGTTGCAGGAGGTCATTTTGGACCCGATAGGATAATCAAAGCCATCCTCTTTGCAGGATTATGGTGGCCCACTCTTCACATGGATGCTCATACCTATGTAAAGAGATGTGATGTGTGCCAAAG
The DNA here is from genome assembly GCA_020310875.1 of Ceratopteris richardii. Classification (NCBI taxonomy): domain Eukaryota; kingdom Viridiplantae; phylum Streptophyta; class Polypodiopsida; order Polypodiales; family Pteridaceae; genus Ceratopteris; species Ceratopteris richardii. Next base: position 205,893,142 of record CM035409.1, on the reverse strand, counting down.
AACTAGTTTCCTACGCGCAGAGATGAAATGCCATTGAAACCCATGATGGGCGGACGTGCATTTTCAAAGTGGGGTATAGACTTTGTAGGACCCATTAACCCCCCTGCAAAAGGTACACATGCTGAATACATTATTGTTGCCACAGATTATCTTACGAAATGGGTAGAGGCAAAAGCCACGAAAAAGAATGATGCACACACAACTGCAAAATTCTTATTTGAAAATGTCTTTACAAGATATGGATTGCCTATAGAGTTAGTGAGCGATCGAGGCACTCACTTTCTAAACCAAGTCATTGAATATTTGTTACAGGATTTTATGGTGATTCACAAGAAATCCGCACCATATCATCCTCAGGCCAATGGTCAGGCTGAAAGCACTAATAAGATCCTTTGTAACGTACTGACGAAACTCGTGAACAACAAACGTTCAGATTGGGACAAACAGTTACACCACGTTGTTTGGGCATATTGAGTGGCCTACAAGACCGTACTCAATGCAACTCCCTTTCAGATGGTTTTTGGTCAGAATGCTGTGCTTCCTTTGGACTTCTTGATACCGACCCTTAAGGTTGCACAAGAACATCAGTGGACCGGCCATGAATTATCAGCGAGGATAATGGACTTGGAACGATAAGGAGAAACCAGGCTAAAGGCAGCAGCAGGCATATACGCAGCGAAGAAGCGACAGAAAGCATATTTTGATGCGCATGTGAAGGATAAAGGCCTAAAAGAAGGAGATTTAGTGCTAGTATATACGTTGAAACAACACACACGTAAGTTAGAAAAGCGAGGTTATGGACCTATGATCATTAACAGACTCTCAACAAGTGGAGCAGTACAATTAGCCACTTTAGAAGGAGATATAATGCCTAATTATATTAGTGGTTGTAGAGTCAAGCTTTATTAAAGGATATGCTTAGACGACTCACGTTGGCAAAGAAGCGTAAGGAGGAAGAAAATAGAATACGAGCGGAGGCTCAGGCAGAAGCAATAGAACGCATTAAACGCATGAAGTTAAGAAGACAAGGACTAGGGAGAGAACATTATAACCATCTAGAAACTACACCCAGATATCCCATGGCCATGTGTCAAGTAAAGTCAACCACTCATCCTAGTATAGTGGACAGGAGACCATTCATTACAGTCAGGCTAGAGCACGGCAACCCTTGCCAAGAGCTCAGGGCTTTAATTGACTCAGGTGCTGTGACTAGTGCGATTAGATGGTCCCACTATAAGGATTCAGGAATAGAAATGCGGCCAATTGAGGCATACCTCATATGTTGGTGCAGACCAATCACCAATTGAAGGCTTGGAAGATTAAAGGATGAAGGAAGGATCAACTATTGAAGCTTGGAAGAAAGACACATTCAGAGTATATGAGAAATGTACACATATGTACATAGTTCACTTAGATCTTTGCTTGAGTAAGAATCTTGTACAAATTATCTATAAATACTTTGAGAAAAGTCGGGGCATGTATGAGAGCATATGTGACAATAGTTAGAAGCCAAGATTGAGGAAGTTAGAAGTCATGACATAGAGGAAAAGTTAGTTGAGTTAGCTCTCATCACTCAGTTGTAAACTTTTCTGAGTAATTGAAAATCTTGCGCCCGATGTTTCTGCGTCTGCTCCGTCTGTGTTTGATCAATTGAGAAATCCTTTTGAGGATATCTAAGTTGTTAGTTAATGAGCTTGTGACCTGAATTTCAGAGTCTAATTGAAAACAGGCTAGGAGAATTGTAAGTAGGAACATTCATATGTGTTGAATGTTCACAGTTCTCTGAAACTAGCGCATATTTCGAGTTGAAAGAAATGAGTAGTGCTCAGTGCACAATGTAAAGTTTTACACATATGATAGCTCAAAATCTAAGTTGAGAGATAAGCTATCTACAGCTAAAAGGATTTTGTAAAACAGGTTCGATATTGTGAGAACCAAAGCTAAGAAGTTAGGGGTGTCAAATCGACTTCTCAGAAGTACAGATTTGGACATAGGTAACTTGTGAAGTTGATTTCTCAAGTTATACTAAACTTTTTTGAGAACTTTAACTTGGAGGAGATGCGCAATCTCTAGGAGATGATTCGTACAAAGTTTCATCAAAAACTTTACACGTTTGATAGGTCAATGTGAAGAAATAGTGCAGCAGACTTTTCTGTGTTTTATCTTCTTCATAGATTTTCTCAATTTTGATAAGTTGGAGATTGATCCTCTAAATTAGTGGAAGTTTTGACTTACTCTTGGTATAGAGGTGCTCTAATCACAAGAGTAGGTTGTTCTTTTGGAGATTAACACTCTCCATCAGTGGTATCAGAGCAGGAGACATCAAATCAAGGAAAGGAGGATCCCGACTGCTGCAGATTCAAGAAATTCAACACTTGAAGAACTAAGAAGTGAAAGCTTGGAGTCAAAAGCCTGAGGAGAAGTCTACTCGACATCAAGAAAGGCAAAAGGAGTCTAATTCGAAGTAAAGGTACATACATTGTTTGTAAAGCTTGAAGTTTTCAATACACAGGTGGATACAAGATGGGAGATGCTCTACAGATAGAGAAATTGGATAGGGAAAACTATCCTGCATGGTCAATGAGGATGGAAGCTCATCTTATGAGCAAAGATTTAATTGGTTACATCACAGGAGAAGAAGAGAAGCCAGAGTTCAGAGATCCTAGTGTTCCAACTAGGGAAGAGTTAGCAGATCTGAAAAATTGGATGAAGAAAGATGCTCAAGCTAGGAGCATTATCTATATGGGAGTCAATGATTACTTGTTACCTCATATTAGAGGTCTTGAAAGTGCAACTGACATATGGAATGCTTTGGAGGAGCATTTCCAGAACACTACAAAGTCAAGGAAGGCATCCTTATGGGCAGAGTTTACTACCTTCAAGAAGAAGGCTTCTCAATCCATCTCAGACTATGTAACAAGGATGAAAGATATTGCAGATGCTTTAGGAGCTGTTGATGAAGACATTGAGGAAGATAAATTGGTAAGGCAAATCCTTACAGGGTTGAGAGGTGATGACAAATGGAAGCCATTTATTTTGTCTACAGAGTTATCACTTAACCATTTCACTCCTGATTTAAATCAATTGTTAGGTCATATGCTAACATTTGAGCAGGATGTTAAAGGAGATGGTGACAAGAGTACAGGTCATGCAATGTACTCAAAGGACAAGAAGAAGAATAGCAAAGGAAAACAACAAGCAGGTGAAGATGAAGGAACAACTACTCAAGCCAACTTCCTAAGAGGAAGAGGAGGTGGCAAAGGTAGAGGAAGAGGCAGGAACAACAAAGATGGAGGCAAAGCTTGTTGGATTTGTGGTAAGACAAATCACTTAGCTAATGATTGTTGGCATAATAATCAGAATAATGGTGGATACAATCAAAATTATAATTCTAGAGGAAGAGGTGGCAGAAATCAAAGAGGTAATTACAGAGGTAGAGGTGGAAGGAATTACTTTGGAAGAAATGCAGGTAGAGGATTCCAAAGTCAACAATACAACAACACCTACTACAATTATGCTTCAGATCAAAAGGAAGATTCAACATTGATAATGAATGCAACTTGTGAAAGGCAGAATGAAGATCAAAGAGTCTTCTACATTGACTCAGGATGTAGCAATCACCTGAGTGGTAACATATCTTTGATGACTGATTTGGAGAGTAAAGTTTTTAATCATGTTGTTCAAACAGGTGACAACACAAAGCACAATGTGAAGTCAATTGGATCAGTGAAGGCCAAGGATGGAAGCACATTATTGAGTAAGGTTTTGTATGTTCCCACAATCCCTAAGAATTTGATAAGTGTAGGACAAATTGTTGAAAAGGGATATGAAGTAAGGTTCACTAATGATGGAGTATATGTGGAAGACCCTAGCCAAGGGTATAAACAGATTGTTTCAGGGAAAAAGGAAGGAAGATTATTTACATTGAAGATTCAAGGCAATATTGGTGATGCTATGTTCACATATGGAGGACATAAGATCTCTGAGTTAGATCTTTGGCACAAGAGGCTTGGACATTTCAATGAAAGAGGTATTAAAGATATGGTTAACAATGGTTCAGTGCTTGGATTGCCTAATGTTGCAGGTCAACATATGACATACAAATGTGAGGCATGTCAATTAGGTAAGGCTCATAAACATTCCTATTCCAAGCATGGTTTTATGTACTCAGAGAAGCTTGAGTTGGTACACACAGATGTGTGGGGACCATCAAAAGATTTCAGTATAAATGGATCAAGGTATTATGTGATTTATGTTGATGATGCTACTAGGTGGATCACTATCTATGTGATCAAAGATAAGTCAGAAGTGTTTAATACATTTAAACACTATCATGCATATGCAGAAAGAATTACAGGTCATAAGTTGAAAAGACTAAGGTCAGATGGAGGGGGAGAGTATTTCTCAAATGAGTTCAGTGATTACTTATGGAATGCAGGTATAAAAAGGGAAGTTACTTGCAGGTACTCTCCTCAACAAAATGGTGTTGCAGAAAGGAGAAATAGAACTCTTGTTGAGTTTGCAAGATCCATGATGAAGGAGAAAAATTGCCCTAATTATTTGTGGGCTGAGGCTGTAAATACAGCCACTTATTTGGTCAATAGGTTACCATGTAAAGCCTTGCAGGGTATGACACCATATGAGGCTTGGTGGGGTAAAAGACCTACCTTGGATCATTGCAGAGTATTTGGGTGTGTGGCATATGCATATGTGCCATCACAATTAAGACACAAATTGGAACCCAAAGCTGAAAAGTATGTTTTCATTGGCTATGATGACAAGCAGATGGGCTATAGATTGTGGAGTCCATCAACAAAACAATTTATGGTTTCTAAAGATGTTACATTTGATGAACAAAGCACTTGGTATGCAGGTACAATCAACATCAATACAAGTGATGAAGAAGAAGTGAGTCAAAGAAAAGGTAAATCAAAAGTTCAGATATTTGATGAGCAAGAGAATAATGAAGTGCAGGTTGAAGTGGAAGAGACACCAAGATTTGATCCTGAATGTGAAGAGCCAGAAACTTCAAGGAGTGGAGAACTCAGAAGGTCATCAAGAAATAGGTGGCAACCTACAAGGTATAGTTATGATACTTCATTTCTAGCCACAAAAGATTATGCTTATATGGTGAATACAGATGAAGACCCTTCTAGATATGAAGAGGCAAAAGGTAAGGAAAAATGGGAGAGTGCTATGCAGGAAGAATATGATGCACTATTGGAGAATCAAACTTGGGATTTGGTTCCTAAACCAAATAGTCAGAAGATTATTGGATGCAAGTGGGTCTACAAGACAAAAAGGTTTGCAGATGGAAGTGTGTCTAGATACAAAGCTAGACTTGTTGTCAAAGGCTTTGCTCAAACATATGGTATTGATTATGATGAGACCTATAGTCCTGTGGCAAAGATGACAACCATAAGGACACTTATTGCTATTGCTGCATGTAAAGGTTGGAAGCTATGTCAACTTGATGTGAAGAATGCTTTTTTGAATGGTTACATTTCAGATGATGTATTCATGGAGCAACCTCAAGGGTTCAGAGATAAAAGGTATCCAGATCATGTGTGCAAGCTCAAGAGAGCTTTGTATGGCTTGAAGCAGGCCCCAAGGGCATGGAACTATAGACTTGTGAAGTTCCTAAAAGAACTTGGTTTTCAGGTGTCTAAAGCAGATAGTAGCTTGCTTGTCAAAGCAAGTGAAAATGGTTTCATATACATGTGCATATATGTTGATGATATAATTCTTACAGGTGCAGATGAAGAAGGAATACAAAGGCTCAAGAGGCAAATGGAAAAGGAGTTCAAGATAAGTGACTTGGGAGACTTGTCATACTTCTTGGGCATGGAGATTACATACACTCAACATGGAGTATTTGTGACCCAAGAAAGGTATTTGAAGAACTTGTTAATCAAGTTTAAAATGGATGATTGCAGGGTAGCACCTACACCAATGGAGGTGAATCACAAATTAAGTAAGTATGGAGGTGAAGAATTCAAGGACATGAGACAATATCAGAGTTTGGTTGGTAGCCTTATCTATGCTACTCTAACTAGACCTGATTTATCATATGCAGTAGGAGTTTTGTCTCAATTTATGCATTGCCCAAAAAAAGAACATTGGATTGCAGGACAAAGGGTATTGAGGTACATTAAGGGTACACTCAATGAAGGTTTGTATTATGGGTTTACCTCAGATACAAATATCAAAATTTATAGTGATGCAGATTGGGCAGGTAATCCAGATGATAGAAGATCAACCTATGGATACATGTGTTATGTGGGAGATAAGTTAATCTCATGGTGTTCTAAGAAGCAACATACAGTTGCTTTGTCTTCTACCGAAGCAGAGTATAAAGGCATGGTTGAAGCTGCAAAGGAAGTAATTTGGGTCAAGACATTGATGAAGAGTTTTGACATTGTGCATGGGGTACCAATTATATTTGGAGATAACATGAGTTCATTGTATTTAGCTGCTAATCCTGTTTTTCATGCCAAGACCAAACACATTGAGATTCAGTATCACTTTCTAAGAGAGAAGGTGATGGATAAAGAGATTGAAGTAATCCATACTTCAACAAAAGATCAGATAGCTGATATGCTTACAAAAAGCTTGGATGGACCAAAGTTACAAAGGTTCAAAGACATGGCAGGTATAAAGAAGACAGAGAAAACCTCAATTGATGATTGAGGGGGAGCTGTTGGTGCAGACCAATCACCAATTGAAGGCTTGGAAGATTAAAGGATGAAGGAAGGATCAACTATTGAAGCTTGGAAGAAAGACACATTCAGAGTATATGAGAAATGTACACATATGTACATAGTTCACTTAGATCTTTGCTTGAGTAAGAATCTTGTACAAATTATCTATAAATACTTTGAGAAAAGTTGGGGCATGTATGAGAGCATATGTGACAATAGTTAGAAGCCAAGATTGAGGAAGTTAGAAGTCATGACATAGAGGAAAAGTTAGTTGAGTTAGCTCTCATCACTCAGTTGTAAACTTTTCTGAGTAATTGAAAATCTTGCGCCCGATGTTTCTGCGTCTGCTCCGTCTGTGTTTGATCAATTGAGAAATCCTTTTGAGGATATCTAAGTTGTTAGTTAATGAGCCTGTGACCTGAATTTCAGAGTCTAATTGAAAACAGGCTAGGAGAATTGTAAGTAGGAACATTCATATGTGTTGAATGTTCACAGTTCTCTGAAACTGGCACATATTTCGAGTTGAAAGAAATGAGTAGTGCTCAGTGCACAATGTAAAGTTTTACACATATGATAGCTCAAAATCTAAGTTGAGAGATAAGCTATCTACAGCTAAAAGGATTTTGTAAAACGGGTTCGACATTGTGAGAACCAAAGCTAAGAAGTTAGGGGTGTCAAATCGACTTCTCAGAAGTACAGATTTGGACATAGGTAACTTGTGAAGTTGATTTCTCAAGTTATACTAAACTTTTTTGAGAACTTTAACTTGGAGGAGATGCGCAATCTCTAGGAGATGATTCATACAAAGTTTCATCAAAAACTTTACACGTTTGATAGGTCAATGTGAAGAAATAGTGCAGCAGACTTTTCTGTGTTTTATCTTCTTCACAGATTTTCTCAATTTTGATAAGTTGGAGATTGATCCTCTAAATTAGTGGAAGTTTTGACTTACTCTTGGTATAGAGGTGCTCTAATCACAAGAGTAGGTTGTTCTTTTGGAGATTAACACTCTCCATCATCATAGGGCTAGGAGGCATGGAAACCCCTTGCATGGGTGAGGTGGACCTTCCTATCCTCATTAAGGATGTGACCATGACAGCGAAGCTACTAGTGTGCCATGATGACGACCTGATAGAACCCCTAATCCTTGGCCAAGATTGGCTATACGATCACTCAGTGGACCTAAATCTTAGACAAGGCTCCTTACAGATTGGAACCTTAGAACAGAAGCGAGTGATACCGCTTGACTTCCCTAACGGCATTCCGATTGAGGTTTGTAACCCTAGACCCTATGAAACGCATGCAACGGAAGACCGGAAGATCTTGGGTCAGACCAGTCATGTTACGTCTACACCAACCCACTCAGGCTTGGCTAGGGACAATTGTCAATCAGAAGGACGACAGGAGATCTTCCCTGGGGCTTCCTGCAAACTAGAAGGGGCAGCTACCCAACCGCTAGGGCAGATGAACACAATCAGCAGTCAGGTGGGTTGCATCAGCGGCCAAATGAGCACAACACCCTGCGATGCTCATCCTTCCAAACTTGTTGCGGACTGGCCTAGATTAAAGATACATAACGAATCACTTCCTAATGGGCAGGTCACGCAAGTGTTGGATCTCCCTTCTTTTCCAAAGCAGAGCGTCCAATGGACCTCTCAAACCCAACCACGAACGAGTCAACCACAGCAGAGGAACCCAGACCGACGACACCACCAGATAAGGCAAAGAGAGCAGCAGTATCAACACCACAGAACAAGTGGCACGCGACAAATATGGGTGCCGAAAGGACAGCCACCACAGGCTATTGGCAACACTGCAGACAAGAACAGGACAAAATTTCAAAAGAAGCAGTGTCAGTATCCAACGTCCCCTCGATCTTCTTCTACAAGTACAAATACTCGACAGATTTGGATCGCCAAGAAGTATCTTATCAATCGACCCACACCCATGCAGATTTGGGTACCTAAACAATGTATTATAGCCCAACCCTCAAGCCATGTAATATATACCCCTCAGAAACCTTTTCATCCTTCAATACCACCAAACCCGATACCACTTTTTGTCCCTCAGCAGAAACATACCACCCACTCCAAGACTCTTAGGAAATGGATACCAAAACGTATCCAGACGTCTTCTTGTACCCCCTTATCTAACAATTCTCCCACCCCGTTTAAACTCCACCCTTGTAATAAGTCACCCTCAACCAAACCTTGTATAAATTCATACACCCAAACCCCACATCATGCATAACAAAAGCTCATCAAGAATTGTAGGCATGACCTGACCATGTAGGCGTCTAGAGACCTGCATTAGTTTTGCAAATAATCATTGCATCAATCACTTCACGACACTTGGCTACACGGGTTACACATCGGTTATGGAAAGGGATTGCGGTCTCACCTTAATGGGATCATAATTAATTTCCATGCTAATGTCTTAATCTTTTGTAGTAGATCTTTTCCATTAGCTCGTCAGTCATCATGCAAACCGAAGCAGGACCATCAGAAGCTGGCCCCAGTGCACCGATGGCCACTATTGGAGAATTATTAGTGGAATCTTATCCTACGATGCAACCACCAGAGTTTCAAGGTTTTCCAGGACCCATGCCAATCGATGATCCTCCTAGAGGATATACTGAGAAGATTCATCGTAATTCTCATTGGTTTCAAGGCCTAGCAGGACCCTTAGCAGACGCTGATTTCATATTTGAGGCCAATTTGGCATTTGATTTACGCACATGGGCCAAGTACCAGTTCTTTTCATGAGAATTTGAAGGACTGCAGAATACACAAGATCTAACGCACGTTTAGGCACGAGCGGGATTTACAGAGTATTTTAGCGACCCTCTGCCTAAACCTAATTTTTACAGATGTTTTTACTTGGTAACCACTTTAACGGCTTCAGAGAACAAGGATCTACCCGGCACATTCATGTTACCATCCTTGGTGAATGATCCTCCATTCAGAAGGTTAGTCCCAGAGCAGATGAAACGTGGTGACGTAACTAAGTGGGAGGATATTTCTGCTATAACACCTGAGCTCTCTAAGCCCTTACGGATATGCATGCAGCACTTTGCTTTCCCAGCTCAGGATCGTTTTACCATGCCCCACAAGAGAATCTGGTTTGGTTTATACTTAGCATGTACTGGACCTCAAACGGTTGATCTAGCCAGCTGGATAATTGATCAACTCTATTTGGCACAACATAGATGGGAGCGAAAGAAGGTAATCAATGGATGCTGCGCCCTCACCAGGATCATATATATGTGCTTGGCGTATGACTTACCAATTGAGCGTGCCATGACCAGTGAGGAACTGAAAGCATTTAAAGGCACCACTAGGAAGGCTAGAAAGTCTAGTAAAGGCAGAGCCGGAAAGCGGATGAGAGGTACTATCCCGTGCCTACAAGTCCCAGAATCACCCTCGCCACAACCATCTCCAGAGCAGTCACCAACAGCAGCCGCTCCCACGGTACCACCAATTCGTATACAGTTATCAAGACCAGTTACGCCGGAGGGCACCACCAGTACTGTTGCACCTCAAACAGCCACAACCACAGAACCTATCACCACAACAGCTGAACTTCCCACCACTATTGGTGCGGAAGCTTTCTCTTTTCCAATACCCCATTTAGAACCAGGACAAGCAGAGCCACTGGACCAAACTTTTGATTTTGAGATGCCTGATGCATTCTCCAATGAGTTCCAGTTTTCTGAAGGACAATTGTTTTCTCAAGAATTTGAAAGGCCTAGCTACCCTACCACACCCAGGGATCAGCCACAAGGACAGGTCGTGTCCAGCTCTGATGACGAAAGAACAGCAACCGATGACGACGAAGGAGACGACGAAGCTAGCCAAGGAACACAAGAATCCCAAGAGCATGAACAGACAGATGGCCAAGGCCAACAAACAGACACAGATGGCGATACAAGTACCCATGAAGATGAAACTTACGAGGCAGCAGCTTACACACTAGCTATCAAGAAGTTGTATAGAACTATGGAAAAAGTTTGGGCATGCAAAAAGCTGACAGAGGAAGAGATTCAAACAATAATAGAACAAGAACTTGTCACAGGCGGATTCGAAGACGCATACATCAAAGGATTCAAAGAGTTAGTCAAATCAGTAGGCTCCAACGAAGCACTCAGGTACTTGCAAAGAAAGCCACTACCACAGTTTGACCCCCGCAGAGTACGACTACTTTCAAAGCCCGGCGAATACATTCGTGTACCAACAGGAGCACAGTCTTCTAAACAAGCCAGGGAGGCACGCCTCGTCCCCAAAAGTTCGTTGGCAGTAGAAACCATCCTTATAGATTCCCCACCCCGCGCTACAACTGTACATACCTCAGTAGTCACTGAAGTACCGACCACCCCAACTGCTCCTCCATCACCGCCCGTCCATCCAGCCTCCCCTCTTCACCCTCCTTCCCCCAGACCAACATCTTCATTCGCCGGTGGTGTTGCAGAAATTGTCTTTACGACCACTAACCCCACAATTCCCGCACCCATTAGCCCTAGTCTACCCCCTCCCACACCCACCTTTCTATCCAACCCATTCCTTCATCAATCTTTTCCATCTTTCCCCACAACTCCAAGACCCCTTTTCCCATTCCCACCGCCATTAACCATCTCCCCCGTCTCACCTCCCCGACCCACTGTAACCCCTCTTTCCCCTTTCCACCAAGCTGCTCCAGCCAGCCCCCCTGTAAATTACCCCTCAACCTTTGTAAATCCCGTATTTACACCCGCACGAGTACCCACGATCACACCCATATTCACGGTCACCGCACTAGATACGTCCACTGACATGGACATCTCACCACCCACTGCACCATCACTCACTTCACTCACGGCACAAACATTTTTAGGCACATCACAATTTTCAACAATCACTACATCATCCACCTTCCCACCCCCATTGCCCATTCCCGTTGCATCTACACCAACTGCATCTTCATTTAGCACCCCATTAATACTATCACCCACTATAGATAATGCATTCCGACAGATGTTCATGTGTATGACGCAAGTAAGAGATGAGTTCACATCTCTTGGTGATAATTATCAGCAGCTACAGAGGACAACCAATGACTTACAGTCGCAGCTTAATTTATTGTCTATTGAGAATGCCTCTCTGAACACCCGATACCAGGAATTACGCGAGGCTTATCACAAATTGGAACTAGAAAGCGAAGAAAAGACCAAGGAAGCAACTGCTGACCTGGATAACTTATTAAGAGCCCAGATAGTCCGCAATGCAACGCTAACACGAAACATGGGCTTACTACGAAGACACCTAGCAGCCGCCAAGGAAGAAAATCAGCGCTTACAGGATCAGAACCGAGAAAACTTAGAAGCAGCGTTCGACCACCCAGACCAACCACTCAGTCCTAGTAGGTTCAAAGCCATTCCTTCAGACTCGATGAGGATGCTGCTAGACGATCATGTAAGATTACTAGATGAATACGACCGCATGAACGAGGAGTTACAGAAACTCAAAGAAGATCACAAAATACTCCAGTTACGAGAACCGGCACACCAAGACATACCAGCACCTGTGGACCCCTCTCCTGACCTCCTAGAGGAACTCAACTCATTACGGGCCCAGGTATCGAACCTTGAATCAAGGATTGCAGTATATGAAGCACCACCAAGGCTAGATTCCCCACCTGAGCTACCAGCTGAGGAAGAAACTGTCACCATCCCGGTGGAGGAAACGTTTGAAGAAGCATACGAGCCACAACCCATCCCAAGCGGACGCGTCACGGCCGAGGGCCAGATGACTTACGAACTCCCGACCCCCGCGTGGATGAAGACTATTGAGGAACTTGGAACAACGCACTCAGCTAGAGTAGAGGCACAATTACATGCCATGGCGATGATAGAAGAAAGGATTTTACAATCTCCATTCTTTGCTCAGTTGGCCCCGCGACGATACATATCTGGGCATGAGCTCCAGTATAAACCATATTTCATGTTAATGGCCGAATACCAGTTAGCCATTGAGAAAGAGACAGGTAAGAAGCCATCGCATGCAACTCAGTTCGAGGCGGCTGATTTGCCACTAGATGCACAGAAAGGAAGGATCTATCAACCAGAGTGGCGAAAAGATTTACTACAGCAGTATCCAGAGATGATGAGTACATGGGTAAAGGCACCTTTGCACTTAAAGTACAACCCATGTTGGGGACCAGTACCACGACGCCGCTCTTGGACTGCCTTTGCTATTAAGGTACAAAACAATAAGCAGTGCCAAGACTGGTTGAATTACCCCTATTTTAAGCCACCCATTGAGTTACCAATTGTTGGCTACATGATGGCTACAATTCGCCACTGGCTCCCTAGATTAAAGCATATGGATGATATAGCGGCGCATATGACTGTCAAAATCTTTGACATGATGCAAATGATTTTTAAAGTCTTCCGACGCGTCAAGGCACCACATGTCAACACCCCGGGCTTTGAGCATGGCAATTTTGATCTGGTATATGATATGAGTACGACGCCATCGCTACGGGTGTGTTATGCCTGGCACTGCAGAATAAAGTACCTACCGGCGTGCTACAAGCAGACATTCGAAGAGATGTTCACAACCGGCTTCTGGGAATACCATTCAGAGGTATTCATAAGCAGGCCTACACATTTATTACACTTATTTGCCTGTGAACGAATGGTCTATTCCACACACTATCAGCTCCCGCCACCGGAAGAACCGCAACCAATCGACTGGGAGAAACTCGAGGCAGACCTGGCCCGAGGCATTCGTATCTCCGAGCACACCCTCGCTCAAGACCTCCTACAGAACTATATCCGGCAGACCTCACAGCAAGGTTCTATCAGGGACGACAGAAGCGAGAGGGAGGGGGGTGTTGGAAGCATCCAGAGGCACAGACGACACGGAAGCATGTAACGACAGAGCAAGGAGCCAGTCGAATCGTTTTTCAAAGAATTATGTTCTCAAATACTTTCCAAAAACCTCCAACAGTGATTTTTATCACTATTGTAACATATGTAACATAGAAAACCCCATTTTGTAATCCATAGCTCCATTTTGTGCAAGCTGAGGAGTCATCGAGCTTGAGGAGCTTGGGTAGAACAAGCGTATCATTTTTTGTTATTTTTAGACATCGTTTACCCTTCCAAATAGCATCTAGGACCTAATTTTTAACTATGCCGGTCACTAGATGTGAAACCGGTCAAAATTAGTCTAGAAACTATAAAAAGAGCTAGAGAGCTCATTTTTGAGGTTAGCTTGTTGGAGTAGAGAAGAGCTTAGAGCTATTTTGAACTTGTAAGAGTGTTCTTGAGTGATAGAATTGATTTCTCACCTTCCATTGTGTCTTGCTTGTCTCTTCGTAGTGTGTGTGTATGTGTGTGTGCATTTCTATGCTTCTCACCTTCACTCTCACTTCATCTCACATTCACGATCTTCATATCACTCCTATCTCTTCCGCGGATTGACATTAAGGAGGTGGAGCTTCTTAACGTGGTTCTCACCATTGTGCTAGAGCAACAGTATCGTATCGTCGACCGAGCAGTATCGCATCGCGTACAATTACAGTATCACATCGCGGCTCTTTTTGGTATCGTATCATGCCAAAAGTGGTATCGTATTGTGAGAATTCCAGTATCGTATCACCCGAATTTTAGGTATCGTATCGTGTCATTGTTGGCATCGTATCGTCCACACAATCGATATCGTATCATGCACCCAAGATCGTATCGCTGACTCTTGTGGTATCGTATCACCTAGTGCAGAGGTATCGTATCGTGCACTACTCAGGTATCGTATCGTGGTTTACATCAGTATCGTATCGTGTCTTCAGGTGGTATCGTATCACCTGAAGCCCATAGTATCGTATCACGTAAAGCACTGGTATCGTATCGTTGACTACCCGAGTATCGTATCGCGACTGGAGGTGGTATCGTATCACCGACAACCTGGTATCACCTAGGGTAGTATCGCCAAAGTGGTATCATCCAGAACACTTTGAGCATTTTCAAGGGTAAAATTGAGGTATTTGAGGAGCCACTTAGGAAGAGTTTTAGAGGCCAAGATAGCCCCAAGAGGGTGGATGAACTTGAGTTCTGGAAGGGAAGTAGCCAGAAAAGTGTCATATCATCAGTAGGAAGTACCACTCAGGTCAGTCACCACTCTACCTATTCCGACACCTCTAGTAAATCGGAGAAGGAGATACCCATGGCTTCAGAAGACATGCAAGGACATGTTCCCGAGAGAAACTTCATGACTTCTGTAGAAGGGGAGTACCGCACCTCCTTGCAATATGTGTCTATGAATGCCCAGGAGATTCCTATCTTCCTGGATGGGTTAAATAGATCAATTGCTAGGATGGTAACCTCCACCAATGCCACAATTGTGCCAGAACCGCTATCAAGTATGAAGGAGGGGTGTATATGGATAAGTTGGGTCACATCTATGTGGTGACAGAACACCCAGACTTGATCAATGAGAGAGGAGAATTGGAAGGACAAGAACATTCAGGAAGACCAGACCCTGGAGAGTTAGTAACTACTCCCGAAGGCAAGTCAGTAGTGACACGAGTCTTGAGAGGGGATTTGATACCTCAAGATGACTACTTATTGGAGGTCTACCTGATCCATGGTACAGATTTACTGCTACAAACTGACTCACCTACACAAGGACGGGAAGAAAGCACGATGACATTTTACGAGCTAAAAGATCCGGAAGACGAGTCTAGAGTAACATACCTAGACAAAAACCAAAGAAAGTATTGGCTAGTTGATGTCATAGATAGAGCTCCACTAAAGTACATGGGATTTCCTGTATTCCCTCAGCGTGAGCAGGCAACCACCTCTCAGAACCCCTTCGGAACACAACAAGAGGTAGAGCATACAATGTCAGGACAAACAAGCCACTGGAGTGTTCCAAGCCGAACTCATGTATAGTTTACTATGCCTGGAATGCAAGCACACAATCAAACCCATCGTGGAATAGGTAACCAATGCCGACCACCTGTAAGACCAAGACCACCACTAGGAGTGCAACTTGGAATACCCCCAACTAGACCAATAGTCCCTGTAATACCTAGATAGCCGGAGCCCATAAGAAGATTAAGACCTATTCAAGTGGCCAAATGTGTGAGAAATCATTATGATGGATTGGGAGAACCTTATGACCACATTGTTGAATTTAAACAAGTTCTAAGAGCTGAACAAGTGGATGATTTCTTTCTGCAGTATGAGTCTTTTGGACTCACTCTCATAGGAACAGCTCTGACATGGTTCCAGCCATTAAACCCCAATCAATTCGGAGATATTGAACAATTCTTTCAAGAATTCATAGGGGAATTCTCAAAAGTACAACCAGTCCTACTAAATCAGAAGACACCCGAAGCATAGTAACATCCAATTCTAGTAATGTAGAAGAATTAGCAGAGCTGGTGGCGAAGAAATTGGGAGTCCAAGGACAAAGAAACTATCAGCATCCAGCCCTAAGAGTGCCCATGTTACGAATATGTAGCTCATGTGGAGGTGATCACCCCACTCACATGTGTGTACGAGGAGGAACAGGCGTACCCCAAGCGTACCCTTATAATAGGCAGCCCCATCAAGTAACGACCTTGTATTGTCACATAGAACAAAAATACACTAATCACACCACAGAAAATTTCACATTCAATAGGCAGACGTGGCCTCTACAACCACCTCAGTATCGGGCATATGGATATCCACCTAGAGAACCAGGCAGAGAGATGCCCAGGTACAATTCCTACCCAACACCACCAGGAGCACCTACGTCATACGAGCAAGCACAATATACACAACCCCAACAAGTGTTAGGACCACAACTGTCACATCCCCAACATGTGGTACCTGTCAAGTATACCCAACGAGAGGAAAACTTAGAAAGAGCCATAGTGCCAGCATCACCAATAGCCAGTGTAGAGTCAACGAACCTAGGATACGAGCAATCCCAAGGGGAGTACTATTCCTATGATGCTAGTATAATGGAGTATGAGCAAGTTTATGATCCGCAATATGATGGATACGAAGGATATGACAATACTTATGGATCAAAAGTGGCGACATTAATGTACACCGCACCTAAAGCACAGGCACCCGTAAGACCACCCACCAGACCACCTGTGCCAAGAGGACCGTGTTATAGATGCAGGGGAGACCACTTTATCAGAGAATGCACTTGGCCATACAACCCACCACCTCTTAGGACTTGGGAAGGGTATTGCAGTGATTGTGGAAAGGAACATCTCTTCCGAGATTGCCCAAAAAATCCCACAAGGCTCAAGACACTGCACCTATTAATGTGATCGAAGTGATAGAAGCACCGGGAAGTGACAAGGAATACACCGTACCATTAAAGGCCATCACATGAGCACGAATGAAGGAACGAGAAGGAAAACAACCGAACCTTAAACAAGAAAACAGTAAAACCTTAGACCCCAAAATTCAAATAGTAGAAGATTCAGAAGACCCTTGCGAGAGTGCTCAAGCAACAAAAAGCCAAAAATGGAAGGAAAGAAGAGAAAAGCTCAAGGAGAAATGGATGAAAAACAAAAATGAAGAAAATAACAAGCATACACGAAGCAATAAGAAGCCCAAAGAACCAGAGATTTGAGAAGAAGTTTCCATTCCACTGCCTATCTGAGAGTCAAAAAAGCCAGGATCAATTCTAGCTGACCCAAAATTGGATGATTTGGACATGTGGTTGAAAGCATACCATGCTAGAATTAAGACTGGACCGAATGTGGAGCAGCATGAAAAGCTTTACCCACAAGGAGAGTTAGAGAAAGAGAGGCTTGCGATATGTAGAAAAGGTAGCACGAGCAACCCTAGAAAAGACTATCCCTGCCCTCCCCAAGACAAGGATAGCGGAGGATCAATACAAGGATTGTGTTAAATCCAAGGACAAGGAACCGATAGAGAAGAATGATAAAGGTGAGCTAGTGAAAACCCAAGACGAATCTATGTCAACAGTGCCGGATTTAGAGGCTGACTGGCCAAAAGAATCGTGGAATAGGATCTGAGAAGAACAATGGGAAACGAATGGAGTGGCTAAACCTCCTTTTGAGGAATTAGATGTGGAAGTTTATCAGCCAAGTCCCAACATGGAAGAAGTATATGAGGAAGTATCGAGACTAGATCGAAATAGGGAAGAAGTTCAGAGCATTTCGACCCTACCAAATTACATGGGAGAGTACGAAAAAGAATCCATGATCTTTCGAGCACCCACAGTACTAGGAAAAGGAAAAGGAAACTCAGATAAGAATTCACACAATCCAACAAAACTTAAAAAGACAGAAGTACAATGCCAATTGACTGTGGAAGAACTACTTCGTGTTAAACCGCAATTATGGAAACAATTAGCAGGTCAACTAGAGTTAGGGCAGGAGAAGAACGAAAAGGAAAGTAAGGGAAATGAAAACCCACCTAAGGTAAAAATTCCAGTGGATAAGGTTGGAGAATTTTGTGAAGGAGATGAAAGTAACACGGTCTACTTGTCACTTACAATGGCTATATGACCAAAGCCATACTAGACACAGGATCAGGAGTAGGTATTGCTACCAAAGAGATTTGGGAGAAATGGGGACAGTCTGCCTTATGACCCACCCATATGAAGCTTCAGCTAGCAGATGGTCATGTTGAAAAACCATTGGGAATATTAGAAAAGATCAAATTAACCACCTATGGAGTTGAATTTGAGCATACTTTAGCCATCTGTCAATTTGGAAAAGCAAAAAACTATGAGATGATATTAGGACGATCCTTCATGAGATAGCTTAGGGTAGTGCAAGATTGGGGACGAGACCCTTTATACCTTCAATATCAAGGAAACACCACCAAAATAAACTTGCATACCTTTGCATACAGAGATGTACCACCACTACAATGGAACCCCATACATAAAGAAGAGGATGATTTGTCTATCCATAGTGCTGGATCAAGCGATCAATCATGGATGCATGAGGACGCCCAATTATGGATGTGTAAAGAAGCCAAGAAAGAGAATAATAAAAGGAAGTTATGGCCAATAGGACATCGTAATTATCGGCCCATAGAAGATCCAATGTACATGCCTCAAATCTTCCCCGATGAAATGTTTGAACCGAACGGATGGATGGAAATCCTAGCAACCTTGGAGTATGTGTGAATGAAGCAGTTCTGAGGATGAATGAATGTGTGGACGAAGAAGGCTACGACGTAAATTTGTACATGGTTGTCCTTCAAGAAGTAGAAGCAGGGGAAATACTAGAAAAGGAGTGGAAAGAAGAATACGAGAGCATAGAGATGGAACCGGAATTTGATTCTGAAGAACGTTACCTAGAAGCCCTTCAAACCAAAGACAAGTATGAAATGACCAAAGTGTTAGCAATACAAGCAGCCCCCATAGTACCAAAGCAAGAGGAAAGTGTGAGTAAGATCAAACCAAATCCTGACCTTTTTGAGGTTCCGAAGCATTTCAAAAGGTATGAAGTAGAAGAGAGAAAAATAGCTATTCAAATGCCTAAGAGAGAAGCAAGAGAAGGAGAAGTGTACGACAACAAGGAACAAACAAAAAAGATCATAGTGACTGTAGAAGACGGAGAAGAAAGATGTACATACATAGGAAAAGATGTGTCAACAGAAGAGGAAGAAGAATTGATACAGTTGATCCGAGAATATCGAGATGTATTTACTTGGACCTACAAGGATCTCAAGGGTGTGGAACCCTCCATTTGTTCCCATAGAATACCAATGATATCGGAGGCAAAACCATCTAAACAACACCCTTACAGCTATAACGAGGTCTATGCTGCTAAAATAAAAGAAGAAATAGACAAGTTATTAGCGGCTGGATTCATTTATGAAATAGAACACACAAAATGGGTATCACCACTAGTGGTTGTGCCTAAGAAGAACGGAAAACTCAGAGTATGCATTAACTTGAAAAAAGTGAATGCAGCCATGATTCGTGATAGCTATCCATTACCTATCACCGACCATCTATTGGAAAGAGTTGCAGAAAAAGAAGTCTATAGCTTCTTGGACGGATTCTCTAGATACAACCAAGTAGCTATTGCTACTGAGGATCAACATAAGATCGCATTCGCGACTGAATGGGGAGTCTATGCTTTCTGAGTGATGCCTTTTGAACACATGGGGAATTGTGCTTAGCCTATATATAGAGGCTCATTTTTGTAAAGAAAGGAGCTTTTGGTTGACGTACTCTCATGTAATATCCTTTGAATGAAAGAACTCTCTTTTCTCTTAAGGCTTTGTGCATATGTGTATTTAGTTTTAGAGTGTGAGAGAAAGAGGTGTGTGTGCATGCTAGCATTTCCTATGTGTGTAAGTAGAGTGTTGCAACTTTCTTGTATTTTACATATGTGACTAGGATCCTTGACTCCCTTCTCTCCATGTTTTCAAGCATATGGCATAGCTACAGGCTGATGGCCAATGGCTTGAACATGTTGGAGGTTGGGGTGGATGAAAGGAGAGTCATTATGAGCCTTCCTTCTTGCTTCCATGCAAGGTGGTGTGGGTCTAAGCTTCCCAAGGACATACTACAACAACAAATTTGGCGCCGTTGCCGGGGAGAACGGCCTTTCATCACTTGGAGTGCTCAAGAGCATATGGTAAGATATTGATTGCAATTTTTTTTGCTTATACACTTCATTTATGTGTGTTGGCATGACACTTTCACCCTTCCATTGGGCCATTAGTTCCACATTTATTGCTTTTAGTAGGATAGTTTTAGTTCATGTTTGGTTGATGCACAAAAACACACCCCAACCCCCTTCTCTCTCTCTTTCTCTCTCACACACATATACCCCTCTTATACACACACATTGGGCATCATTTTCACCCCTACCACCTCTTTAGTGATTGCCTTGGGTAGAGGGAAGGGGATTACTTCTTCTTTGGCTCCTTACTTCTATTCATTTTTCCAAGAAAACCCACAAAAAGAAATGAGTCTTGAAACTAGGTGCTTCAAACCCCATGAGCCCCCTTTGGATATCGGAAGATCTCTTACGAAATTGGAGGAAATCCTTCCAAACAACCATAATGGCGGGACAATGGATTGTTCTTCCTCCTTCTCCATGAAAGTATGTTACAACTTACGCATGAGCTGGAGAGAGCATTACCTCTCCCTCTTCCTCTCTCTTTAGGCCTCTGACAAGTCCCTGACTTGCGCATGTGATGGGCCTCCTCAAAATTCAGTGGTTAGCTACGAGTCCTGCTCATGCATGTGGTTGCATTATTCTCATCCTCTCTCTCTTCATTCTTTGGAAGATGCCGACGACCTCACTAGTGGCTCCCCTTCTCCCTCTGCACTATGAAGCGGGGGTAGAGCCTTCGTGCTCCCCGTTCTTCTCACCGGAGCTATTGATGGGGTGGAGTTCTCGGGCATGCTCCCCCTAGTGGCATGTTGAGCTCGGCTCCATGCTAGGTTGGACTTGCATCTCCTATCTGTGCAAACAAAGGGGTTGAGCATCGCTTCCCCATATGTCTTGGTTGAAGATGGCGATGCCTTCATGTTGGAACTCAAGGTCAAGCACAAGCATGGAAGCACATTAGAAAGGTGGACACACACAAGAAGAAGGAGCAAGTAGGGATCTCCAAGAAGTACATGTTAAATTTTTAGAAGAATCCCCTACAAAAATAGTGATTTCCATCACTAAAAACCATTGTAAATACCATTTTCTATTTTTGTAACTCCATTTTGTTCAAGTCGAGGAGTCCTCGAGCTTGAGGAGTATTAGAAGTATCATCCTACCGATTTTCATAATTTTTAGACTTCGTTTGAGCCCTCAAATAAGCCCTAGAACCTAATTTTTAACTAGGCCGGACACTAGGTCTGGATAGGGCCAAAACTAGTCCAAAAACTATAAAAAGAGCTAGAGAGCTCATTTTTGAGGTTAGCTTGTTAGAGAATAGAGCTTTTGTAAGAGAACTCTTTTGCATTCGAAGCTTTTCATTGTTCCTCTCTTTGATCTTACCTTGTGCGGGAGTGTGTGTATGTGTGTGCATCTTGGTGAGCTTTCACTCATGCACTTGTGCCTTCATTTTCTCGTGGTCTTCATACCGGTCCTCACATCTCCGCGGATTGACAAGTAAAGGAGGTGGTGCTTACACTTGAGCTACACCAAATTTTGGCGCCTTGGGAGGTGTGGAAACCCCTTGTTTGGGCGAGGTGGAACTTCCCATCTACCTTCAAGATGTTCCAATGAAAGTCAAAGTGCTAATGTGTCAAAATGAGAACCTTACAGAACCACTTGTCTTGGGTCAAGATTGGATCTATGACCATGCAGTTAACTTAAACCTAAGAAGTCAAATTCTTCAAGTTTGGATACATGAACAATGCATCACATTAGAATTAGAGAACTGCATGCTCCTAGATCATGGCACCACACACTCTCTTAATTCTTCTAAGACTAGTCATATGGAAGAAGATGTTGTATGTGTCAAAAGCTCTATGATGCAGAAGGAGTCAATCGTGGAAGAACAGGTTCGAAGGCGGGTGGATCTTTCTTCTTCTCCAAAGAATCAAGTAGCCACAGTAGTGAGTCCACCACACAGGCAAACACAACCGTTCACGACAACTGCTACATCAAATAGAAAGACACAATTCGATAAGAAAGCAATTCCGAGCATAAAGCAGATCTGGGTATGCAAAGGAGAGCAACCACCAGCCTTGCCCCCACAAATCCCATCCAGGCAAGCCAACTAGGCCAGAAGACGAAGGAAGCAGCTCGGACAAGCTCAATCACAAGGTATCCAACAAGTTTGGGTGCCTAAGAAATTAGCTGCAGCTCAATAAGGGCGATTACAGATGTGGGTACCTAAGAAGCTCTTACATCCGCAACAACCTACGTTCTCCCACATGCAAAAGGTTTCAACAAAGAAACCAAAAAGAGAAAAGGGTAAGAACCACGTACAGAGACCGAAGGAAGATCAAATTAGCTCTTCAACAATAGTAGGAAGACGTGCAAAAAGGATATGGGTTTGGAAGCCAAAAGTACAAGTAGCCTCCACCGAATCAAAGCACCAACCACACTGGATACCACAGTTCAGGAAGCATCCAAAGAGGAAGACGCCTGAAGTGATCTCTACAGTGCCAAATGTTGTTCTAAAATGGACTCCAATAAGGAGGACTACATCAGTTCGAGACTCAATGGATACCTCCACCAAGGTCGGCATCAACCTCCGCAAATAACGTCGAAAGCCTTGACAAGCGACAACCATGTGCTCCTTGCACAACCTTGTCTTTTGCACCATTCAGGTCATGCATTTCCAAAGTATGCATTAATATAGGGCCATATTACATGGCCGTGCATAGACACAATTGAGAGTCCCATGCACGAGAGCACATTGACACATGTAAACCATTTTTTGATACTAATCTTTGTCTTCTTGTTTTGTGACATTGTTCCTCTCAAAAAAAAAAAAAAAAAAAAAACTTGTTCCTAGGTTTTGCTCATGAAACATGAATGAGTCATACTTAGTTGAAGATTGAACCTTTGATTACTAGGCATTTATCAGTTTGGATAGAAGTGTGTCTCAGCTAGCAGATGATATTATTGCTCCCTTATCTAGTAGATGTTAAGAACTTGGCATGAACATGGCATCCACAACTATGGTTTCCTCTTACCATGGTAGGAGTAAAGAGCTTGAAGGTCTGCAACTTGAGTGATGCTTAACTACTGCATGTATGAGAGCATCCAGGGAGATATCTGCACGAGGTAGTTCTGGTACCTTGCAAATCTTTGTATGTATACTAGATGAGAAGACTCCTGCTTATGGTGAGCTAAAGAGAATATGTGAAACTAAGATTGGTGTAGTTATCGAATGTTGTTTGTCAAGGAATATAAAGAAATTCAATTCTCTGTATTTGACAAATGATGCTTTGAAAAGAGGAGACAGGATCAGCCATTCAAGAGATCTCATCAGTGGACCATCAACATGGACATTCATCAACAAATTAGTTCCATCCCAAAGACCAAGTGTACAACACGAAGAGATGAACATCGATCGACCTTCTCCATGGTACGTATCTTTACTTTGGAAACATCATCACCATGATAGCTTAGGAAACCTCTTCATCGACATACCCTTGAGCACTTAGCTCAAGAACCCCAATTTTTGCACCATACTTCTTCCGATGCATTTTCCAAGTAAGCATGCATAGGGCTACATTACAAGGCCATGCACAAGGCACATATTTTCCTCAACCCATGCACGAACACACTTACCCATCATCCACTATGGGTTATGAGTACTTAGCATGACTACTATGAACATCAACTTTGGAAGATATAGAGGACATCAACGGAGACTCACAACGACACAGTCATGCTGGAATCCAACGAAGAAGTACATACCAAGGCACTACAACTTGCAAAGGCTCGCAGTGATAGATGAAGAACCGGACCCTGCCACATCTGGAAGCCAGACGACTTTTGTGAAGGGACACTCCCTCTCAAAGCACTACTTGGAACAACCACTACAACAAGGGTTTGTTAGGGACGACAGACTCGAGAGGGGGGAGGAGTGTTGGAACTCAAGGTCAAGCAGAAGCATGGAAGCACATCAGAAAGGTGGACACACACAAGAAGAAGGAGCAAGTAGGGATCTCCAAGAAGTACATGTCAAATTTTTAGAAGAATCCCCTACAAAAATAGTGATTTCCATCACTAAAAACCGTTGTAAATACCAGTTTCTATTTTTGTAACTCCATTTTTTTCAAGCCGAGGAGTCCTCAAGCTTGAGGAGTATTAGAAGTATCATCCTACCAATTTTCATAATTTTTAGACTTCGTTTGAGCCCTCAAATAAGCCTTGGAACCTAATTTTTAACTAAGCCGGACACTAGGTCTGGACAGGGCCAAAACTAGTCCAAAAACTATAAAAAGAGCTAGAGAGCTCATTTTTGAGGTTAGCTTGTTAGAGAATAGAGCTTTTGTAAGAGAACTCTTTTGCAATCGAAGCTTTTCATTGTTCCTCTCTTTGATCTTACCTTGTGCGCGTGTGTGTGTATGTGTGTGCATATTGGTGTGCTTTCACTCACGCACTTGTGCCTTCACTTGCTCGTGGTCTTCATACCGTTCCTCACGTCTCTGCCGATTGACAAGTAAAGGAGGTGGTGCTTACGTTTGAGCTACACTTCATTTCCAGGCTCGCTTGATAAATGACCATCTCCCAACCATCTGCTTTCAAGGAGGAGCCATGTGCGTGCTCCCCTTTCTCCCCCCTCTATCTCGGCTAAGCTCTGCTCCTACAGGTGATGTTGTGGGCGGATTTCGTGTTGTACACCCTAGTTCATCAGCCTATGCCTGGGAGGAGCTCGGGTTGAGTTTCATCTTGTTCCTCTTTGTTGCCACTGTGCATTTTCGATGACCCTAAGTCTTCATCATCTGTCGGGGGTTGTTTTGTTGTGGCAAAATGCGTGCTTGGGATTCCCCTTCTGTCGGTAGCGCTGCTCATGACTAATGGGTGTGGCAGTTTTTCTTCTACCTTGTGCTTCGATCCATCTCGCTATTTCTTAGCTCTATGCATTCCTTCTCAACGAATCATGGGAGTTGTCAACAATCCGCTACTGTTTCCTTCTTCATGAGAGCTATGGGGTCTAGGCAGTCAGAGGTTGCCTTCCACTCATTGGTGTGTATGATCGGTGCTTCCTACGATGCAGAAGGCAATATCAGAGATGTGACTTCCTGTGCACACTTCTTTGTGTTTCTCCTTCACCCAATCTTGGTGCTCCACTCTCTGTTTGACCATGAGCATGGCCGTTGGGGTTGCGGTTGGACGATTGAGAAATCTTCGCATACTCTTCTTTGCATAACATTCTTTCAGGCCTCATCAATCTCCTCTGTTGTATGGGCTATGTCCTGGCTTCCTGTTTGCTCTAGATTGCAGGGAAAGAATGTATGTTTGTAATACATACTAGCTACATGTGATGTAGCTAAGTAAGCTTCACGATGGATGATTTTGTCTCTTTTTTCATAGTCAAATGCTTTTTTATATTTTGTTTTATGCGGATGAGGTATTTCCATGGTCTATGCTTGCTATACAAAAAGGTGTTACTGCTCCTACGGGTGATGTGGCCGGGGTTGGACTTTGCTCTCGATCATCTCTATGCACCAAGCCAAGTGATTTGAGAACCTCTATTTCCTCTTATTCTCCTTTCAGGCATGTAGGGTTGAGTGTATGTGTTGCTCCCCTTCTCTCCAATACTAGTTTTGTGTGCCCCTATTGCTCGGCTTCTTCTCTGCCTTTGGGAGTTGAGCTCTATTAAGCTCCCTTGCATGGTCTCCTCTTCATGTTCCCCTCTATCGCCACTACAGTGGGTCTGCTGCATATCAAAGGCAGAAGGAAACATGCACAACTGCAGCCTTCTCCTTGACCTCCACACATTCATGTACTTCTATTTGGTGTTCTTCATCGCGGTGGTGCATGATCGGCTCGTTGAATGTTGGTGTCTGGCTGCATGAGACAACATAGAGACTTCTATTAACAACTATTGCGAACACGAACATGCCTCATTTTCCTATCAATTGGGGCTGAGAGCGACATGTTCTGATTATGACAATGTTCTTGATTGGCAACCAATAGGATAGTAGCACCTTAACCTTGTTGAAGGACCCAGTACGAAGATCGACAAAATTTAAGAGAGGCCTCGATGGTTTTGATGTTGTGATTTTGCGCTCTAATTCAAAACAAGAATATCAGGCCTCCCACCTCCTTAGACAAAATATTATCAGCACTATTGCATATGTTGTTTTTTACTTTGAACGATGAAGTATTGATATTTTTTCTCCATTAGAAAGCTCTTTTTATGCAAGGCACATTATTGTTATGGTCAATGGAATCATAGATGAAGATAACAATTTCTTACATGGTTGTTGGGATGACTGAGATTGTGTCTCAGATGGTAGGGTCACTGGGGGTAGACAACTACTGGTATTACATCTCTGAAATCAGATTAAGTTTTGAAAATTTATTGTTGCTCTCATGATTTATTTTGATGTGTTTGAAGACTTACTCAAATCTTTGTTTTAAGAATCTCTTCTAGGTTATGTTATGGCTATTGTTTCAACATCCTATCTTTTCAATAGTTGCAGAAGCTCTTTTAAGTTGGACCTCTCCCGAATGGTGCTCTACCTGACCATGCATGCTCAATCACACCTGTTGGAAAAGCTTGGTCCATTACAACTTCCAAGGGAACCTAGTGTTCACTAGGATGTGGTGTCTTTTTTATTACTCTCAAGGGTTGTGTCTAGATAACACCTAACCAAAGAATTCCTGCCACATTAAAGGAAAGAGTTAGAATTTCCTCGGAGGTTTGCCAGTGCAGTGAATAACTTCTCAATGTGAAGGATCTATTTTGCTTCTAGGCTTTTCCGGGTTTATCACATTCCCTCCCCACTATAGCCCTTACAAAGTTTTATGTGCAATGTTGTGGCTCTCATATGATCTAATGTGTTGTTTTCACCAATTCAATGTCCACATCACACATTTAGATCAAGGGAATGAACTCCATGACATTTGTAGAATGCACTAAATTCCCTCGCAACTCACAATCCTGTGTGATCTATGACACACATGCATATGTTTGGAATACATAGCTGGGGAAGCTTGCATTTGAATGAAAAATCATGCTATGAATGTTTTGATCTTAAGGCTCAAGATTCCTGTTGGTGATGTGCTATTTGCATATATTCTCACTTCACTTCTCTTTTTGAAACAAGAAGAGGGAAAGCTCCTACCACACGATACTCTCCCTATGCATCATTGTGATCAAGTGTGCTCACATGCTTGAGTTTCATGGTTACACGTTTTGTGGATTTATGAACAACTTTGTGTGTTAGGTTGCCGATTGTTCCAGGTAGTTGTTTACCAAAATAGTTTGAGGTCCATTGCCCTTAAAACCAGGCCATAATGTGCATAAAGTGTTTGCTACCAGATGTCTTTTGTGTGGTTTTGACTGCCCTACTTTAGGAGATTGGTCACATTTACTTAGAAAAAGAGCGGTGTTTTTGGTGTTGTCTACTTTGATATTAGATGGAAAAATCTGATGCATGGATACATAATTACCTGCCCATTTATATTTTTCTCTCTGGCTGAGTATAATCACTTATGTTTTTATATTTGATGTGTCATTTGATAAGAGAAATATGACGGCCCTAGGATTGGGAGAGGGTCCATACCTCTTACCATCAATTGGGGCCAGGACTGTGAGTGGTGCCATGAATGTATGTCTTGCAAGATTGTATGACTTTTTCAGGTATGCGGCAGGCGCACAAGGACATGGGTTGTAATAGGTTATTACTAGTTCGATTGTGCTTGTCATTGATTGGGTTTTGGATCGATTGAACCAGGTTGGCTGCACACTTTGAAAAGAACTTTGTGTTTGATTGGAGTGGAGGAATGAATGCACGTTTAGTTTTGATATGATTACAGACTACTTGTCTGATAACTCACCTAATTTCTCACATCGCTCCTATGCTCATATGCACACATAACACACCAAATGAACAAGAATGTTTTATGCATATATGTTATGTTTCATTGCAAATGGTCACACATGCAGAACATATTATGTTTGCAAGACATTTTTGGCTTAGAAAGGAGTTGCATGGTAAGATCAAGGGTCACTTATTAACAATTGACAACACTAAAGATTCTTTATGGTCTCTTTCAAGATTAATTGGTTTCAATCCTTTGGTGACTACCCATATATTTGGGATTGTGTCATGAAAGCTCATGACTATCTTCACTACTCAAAAACAAGTCCCCATTATAGTCACTCTTCATGGACAAAACAATGCCCTCTCTCATGGCCCTCAGAGTTAGAATGAGATGTTTTGATTCTGAATGTAAAAGTATTCGTGACTATGATCTTGAGGTTTACACAGGTTTTAATGAACAAGTTGGAGCTTCTCCCTTGAGGACAACTTAATTCTTGATGGCCAACAATCCTTGAAATTTTGAAGATGCACTTCATGGCTTGGTGGGAAGATTCAAGCTTTTCTTAGAACCGCATCACTCTTGGGATGTCATATTGTGTCCATAGTGGTGTAAGGCTATGGGACACAAGTGTTCAAGGAGGTGTTGTAAGGCCACCCTTGGCACACCTTGGGCTTAGAAGGTGACCCCCTTTTGCCCACTTCCATCCCATGCTCTGGTGATATTTGATCTCCTTGAGTGTGCATGTTTTCAAATATGTTTCCCACCTTCCCATGCATGTTATTGTGCTAGGGCATGTGCCACACTCCCTTGTTGTCTTTTGCAGGTTATGGACTCTAGACTTTGACATCTATGAGCAAAGTATGACCTTCATGATGTTATTGTGAAAAGGGGAAAATCGGTTGCATGTGTTAATGTCATGCTTTGGGATGCTCCATGCTTCGCTTGCTGCTGGGTTTTAAGTGCCATATGTGCTTTCTCATAGTTCTTTGAGTTGCAGGTTTGGAAGCCCCACCAAGGAGTGATACACATGTTGGGTTTGAAGATTGTTGACTCCTTTAGGCACCTCATTTCTGTGCATTTATCATATATATGATCTTCTTGCTTGATGGAAAGTTTGCAGGAATGTAGGAGACTGGCGTATTTGTGATTCTTCTCCTTGGGGAAGCTGTCCATTATGGTGATTAAAATAATGAAAAGAGCTTTTGGGTTTGTTTAGCTCTTCTTTGATGATCTTTTAGATGTGAAGTTTATCTTCAATTGCTCAATTTTGACTCAATTCCTCTAGACTCTTAGTGTTACAAGCTTGCAAGAAGGCTGATGGTGATTCCTACTCTTCGGAAGTTTCTCTAGCACACTATTGTCATAATCATTGAAAGTGGATAAATTTCTTGTTTTCTTCCTCTACATGTTTTGTGTTGGTTGCATGTGATCACTTGTATTAACCCCATGATGGCTGCTTGATCTTCCCATGTTTTTGGAGGCATGTATTAGGAAATGTCCATGATGATGACTCTTGTTGTGAATTACATTAACCCCATGATGGCTGCTTGATCTTCCCATCTTTTTGGAGGCATGTATTAGGAAATGTCCATGATGATGACTCTTGTTGCATGATTGACCCTATAGGGCACATTGAACATGCTTTAGGAACTTTAGACTTCTTGTAGATGTACGGGATGCACTCCTAGACATGTTGGAAGCATTGATGTACTGATATTGATTGAGTTTGCATGGGGGGAGGAGTCTAAAACTCCAACTACACATTAAAAAGGTAGCCATTTTGATCCTTGGTTGCTTGAGGACTAATTGTGATTTCATGATGCATCACTCTGATTGATTGTTCTCTGCACACTTTTGTTGAAAAGGAAACACATAACACAATGAAGAATGATGCAAACATGTTAATATTTGCATAAAGTCATAAAAGGAACCATATCACAGTTCTGTTTTATTCTCCAATGAGTCACATATGCACTTATGGTGGACTAGGTGGTTATGGTTAGCCTATGAGCAATATGAAATGTTATAGGGCTCTATGTCTTTTGAGCTACTTTTGGACTGCAGGAACAAGCCAAATCTTCATGAGGACTTTTCTCTTGAAGAGCCCATATTGAAAACCTTGATGTTCCCCGAAGTGGAAACTACAATTGGAATAAAAGTTACTAGTTTCTTCTTTTCAAATTCAGTCTACTTGTTGTGTATGTTTTAACTTTCAGGTTTTGGAGCTTCTTGAGAAGGCATTTCCGGCCTTACAAAGTGTTGCACATTGGGATGGAGGCTATTGAAGACCTGAAGCTGAAGACTTGCAAAATTGCAAACTTGAAGAGCTCCGAATTTGAAGACTTGACGACCCAAACTTGGACCAGTTCCGCAATGTATGCTTCTCCTATCTTAGCTTTGTCAAGGACTACAAAGTCCAGGGGAAGGAGAGAGTTGGGTTATAAGGGTTGCCCACAATTTCTCTTATGTAATGGCACCCTGTAGTACTCATAAAAATACCTCTTTCTTGTATTTAGGAGATGTGCCCATATGAACACTCTCCTAAGACCTTTTTAATATACCCCTTAGGCTATGGTCAAGAAGCCTTCTAAATAAAATAGCTTTTTGGCATACATGAAAATCCCACGTAGAAGAATCCCCACGCCTTTATTTCTCTTGGAGTGGGTAGTTAAAAGGAATATTTGGTAATATTTAGAAAGATATGAGCACATGTTCTCTTTTTTACTTTTCAAAAGGAACACATAGGGAATTGTGCTTAGCCCATATATAGAGGCTCATTTTTGTAAAGAAAGGAGCTTTTGGTCAACATGCTCTCATGTAATATCCTTTGAATGAAAGAACTCTCTTTTCTCTTAAGGCTTTGTGCATATGTGTATTTAGTCTTAGAGTGTGAGAGAGTGAGGTGTGTGTGCATGCTAGCATTTCCTATGTGTGTAAGTAGAGTGTTGCAACTTTCTTGTATTTTACATATGTGATTAAGATCCTTGACTCCCTTCTCTCCATGTTTTCAAGCATGTGGCATAGTTGTGGGTTGATGGCCAATGGCTTGAACATGTTGGAGGTTGGGGTCCCAAGGACATACTGCAACATCTTCCAAACTCATATCAGAGTTTTGCTTCTACTCTTCAATTGATGATGAAAGGCAATCCAAATTCCTTAACATTTGAGAAGTTAGTTTCTTTTCTGTTGCAGGAAGATCATTCTAGGTAGAACAAGCCCATTACGCATGTTGTAGATCAAGCTTTCCTAGCTAGTCAAAAGGGCAAAGGTAAATGTAGCTCTTCTACTAGTAAGCATAAATATGCTAATTCTGCACAATTAAAGAATGGCATAGATGAGAAGAAAACAAAAAAATGAAAATTGTTCTGCAAATACTGTAAAGGAAATGATCATATCATAAAGAGTTGTCAAAAACTGGTTGCTAAAGAGGCAAGGAAGAAAGAGGCTAGAGTGGTTGTTGCAAAGGCCTCTACACCCAAAAAAAGAGTCTGCTAATCTTGTGCAAAATGAAGATGGACATTTACCACTGTTTGCAATTATGACTCATCTTCTCGTGAATAATGTATGGCTACAGTAGACTCAGATGTTTGGTACTTCGATAATGGGGCAACCAAACATATTACCTCGCAGTGTAGTTTCTTCACTTCACCCGAGCCTGCCCCTATAGGGAATACTGTCACATGCACCAACAACTCCTCTTATCCTATCATGGGAGTTGGTAAGATCATTCTAACTACCACTGATGGTAGTTCTTTTACATTGCCGGATGTTTTATTTGTGCCACGGATCAAGAAGAATCTGTTATCAATTTCAGCTTTAGCCAAGATTGGCTTGGTTGTGAAATTTGTTGATGATAGATATACATTTCAAGATCTATCAAATGGTGATATCATTATTGCTTCTCAAATTCTATGTCGTGGGTTGTATAAGCTCAAAGACTATGAAAAATCTATCAATGATTCAGCATGTGCACTACATGATTCTTAGGCTTTATCAGATGCAAAGCTTTGGCATGCATGCTTTGGTCATCTGAACTTAGCTAGTTTGTTATGCCTGTAGAAATCTAAAATGGTGTCCTCTCTTCGCAAACTCCAGGCACCTGATAAACATGTCCGTGAAGGTTGTATTTTAGGGCAAAATGCAACATTTCTCATTCCCAAAAGATGGTTCAATTAGAGCAACTCCGAAATTGTAGCTTCTTCACAGTGATGTATGTAGTCCTATGCAAACACCCTCTTTTGGAAACTATCTTTGCTTCGTGACTTTGATTGAGGATTTTTTAGGCATGCATGGGTATATCCATTGAAAGCAAAGTCCAAAGTCTTTGTGCTTCAAACATTTTTTTGTTGCAGCTCAAGATTTGTTAGCGTGTAAATAGGCATCCTCCATTCTGATCGACGGGGGGAATATATGTCTTTTGGTTTTAATGAATTTCTGGCTAAACATGGGATAAAGCATCAATGTACAGTGTTGTATACACCTCAACAAAATGGAATAGGTCACTCATGCAGATGGTGAGGTGTATGGTCAAGGGTTAGGCTTTACCACATAGTTTTTGGCTTGAGGCTATTATGTGTGAAGCATACGTACTTAACAAGTGTCCCACTAAATATTTGCAATCTATCACTCCATTTGAGGCTTGGCATGGTTGCAAGCCATCTGTTGCTCACCTACATGTTTTTGGTTGTCTGGCATATGCATTAGTGCCTGAACAACAACATAAGAAATTTGATTATAAAACCGTGAAATGTATTTTTGTTGGGTACACTTCTGAAAGCAAAGGCTATCGTCTGTATCATCCACACACTGAATGCATTTTGGTTAGACACCATGCTGCCTCTTTTTACAAGTGAACAGTCTAGTGCTAGTCTAAATGAGGCAACTTTTCAAGCTTTACAGGTTTGATGTGATGATGCGGATCATTCTAATTCTGATGCACATTTACATGATGCACTTGTTGATGAGATAATTGATATAAAGGAGGCAAAAACTATGCCTAAATGGCTAGTGCAAACTTTGCGAGATAGCAAATTAGATGCACCTCTGTCATATCATACTGTTTAGGCTCTTATAATTCTTGTTTTGCGTCATATTGTTATGTTATGGCTACTTCTAGTTTGTGTGATTAGAATGAGCATGTTTTCTTTGATGAAGCACAAAATTTTGAAAATTGGATGGCTATTATGCAATGAAAATATGATGTTATTATGAAAAAGGTACTTGGCCTTTATGTGACTTGCCTCCTCGCAAGAAGGCCATTGGCACTAAGTGGGTATACAAAGTGAAGTGTAAACCTAATGGAACAGTTGATAGTATAAGGCTAGGCTTGTTGCAAAGGGTTATGCTCAAGAAAGAGGCAGTGATTGATAAGACCTTTGCTCCTACATTCCAAATGACTATTGTTCATACCATTTGTGCACTTGCAGCTCATCATGGTTCGAATGTACATCAGTTGGACATTAAAACTGCATTTCTGAATGTTGACTTGCATGAAGAAGTGTATGTTTTTCAGCCCCATGGCTTTGTGCAAAAAGGGCATGGAAATCAAGTGTGGAGGTTGAAAAAGGCATTATATGGTTTGAAGCAAGCACCACGTGATTGGTATGAAAAGATACATGCCTACTTGATTGCACATGGTTTTGAGAACATTCCAACTGAGAGCACCTTATATGTTAAGCATGCAAATGATGTGCTTCTTATCATTGTTGTCTATGTTGATGACATGCTGCTCACTGGTCCTCATGAGAAACATATTGCTAATGTTAAGGTTGATCTGCATGCCCCATTTGAGATATCAAATTTGGGTATTTGCATCATTATTTTTGCATTCAGTTTATGCAAGTTGATGGCGGAATAGCTTTGTGTCAAATAAAATATATTGACACATTATTGTAGCGTTTTGGCCTTGAAGATTGCAAACCTATTGCCACTCCTATGGAGACAGGTTTACGATTGAGTCTTCATGATGCTGGAGATGCATATGATGTTGTTCTCTATCAGCAAATTGTTGGATGATTGATTTACTTATGCATTACTCGGCCAAATATTTAGTTTGCTATCTCACATATATTCAGGTTTATGCATTGCCTAAGTGTCAAGCATTGGTAGGTGGTTAAGCGCATCTTTCGCTACTTGAGGCTACTTGGATTCTTTTATCCCAAGGGGGGATCACTACCGCCAAATTTACATGCTTTTTCTGACTCTGATTGGGCTGGTTGTTATGTGTTCGCATGCTTTCGTAGATCTAAAAACTCCAACAAATGGTTGAATTCACAACCCAAAAACTGGCCAGCAACACCTGCAAGTGTCTGTCAACTCTCTTCTTTTGACTCAAAAAAACTTGCATAAACTTGCGGTGGCTGCTCCCACCATAACTAGAACTTTTCAAGAAACCTATAAATTTACTAGTGTGGCTGAAAAACAATCCCAACAGTAAATATTCATTGTTGGAGAAGTAGAAAGAGCACTCTTTTTGAATTTCTTAAGCATGTGTAAAGAGTATGTGCAAAAGTACAAAATGGCTCCTTTAGAGAATCATCAAAGGCCGTTGCACATCTTTCCTCCATAGGACCCCTCTACTCACATTTCGAAGAGCAACTCAGCAACCTATCGCCTTTGCAAGAAGACTATGCTTCCGACTAGTTTGTTTATCAAGTATGGAGACATTCTAAACACCTTTCCATACTTTTGCACTCTTGGGCAAAGAGAAGAAAAGATGACCAATGTCTTGTGTCTTAAAACAGTGCTTACACCATGCAGGTGCTTTCTACATTTTAAAAGCTTTGGCATTGGCCCAAATCCCTCCTCAAGATGATCATGTTTTGTCTTTCCAAAAATGGATACCACAATTCTCAAAACTTTGATTCCCACCAACCTCCACCAGAAAGTGTACCATTTCTTATTCAGCTTAAGACGGCAAAAAGATTCTCAACCCCTTGGGATGAGAATCATCAATAAGTTACATCAGCCTCACTTCATCCCCTTCCATGCACGAGTGTGGTCAAGCACATGAAACCAAACATCCTAATCCAATCTAAGACTACTACGAGTTTCTTGTTTGACCCAATCTCTTCTATTGTTGCTCCAAAAATCTTTCCAACAACCCAACCCCTTACATCAACGCCTCTTTGCTCTTTGTAAATTCCCTTTCTCTATCAGCTTGGTATCCTGAATAGAGAACCAAATAGAGTTGCTTTGTTTGACATCGGCTGCCTGCTTCCAATAATAACTTAAACAGCACTCAAGCTTCATGGTGTTCCAAGCCCCCCAAAGGGATTACACCAGCCCCAAGTCATTGGAGACCACATAACACATTATGGGAAAAAAATGAACCCTCCTCGAGCCCTTTAGCTTAAGGACTGATTAGTCATCCACCAATAGGAAGAGGGCAATGGCCACAGTCTAGTCTCTTAAACAAGTAGGCTATGTATAGGCTTCCCTTGTTTTTACTTGGCCAAAGATGAGAAAATTACCATCATTTGGTGGTTTCTTTCCCATTAGTAGTTTGATATTTCCTACAAGTGAACCACAACCATTAGATGGCCCCAAAGATCCAAGGGATATGCCTTAAGTTCAAAAGTGAAGGTGGGATTCGATTTGACCCCTTGGATTCGATGTGGATCCAAGGGATTCTATTAAAATTCATAAGAGAGAAGCCCTCAAATATTAACCATTGATAAAAAAAGAATCAAAGGGCTATGGACGCTCAAGGTTTTATCAAAGATTATTTTATTCAAAAAGAACTAGTGGATTCATGAGGCCCTTTAATCTCCTAGATTAAGAACTTTAATCCAAATCCAAGGAGCATTCGCCACAAAAGGACTAATTTCTTATGCTTCACTAGTGGGTGCCAAATAGCTTTGAATTTGAAATCCCACTTAACCAATGATCATGAGATACACAAATTATTATTGAGATTACATTGAAAACCAAGTTTTCTATTCAGTCTCAAGATGCCTTCTGAATTGTTTTCATTGCTCCATTTTAGGTCCTTCTAGTGCAATTCATCCTCGACTATTAAAAGGCATGTCTTTAGCACATCCCATGCTCGAATCCAATCCCATAACAAGCACCAAACACCATACTCCAATATGAGGCTTCAGTTAGAATCCTCCAACCTACTCCAATCTCTTCTTTCTTGGTTCCATGGGTTTCCACATTCACAAGCACTTGGGCCAAAGTTTCTTGGCTCTTAGGATAATCTCCCTATCAACTTCCTTGAACCTGAATATAGGAAACCAAATAGAATCGCTTGCTCTTATAATGAAGGCTTCATCTTGTTCCAAGCTTTTTTATAGCAAGGAGACCAAACCCAACCTTTAGCAACCATTAGAGCTCAAAAGAACATGTGATAAGATCAAGGTTATTCCATCTAGGGGTAATAGATAATGGTAAGCTATGGTTGATTTCGAAAATGAGTTTGGACCATAACTCATTTTTATTGGTCCATGCCTTAAATCCGTTTAGAAGTGAATCAATTGCTTAAGACTGAAACATCAAGAAGGCATAAGCCAACCTCTTCCTTTGGGCTCGCACAATTATACTATTTGATTTTAACAACCCCTCCATCTTAATCAATTCCTTATCATGTAGTCTCTAGTACGTGATGAAATGGATGATGGAGGAGACAAGGAACATATTCATCACCATCGCTTTCCCAGCCACATTAAGTTGCATGCCCTTTCCAATAATTGAGCTTGCCTTCAAGCTTGCTCAACACCCAATCCCATCTTTGATTCCTGAGATGAAAAAGACCACTCCAAACACTTTAAAACAGAAGCCGAATTCTGCTTTTGCCATGAAAGATCTTGGTTAAGTTGAGCATATCTTGAGCATGAGGATAAAAGAGGCATATGCAATAATACCTCTTGTACTTTTCACAAGAGAAGAAGATATTTGCATCGTCTACTATTGATGTCAAATAGCCACATAGGCCTCTAAAGATTCGATAGGGTTAACCCACCTATGCAATGACTTTGGTATGTCAGATAGAGCACATGTTCTTGATTGATAGCCAAAGTCCTATATGTCTAGCTAAGAATACCATGCTTCATGCTTACACTGCAAACATTGATGTGCAGTATCACTTCATGCAGAAGTGTTAGAAGATGGTCTCATCGCATTGATCAAGATCAACATGCAATAAAGGCCAACAAATGCTATAAGTGCGTACCAAAGACACAACATCAGCTACATATACAAATGGTGAGGGTTATTAAGGAGCCTCTTTGGCCTTTCACTACGTTTAAAGGAGCCTCCTTGGTCCTCTAAATGAGAGATTGTTGGGATAAAGGCCACAAGGACACTCCTCGTGTATGTACAAACCCTTCAATAGCTGGGATGTTCAGCCAAATCTCAGGCCTTGATACGAAGGGTGGGGTGGCTACCTTCCCGCAAAAGCAAAAGGCCCGGATTAACATAGGACGAACAATGACTGAGTGTAAGTAAGCCTCGTCGCCCGACAATCGACGGTGCTGACCGCACCTACGGGACTCGTTATCGTAATATGGTAGGGCAATATAAACCTCTCGAAGACCTTTGTAGACATGTTTGGCGTCAGCACAGCTCTCAAGCTGCTCATTCAAGTATCATAATTCAAATGTTTGTAATTGTTTACATACATGTACAACATAAATCCAATAAAATTACAATGTAGAGGCAAAATGTTGATGTGAACTGTTTCAACATCAAACGAACATACTATGCTTTTGACTGAAGACCTCTTAAACGTTGATTATCTAGCTTGAACATTAACCAAATTAAGTTCCATCTAAGACTAGTTTAACAGAGAAGTGGATACTGAAACGGATCACAGGACTCCTTATATCTTCTAGTTTCTCCATCATTAGATCACCTAATATGAAAAAGCTCCCAACCTCATGACGTTGGCATCCTCGTGAAAAATATAGCTTCCACAGCTAATGGAGTTAGATTGTAGTATTCCATGTTCCAACACTTAGATTGGCCAGGGAATCCAGCTTACCATCAAAGGCTGATGGACAATGCCGAGAACCTGATGGATAAACATGATTTCTCCATACATCAAGCCCTGTTGATAGCAAGGGGAGACGATTCCTTTGAAAAGAAAGCATCTTTATTTAATCACCATATAGCTGCAAACTGAGACCGACCGACACAAAACTCCATTGCGGTATGCATGCTTAGAATCAATTTCCTTGGTAGCCACTTCCAATTTAAGCAAATGTAATAGTACAGCATTCAATCTTTCGACTGACAATGCCCTTTCCCTAATAACCTTTTACAACTCAGGAATTCAATAAAGTAACATTTCTCTAACCAAAAGAACTCATTAAAATATTCATTTGTTATGTGAATTTGATGAGCCTGATTCGCTTCCGGTAAGAAGGGAAGGATAATAAGTTTTGCAAAACGAGGAAAAAATGAAGTAAAAATACAGTTAGACACTTTGTTGATACTCATAGACAACTCGAGCAAGACAAGTAACATCATCCAGGTTATACACGTTAGGATAGGCTACTCCATTTTTATCATTATCTCCATGTCCATTCATTTAAACATGAAGAAAATAATTAAATTGATAAATGGAATACACACAAATTCCCAGCCTACTCAGATAAGATTTTAATGGCTTTTCTAGGATAGATGATATTATATTCAACTGAAGAGTAATACATCTTGCTGGAAATTCGGTGCACAAACCTTACTACCCAGAAAGGTTTTGAATCTCAGTAATATACAGTATAAACAATGCAACTTTCTGCAACCTTTGCAGGACTTCTTCATACAAAAAGGGTCTCTGTTTGCAAACCTGCCACTTCAAAGACAGGATATCTGCATGACAGAAATGAAGCCGCCGTAATGAACAGCTCTGAAAAAACTCATTAGGTTGATAAAGGATAAAAAACTATACCTAATAGAAGGGGCTCTGAGAAAAAACCATTTGATGCCGAAGTTAACATTATGTGCAACATATTTATAATATTCCTGGTGGAGCAGTGTTTATGCGCTGATACTCTCTTGAACGACCAGTAAGTATAGCATTCAAGCCATTGACCAAGTGTTCATAAGCTGGAATGTTGAAATCACAAAAAGTACTGTAATGATGCCACTGTCTTTGATGAAAAGATAGAGCATTATAACATTCAAAAGGATTGCTTCAAGATATATCTAAAATGCAGCATCAATTAACAACACACAATGTTCTCCCACTAATATGATTGTTTGTTTTCTAAATGGCCAGCAGCTAAATACTACTAACCCAAAAACTTAGGCAAAAACAACTTCCTGCTTAAGATAGTCATACACTAATAGCTGCAGTTTATATTCTACAATAAGGACAAACTAAGGCACCAAAATACTGAAGTTTCTGCTCATCCTCCTTACATCTAATTCCCAGTAAAACCTATTAAAATTAAAAAAGTTCAGAGATCCTCTTTCCATGATTGTATGAAAACTTCAACCTCTTAGGAATAGCCAATTGAATTTCTGATTGAAGTTTAAGGTAGCTCATTTTACAGTTGATTTAGAAAAGACGGTTCATTCAAACCATAGTTGCCTAGTAGAATTTTTCAAAGCTGGAACCTTTTCCCATAACCTGATACATGCATACATGCAGACATAACGAGTCTCATGGGTAGCATGAAATATTACCATCAGGTAAGGCCACTTGTTGCAAGATGCTTTCTGCAAACAACAAACTGATCGGAGAAGCCTTTGGCCTGCGATCTCTTGAGAAGAAAGCTAAAAATTTACCCTTCGAAGCCGGTGGTGGCCAGGCAACTACTTTTGTTACAGATGGTAGATTGGAACGCAGATCCTCGTATCCGAGCTTTACAGTAACTTTGCTGCATGAACAAGCCCCCTTGAGGAAGGCCATCAAGAATATTCATAAATAATTACTAAAACAAAGAAGAGCAGAAATAAGTACCAGTCAAACTCTTCCACCATAAAATCAACAGCATCACAAAGCACTGTGTGTGAAATGAGCTTTAGCTTGTCCGCCCTCACCTCTTTTAATGTTTTTATCTAAAAAAATACAAATCATGTATGTGTATGTTTAATAATTAAATTCATTATCCTTAATAAAGAGGTAAAACTCGTTTGACTGCTTCATTTTGTAATCCAGTACCTGCTCACGCCTGGATACATATGCTTGCAGCAAATCACCCATCACACTGATAAACATCTACCAGCAACAAAAAATGGTTTAAAAAAATCTTATTCCAAACACATTGGATCATCAGCAATCCAGAATATCAAGACACCAAGTTCTAGCTTACCGCTGCACTTGATGAAAGATACTGTTGTTCGACCTCCTTGAGAGGCACATAGAATGGAATCGTATGGATATGAATGGACAAACTCTCAAAAGCAGACTGCCCAGCCAGTACTAAGTAAAAGCTTTCAACAAGTTTGCCTGATGTGAAGATGAAACTTTACAAAGTGTATAAAGATGCATTTAGAATTAGCATATAGCATTTCAAATTTATTACATGATGCTTAGCATAAACTGCACACAATGCAAAACTGCATGCATCTTTGCCCTAGCAGCGAACATGCTAGTTTTCAGCTCCAAGGGACAAGTCAAGGAACATGAAAAAGGGGAAACTATGTACAATCTGAAATAATTACTGGCTTCTAAATAACTAGCCAAGCTAGCATTTCCAAGTGCCTCACAACCACAGCCTCAAGGTGCTATGGTACGTTTTGTACAGTATGCATGGTACGTAAATGTTTCATGAATGGTATGTGTCAGGGGGGTTTGGTTCAATACATGCTTGCTGCATGCACCATACTTACTACATAGTAAATAGAAGACTATGCAGTGTATCACACATGCAAAGACATACATATTATTACATATACATTGTGTGTGTGTGTGTGTGTGTGTGTGTGTGTGTGTGTGTGTGTGTGTGTGTCTGTGCGCGCATGTGTGTGTGCATATGTGCATGCATTTGTGTGTGTGCGCGTGTGCGTGTGTGTATATGTATATATGGATGTATGGATGTATGGATGTATGTACGTGCGCGTGCGTGTAGGGAGGAGATAAAAACTAGGCGCATGTCCTGCGAGAAGTTTTCTTTTCGGTCGATTCCATGTGAAGGATATGTGAGGCAGGCTGGAATTTTTCTAGAAAGTATGCTACTTTTGGCTGCAAAAAATGCCCATGGATGCTGCTCCAAATTGAGTAGTGGATGCACTTAATCTCTTGTGGCTGATAGTCGAGGGTGGCAAACCTCCCAAAAGATTGCAGCCCTACCTGTGGGACAGGCACTGTCCTTACTAGGGGAAAGCCACCCATCTTTAGACAAGCTGGGGTCTTGCCCCTGGTAGAGAAGGTGTAACCCGTCTGAAGGAGGGACCAGCATAGGCAGTTTCTGCAAGAGGACAGAATATCCCAGTTGGTTCCTGGTAACTCATGTGCAGTCAGCACCTTAGGACAGTGGAACTTTTTCCCCGCCAAAATTTAGGCAGTGCAAAAGACCCTTTTTGCAGCCCAAGAGGTGCACGACAGTGGATTACTTTGGCAGATCACGAGAGAAACTTTTTTCAAGAGGTTCAACAGTCATGTAACGTCAGCAGCACAGCATGGATAAATCCAGCCCTTGCACATGGCTGAGGAGAAGGCAACCTTAAGAGTAAAATTGACCTCTGCTGATGGTGGTCATCTCAGCCCCATAGGGCAGTGAGCTGTGTTGCACAGAAGATAGCCACATAGGGCAGTGGAATTCATGGGTACAAAATTTTTTTCCAAAAAAACTTGTTATCTTAAGGTAATAAGGTAAATAGAAAAGTACAGGCCAAAAGTGGTAGGTTTTTCCATGAAAAAACTTTCTATTTGAAAGGAGGGTTCAGAAATCATTGCTGTTCCATAAAACTATGAGGCAAAAACTTACCAAAAATGGGTTGGAGACTCAAAGTATATCAAGAGTTCCCTCTCATTTGCAAGACAAATCACTCATTTGCAATCTTGTACTTGCCAAGCGATAAAGAAAGAGAGAGAAAGAGAGAGAGACAGAGAGAGAGAGAGAAAGAGAGAGAGAGATCTTCATACATTTGAGATTTCCCCAACCTCTTTTATTAAACCACTCAATTTCTTTACCTTCACCATGGAAGGATTCTCTCAGCACAAAAGCTCTCACCCAACTTTGAAGCAAAGGCGAGCCCAACATATGGAGGTGGCTGCATCTTCAATGGCTATCAATATGCACAGGCTACGTCAGGGAGGATTTATTCCTCCTCAGTTTAAATGCACTAATGGCATTTTCAGGCTGTGGGGATCGCTTAAAGCATGGGCTATGGCCTGTGGACTCTGGAGGAGCAAAGTACAACCACATGGTGTAAGGTGAAAAGGCGAATCCTTGAACACATATTCACAAGATCATAACGATTATGGATAGTGGCCCAGGTCTTCGAGGACCTATTTGATTCCAGTGATGCTCTATTGAGTGAGACTTACGAAGGGAACATTGCTTTCAAGTGCTTGGCAGATCCACTATGCATGACTTGAGAATGTCTTAGATTGTTCAAGGTTTACTCTAAGAGACTGAGGAGAACTTTGGTGTGGGCTATGCCTGCCATGGTCTGAGTACAACTAGATTGAGAGGATCTCCAATAAGAGCTATGCCTCCCAAGATCTAAAGCCTTCATGGAAGGGATTAGCGCTTACGGCTACGGGTGGATAGGACCATGGATGACCTGGTGCACCTATGGATGTATGTTAATCGCTTCCACAGTGTTTGCTTGCTATAGGATGGAGAGAGACAATCATCTACCTAATTGTGTGATCGGAGGTCACAAGGTTGATATGTATTTCTTGGACCATGGGGTATTCTAGTAGATCTTTTTTTGAGATTCGAGGTTGGATTGCTCCCTCTTTGACCCATATGGTCTCACAAGTACGAGACCTCTTCACGAGGTCATCATGTAGATCCTTGCCGACATATGTAATGTTTGTACCCCTAAGTGGCAGTATTGGGTTCCTCTTTTGTTGATCATTGTAAGTGATCTGGATACGAAGTGAGAGATTGGTGGATAAAAATTGAGGTGGTAAGTAATACCAACCTCCATATCCATAGGCATTCGATTTTCGGAAAAACTTTCACAAGGTGGATCATAGACAAGAGGGATGATTCTTGTCATGCCATTAGACTCTCTAAAAGTGGACCATTTCACATGCTTCTACTTTGCACGTGTAGTGGCAAGTGCTTACAAGTGCTAGCCACATGACAAAGGATAGAGATTCCTTCATATTCATCGATGGAGATTGCAAGGTGAGAGATGATCTCTCGTGACGGCTATGCCTTCAAATATCTCCATGACCATCGATGGGGTCTTCCATGTGATAAGAGGACTTATCCCTTGTGTTGAGTCACCAACGACACCACATTATGATTGGGACTATGATCTCCAATAGTCGCGAGGATATTTCTCATTCGATTGAGAAATTTATCTCCTCGATCTTGGGAGTGGTGTATGCATCCATTGCATATGTTCGTGTGAGGGTATTTATAATGTGACTGAGGAATTTATTTCGTGAATAGTGTCTAAAGAGTGGTGCATCCATTATGTATGTTTTTCATGTGGTGCTCCATCCAAGGTGGTCAGGTGCGTTCGGTTCGGTGCGTTTAAGGTGCGAGGAATGAACCTTACATCCCAAGTAAGATGCTTAAGGTTCGTTTAGGGTTTGTCATGTGTGTTTAAGATACTAGGACCATACCTTTCCTTTGGGGAAAGGTTCCATTACAAAATCATAATATATACTAGTATATAGTATATGCAAGCTCACACATGTGGTTAGAAATTCAAATCATACTACTATGGTATTTTCTCTGTGCGATTGATAATTGTTAATATCATCTCACTCTGTGTACAACATATATCACTATGTATGTTAGACATGTATGAATGATGCATCTATATGTGTTTGACTCAAACCTCTTGACATCATTTGTCACTCTATGTGTGTGTGACCAATGACCGCATGGGTGTGTGACATTTGTCACATATATGACATGTATGATGTGTGTGTGACATTTGTGACAACTGACTATGTATGTGTGACATCAATCATGTATGGGGGGGGGGGGGGGGTGTGTGTGTGTGTGTGACATGTCACGTGTTTATGAAACATGTGTGACATGTCACATGTTCACATGTGTGTGTGTATGCATTGTAGTCTATGACACGTGTGTGTCTCTTGACATGTGTGTGTGGCGAAACATGCTCATGAAATTTTTTGCTCTTGAGAAAGGTGCTAGCAGCTAATGACAATACAAGATGGCAGATGCACATTGGTAATGAAGGAAACCAAGATAGCATGCATGGTTAAGGTCCACAATTGGTGGATAGAGGAGTTCATCAACATGTTTTGATATTGGATTGACCATGATCTATATTTTTATGGTAAGTTGTGAGCTTTATGATGGATTCATGCAATAAGCCCCATAGGCTAGGTGCACTAGGGATCTCAGTATATACAAATATCTTGAGTGCACATGATATGATATTAAGTGAGGAAATCCCTA
The DNA here is from genome assembly GCA_020310875.1 of Ceratopteris richardii. Classification (NCBI taxonomy): domain Eukaryota; kingdom Viridiplantae; phylum Streptophyta; class Polypodiopsida; order Polypodiales; family Pteridaceae; genus Ceratopteris; species Ceratopteris richardii. The sequence goes on along the minus strand of CM035409.1, from coordinate 205,848,483 downwards.
TGTCGACTTCACTTGTGATAGCACGTACATTGAGGTGTGCTTTTGAAATACACTTTTGGAGGGTGTTACATGTATGATGAGTGTTCCTCACGTCTTACGAGGAGTATTCTCTTTGTTTCCGCTAGAGGTATCGAGTCTCGACTATGTGCATCTTTCTCTAAGTGAGAACCACTATATGCTTTCCATCTTGAGGATCAAGTGGTTAGTCAAGAAAACGATTAGAAGCCAGATAGTCATGCGACCATGAATAATTGTATGACCGATTAGTAGGAGAGAAAGATGATATGAAAGTATTCCACCCCCAATGAACTACTTTCAAAGTAGGGCATGATAGATATGGATCAAGATGAGATTATGCCAACCCTTATTACTCATATGAGATCTCTATATGTATTGTACCTTGACCATGGTGGGTTGGTATTTTTGCATGGTTGTACTTGTAGGATCGGACTTTCTATACATTTAGGGACACCCTTTACAAGGCATATGTGGAGATGCATGTGTTGCCATGTCCATTGAAGTTTGGCAGATGGTTCATGTGGGGTAAACCTTCACTTGGAGGTATCCATCAGGATGCATGTGGTGCTATGCCTACTGGGGCTAAGCACAAAGCACGCGTGCATGCACACTCTCTCTACCACAAGGTTTGGATAGTGGAGAGCTAACCACGATAAACTCATCGTAAGATAGTTCCTTTGACCCTAAAGAAGTTGTGAGGCCATTAGTACCATCCCTGTCTAACTCAAGCTATGGCGAGGGTCTTGATTTTCAGTTCCATAGTGAAAACTGATGAGCTTGATACTTAGGTTCTAATGGAACTACAACATACGTACCATGCATTACCATAGGGGGGGTAGACTTACCACACTTTGGACCATGGACTTGTGGAGGTTATCTTACGAGAGCATGATCATGCTCATTTTTGTAGCAAGGTAATCGTATACAAGTTTAAAGGAAGATTTTGTGGAGGATTCTTCCCTTGTTGGTTGCTCTTGGTGCTTCACAAGTGCTAGTCGCTCTTTCGGTAATTACCTAGAGGAAGTTACCCGCATTTGTATACTCCATGGTTGTGTTGTGCCTGTAGATGGTCGATATAATTGGCATACTTCACCTATATATGGTATAATTAGGTGAGAAACCTTCCCCACTTCTAGCTTGCTCTTGGTGGTACTTCACACTGGCTAGATGAATTGGTGCTGAGGGATCCACATGAGTAGCTTACTAGTTGCGATTGGATTCACGAGGCATTTTTGGTGTTTTATGTGGTTTTCTGCTGGGATGCAAAAACTACAAAGATGGAAAGGAAGAGCATGGACATTGAAGACAACCTTGCACTTTGTTGTCTTCTCAAATGACAAACTAGCACTAAGTTTCAAGTGATCCTAGTTTGTTAGCCTTGTGATCTCCAGACTGGCAAGATGTGTGCGCCGTGTACGTGAGTAACCTCAGATTTTGAAACGATCCAAAATTGATGTGTGAAGGGAGTTATCGTCCAAAAGTTGTGGCCCTTGCAAAGCACAAAGGAGATCATTAAAGCGTCCTATGAGCTGGATTTTCCTCTAGAAATCATGGTTCTCGTATTGCACATAAGTCACTTGGAGTAGTGGCTTACACAAGATGATTTAATGATGAATTAAGAGAAGATCGATGCTTAGAGGACTATACCTAGGGGTAGTCGACCAGCTTGACTTGTTGCACATGAGCTTCTTGTAAAAGTGGCTCAAGCAAGATGATTTATGATGACACCTCAGGGAGGAGATCGAGAGCTTTTACCAAGGTCATTCACTAGAGCATGTGATGGTTCTCATCAGACGACCATGGGGCCTAATAGCCTGTATGACTTCTTATCCATGTCTCTAACTAAGTGCAAGCATGAACCTACGTCTGCACAGCTTGTGAGTCCGGATGTTGAAGGATCATTCCCCAATCTGTAGCCGAGGAAATTGTTGAGGACAGCAATTGAGAATAAGGGGGGAAGTTACATCCTCAAACCCAAAGGACATCAACATGGTTGCATGTAGTTAATGTGTCAGGCCAAGTGTGGAGTATCCGTTCAGTGTGAATTGGGCGATGGGCCACCTCCTCAAAGAAGTCTATAAATAGGGCACTTGGGCTCATTTGCTATTCATTCTTTGCAGAAGGCTCTTGGACTCTTGGCCCTTGGTGGAGTCCCCCATACACACCTGTACGGTGTGGGCATGATGATATGGGACACCATGCCTTTGAGGGGATGGCCACCCACTTGGTGGCAGGCTCCCCGGCTCCAGGGTGGGTTGCTGTGAATCCTATAGCTGGGAGGTGAGTCGGATGTCCTCCCTTTCTACGCTTGTATGTACTTCCTGTTTTGTCTTGTTTGCAGGGAGGATCTTGGGATAGTGCTGTGAGCTGTTAACAACTGGACTAGATGAAGCCATACCCAATGGGCAGGTAGCCATGAGTATTTGAGCCTCACTGCAAGCTAAACGCCGAATTGTACAGCTCACAAAATGTGGTGCAAGTCCCTAGAAAATGAACCATATGATTCTTATCTAGAACACGTACCATACATGTTTCGTACATTTATAACATACCGTACATACTGTACAGATAAAAGAGGTTTGGAATGCGAATTCTCCCTACCTTGCACATCCTTAACAACAGCTTTTTCAGCAACAGAGCAACCCTAGATCAATTGCAAGGAGCTCAGAAACACTCTCTACCTACCGTTCCTCCAAATAAATAAAACAAAAAAGGAAAAACATACGAAAAAGTGTGCAATTTACCTTCATGATAAGTGTCAAATTGAACACCAATTTGAAGCTCTTTAAAACCACAAATGTACTGCCAAAAAGATGGTAGCAAAGATAATAATTGATCCAGGACATATGCAGAAATATTTCTACATCCTCTAAAACGAAGAGACAAATGCACTAACAGTCTTAATACACAAAGCTTTCATACCTTATTCCCTACTGAGTACAAGGTTCTCAAAGACTCCACAGATTGGTCAGCGCTATCTTTCCCTCGACTCCATGGAAACTACAAAGATCAAGCCTGAATGTTTGCACCACATTGTGTGAAATTAAATAATCAATGAAGAGTCACTTGTTAAGCCTAAAGAGAACAAACTTCTCTGAAAATATCTGTTATGATTCTGTCATCAAAAGCTTCATCTGAAACAACTTGAACTGCAAGACATTGAAAATGAAATCTGTGATGAGATAGTCACAGAATGTGCTTAAATAAATTGACATCACAAAAACAGAACACAAAGTTACTATGTTTTCCATGACATACAGAAATTGTGAAAGGCCAGCTTAAAGAAGAAGATGAAATACACTGCTCGAAAATCCATGAGATGAGACCATATACACCCATTAGGCATATGTAGATAATAGAAAGCATCCCATAAACTTGATTAGTTAGCAACTACTGATAAAGTTGGCCCGATACAACCTGCTTTTAGTAAGTAAAATGAATCTTATCAAACACTCTAATAACTAGTATAAATCTTATAAGCACTTGACTAGGTCTGCTTTTAATATATTTGATATTAAGGGTAGCGTGCAAAATGTAACCACACAATGCTCCAACACACTATACTAGATTTTCTAACAGACAAAAGTCAAAAAGCTAACCAGTTGCACACTCTGCCTGTGCATCACCAATTTCCTGCCTTAAACGGGCTCCTATGAGTTTGTCAGAATCACTGAAATGCACATAATATTCTAAAATTACAGAGATTGTGGTAAAACATTCAGAATATTAATCAATAACAGTAAAACAATATGAAAACACCTTACTAAACTTTGTTGAAGTTGCCCATGCAGCTCCTGAAGTTTAGACACTGTTATTAACAACAAATGGTTAAATTTAACTTGATCTTTTGCCTTCTTACATTGTACAGACAAAAAAACAAAACCTATTACATTTGCTAGCAATGGAACTAATAGAATGATCCTCAGGTTCCTGCACAATACTTGAACAATGTTACAACAAGACAAATTCCACAACGATTTTAGGATCATCTTCACTTGGAACATACAGTGTCTCCTGCCAATGCTCTTGCTTTCCTTGTGAGCTGCTCTAAATGCTGCACGTTGTAAAAAAGCCACAAGATACATGAGAATATTGCACCAATACTCTACTAACTATGCAAAACTTCACAAGAACAACTTCTTGTCTCTAATCCCGCAAATAAAAAAGTATCTCATTGAAAAGCAATCTAGGAACATACATTCAACCTACCACTTATGCTTGACATGTTAGATTCTGATCATAAAAGCATTCATACTACTTTTACATCTGATCCTCCAACCCAATATTTATTTCAGAATGATCAATGATATTCACTCAGCAATTTAATTTTAAGTCTAGGATGCAAAACGTAAAAAGATGTTCATTATTCCTGGAAGGGTAGACCAAATAAATCTCAAATGATATACTCACAAGCTAAGAACTCAGCCTTGATGGATTTTTTTTCATGTATATGACTCAGATGAATCTGGCATTATGAGCAAATGTTTAAACACACATTAAAGCACTGTCCCCAAAGTGAAGAACCACAGCTTGTACATCTATGACTTCCATGAGCATATTACCACATAGAGCTGTCTTGGCCTCTATTTGTCGACTGTTTGTTGTTATGAGCTAAGTCGATAGTATGCCTATCGATAGACTCTTTAAGGGATTCTTCCTCTTCACCTCAGTTGCACATGGGCATCTCCTGTTACAAGGATGCAGCGCTTATTATTATATGTTGATGACATTGTCCTTCTTTCAGAGTCACACGGGGGCCTACAGTCACATTTACAGGCGCTCGATACCTTCTGCATGGAGAGAGGACTCACAGTGAACCTTGGCAAGACCAAGGTCATGATCTTCCATACCTCTAGGACAGTACGCCATCGGGCCTCTTTCACCGCAGCTGGAGGACAGATAGAGGTAGTGGACTCCTATGTCTACTTAGGTGTCACCTTCTCGGGCAGCACAGGGGTATTCTCCATGGCACAGGCAGCGAGAGATAGATTGACGCGAGGCTACGCGGCACTTGCAGGATTGGAGAGACGCTGCTTTCAGGCACATTTTCAGGAGCCCCGGACTAAGGGGTGGCTATTTGATACTCTAGTGACACCCACATTGATGTACGCAGCAGCAGTATGGGGCACCATGGATCACGGAGGCGATGTGGACGCGGATTGAGAGGCCCCAGGTCACCATGATCTCACGCTTGATCCGTAGCAAGACCTCCATTCCACACGACATTATACGAGCTGAGCTTGGCACGCCACCGATGCTAGTGGAGGCCCTCTTTCAGCTGGTGACCTTTATTCTGAGAGTTAGAGAGCTCCCCACCAGCCGACTCACCAGGCTTGCATTTGAGAGCTCTAGACATTTGGCAGAGACAGGGCATCAGAGAGTATGGTATGCACAGACCTACCGATGGTTATCAACCATGGCATGAGCATTACCGATCTCCCCCCTTTTTAGTAAGACCTCTCTTCCCCCTACATTACCCTCTCTCGTTCGGAGAGGAACAGGAGCATCCGTAAGGACCTACTACACATACACATCAGGGAGACATGGATAGCACCACGAGAGCCTCTTCCCACAAAGAGGCAACACTACAGAGAGCACTTCCTGACTGTGACAGCGGATGGTTTCATCCAGAGACCACGATACATGGATACATACATGGCTCCAGCAGAGAGAGTGGCCATTGGGCAGCTCAGAGTATCATCACACCAGCTCGAGATTGAGGTTGGGCGACCGACACATACCCCCAGGGACGAGAGATTATGCAGGATATGCCGAGAGGTGGTGGAGGACGAGGAGCACTACACATGTAGATGCCAGGCATACGAGGACATATGAGCAGCTCTTCAGGGGGCCCTGAGAGATCAAGGCTTTATTGGAGGCGGAGGACCAGCGCCCTCTAGATCGCTTCCTAGTAGAGCTCCAGCGCCGCCGTGCATCACTTCTCCAGCAGCGGATGGACATACACGTGGCCCCCCAGACTTCTATTACAGATTTTTTTAGACCCACATCCACCCGAGGACCCAGCTCGACACAGGGTGTCACATTACACAGAGCAGAGGAGCTTAGACGACAGCGCCGACGACCGAGACCTACACTCCGGAGAGCCCGCCCCCACCAAAGAGAGATTCAGGCGATTCATGCACGCCATGACATGGAGATAAGGAGACGTCAAGAGCGCACTCCTGTCGATCTCGATGTACAGAGCATTTTGAGGATCGCCACGATGCCTTACCCACCGATGCACTATATCCTACACCCACTCCAGGCACTTAAGAGCGTTATGACACCACCGAGCCTCCCCTCCCTATGCATATCATATTTATACATTACCTATTGAGCATATAGAGTGCATACCCATAGCACCCCATACCCTTGATGCCAGCTATTATCCACTCCTTTTATATTCTGTTTTGTACCCACATTTTATTTTCCTTTTGGGATCACAATGGATTGGATAATACTGATGTATATGTTGTCTCTCATAGGCCGATTTTGGCCTCTAATAGACGTTAAAAAGTCTTTCTCTCTCTCTCTCTCTCTCTCTCTCTCTCTCTCTCTCTCTCTCTCTCTCTCTCTCTCTCTCTCTCTCTCTCTCTCTCTCTCTCTCTCTCTCTCTCTCTCTCTCTCTCTCTCTCTCTCTCTCTCTCTCTCTCTCTCTCTCTCTCTCTCTCTCTCTCTCTCTCTCTCTCTCTCTCTCTCTCTCTCTCTCTCTCTCTCTCTCTCTCTCTCTCTCTCTCTCTCTCTCTCTCTCTCTCTCTCTCTCTCTCTCTCCCCCCCCCTCCCTCTCTCTCCCCCTCCCTCCCTCTCTCCCCCCCCCGAAGGAGCATCACCGGAGGCAGACGCCACTAACATTTACCGTTGACTTGGATACGAGAGCATGCCCTTCACAGGCGCAAGGAGGGTCGGGCGAGATACATCGCGTTCGCAAGTACTCATCCTTAAGATGAGCTCCAACAAGGCACGGACCGCCTTTTTTAGACATCGATCAGTACTGCGTGTACTACCCGACGGCGCCCTCTACATGGACGAGGACCTCACGCGGATGCAGGTGGCACATTGACGCACTTGCATGCCACAGACACTCCAGGCACGACGAGAGGGAAGGAAGGCCTTTTACCGTGATGGTAAGGTCTTCATAGATGGACTCCCTATCAAATAGGGCCATGCGGCCTATGAGACATCACTACACCAAGAGACACCACTCAGAGGAGCATTGTGGAACTGCAACGGGGCACTCTCGACGCGACCAGACACACTCGAGGAGATCCTGGCATCACATGACTTTGCATGCATCACATAGACACACGAGAGCCCAGAGAGAGGTCTACCACGCATTGTAGGTTTTCATTGGGAATCTGCATTCTGGACCACGACGAGGCAGAGTACAGCACGAGGGTCGGGAGGGGTGGCCATCGTATTTAGATGGGAGATATAGAGAAGGATCCATATTATAGGAAGAGATGAGGAGGCACGATATACGTGGGTTCGCATGGAGATAGCACAGGGGAGTTGGATTTACATTGCTATATGCTACTTCCCTCCAGGCGGATCTCGATACGCAGGACATGATCTTGGGGGACCGATCCGAGACAGAGACTCACCATACACAGCACTTTCAGATGAGATACTACATTACAGCACACTAGGTGAAGTCTTCCTTATGGGGGACTTCAATGGCCACACTCAGTCATACCAGTGCGATGCATACGACATGGATCACCCACATCTCATGAGGGCGAGAGACCCAGAGGAGATGAGTACCAGTAGAGTATCGACAGATAGGGGTCAGGACACCACAAGGTATGGCAGACATCTGCTTGAGCCAGGCAGCCGACATCAGCTCGTTATATATAACGGGATGCATCCTTGGCCAGGTTTGGGCGGACTTACTTACTTCCCTCACAGGGGAGGTGAGAGCAGTCAACTACATTTTGGGTACCACCTCTGGAGCTTCACTCATCACCTCACTTACTATTGGACGACGCCCACTTGGTGCTGACCATACATTTATCACATTCACACACTCGTCTCCTATTCCATTAGATGCTCCCTCACCCACTGAGACACACATCACAATACACTTCACACACGAGCTCTCACACGTTTATGCACACCATTTACACACCCGCCTACTCTCCCTCGATCCACTCTCCCCCTTGAACATACTTACATCCCAGTTCACCACCATTCTACACGACTCAGTTCTCTGCAGCTTCCCACGCCGCACACATATACACCCTCCACGCACAGGTTCAATGCCCCAGAACCGCTGGTATGATGCAGGTTGCCGTGAGCTACGGAAGCACCTACGCATTTTAGAGCATAGAGCGGATATTACACATACACAGGCACAGCGTCGCATGCAGAGCCTTACTCGCCGCAAACGACGAGATTGGGAGGAGAGAGAGTACTAGGATATTTATCATTTACTCATGAGTCGAGACAATGTAGTGGCATGGCGACATTTGAGAGAGAGGAGACAGTAGACACCCATCCGAGACCCGAGCACTTGGCATAGCTATGCACGGAGCCTATACGAGATCCCAGACCAGCCCCCCATTCCCAAACCACAAAGCTCACGTCCTACTACATCTGACTTCTTCACACCCACTATGGTGGGACGCGCTATTGCCCGTCTACAGCATGGCAGGGCCCATGACCATTTCGGTTTGCAGGCTGAGCACATCATCTACGTAGGCACGACCCTTGCATTGCTCATTGTCCACCTCTTCAACCGTGCACTGGTTGAAGGGTTCCCTGACTCATGGACTGAGCACACCATAGTGCCCATTCATACGTCATGAGATACTATGGATCCAGCTACATACCGGACAATCATGATTGGCCCTATATTGGCCAAGTTATATGGGGCGGTACTAGAGACAGAGTTGAGTACTTTCAGACGCGATTACTCTACCATTGACCACATTTTCACTCTGAGATGCCTGATCGACCAGGCAAGGGTGAGGAAGAGGAGATTATATTGTTGCTTTGTGGACTTTCGCAAAGCATTTGACAATTCGGTGCAGCACGGCAAACCACCCAAGCATCAAACTGGGCTTGATAGAAAACCAGAGAGGAAGGCAAAAGGGCATGACATCCACCCCCTCTCCGACAAACTTCGCGTCCTTGTGAAGTCCACCTACGGGCCCTAAAAAGATTCTTGTTTGCGGTGAAGTCGAAAGGGTGACAATTGTGATGGCTTTGAGAGACTCTTCATGGTGTTCTTACCCTCGAGTTTGGGGCAATGTCCTTAGTATCATGGGTTGTCATGCAAATACATATCTAAAGGAAACTTAACTTAATGCAAGAGATGTGTGAATCTAACACCACCGGTTTGGCTCGAAGCAAAGGGACTACTTAGAAAGCACAGCTTGCAGCCTACCCCACTCTAACTGCATCGGGACAAGCCAAGCTCCACATGAGCCAAATCTTGCATAAGTGGAGGACCTCGCAATTTGGGTCATGGCACGTTTGCCTCTTGTAGGTTGAATGTACCGGTTCCGTCCAAGGACTTCCAAGAAGATCCTATCGTCAAAAGGATGGCCAATGCCTCTAAGTCAATTCATTACCAATCATCCATGTGCCCTTTGCCGTCAAAACAACAAATTGGGCCATTCCGCTCAAGGCACAAGCCAAAGTGAAACACTAACGCCCCAAGCCAATTCTTAGTTAAAAATTTTGCCCCGACCCGGCTAGATATATTGATATGGGACCATGCTCGTTTTGTAATGGGAGGGCCTCGTTGCCACCCCACGCATACCCATTGATTCCATTCCAACGTTCCATAATTATCAAGGCACGGTGAAGCCAAGACTGCAAGCGCCAGCCAAGGTAATACACACCTAATGAAAAGGGGCCTATCGGAGGCCTTGCGGCGTTTGGCACATAGGCACGGATGTGCGGCACATAGAGCAACTTACCTTCACGCTGGCCATTTTTACTTGAAAACAAGCCTATCGGCGGCCGTAGTGTCGTTTTGCACAAAGGCATGGATGTGCGGCGCATGGAGCGTCTTACCTTCACGTCGGCCGTTTCACTTGAAAACTTTGCCCCGGCCACGAAGGGACCTACGGGCGGCACCCATCTAACGCGCGGATGGGAGGGCAAGGCAACACACCGGCCGGCCAACTCACTTGATAACTTTGCCCGGCCACAAAGGGACCTGTGGGTGGCACCCACCTAAGGTGCGGACTGGAGGGCAAGGCCACACACCCGCCGCCCAACCTACTTGGAACTTTTGCCCCGACCACGAAGGGACCCGCGGGCAGCACCCATAAGGCAAAGACAGGAGGGCAAGGCCACACACCCATCAACCGCATGAAAAAGAGCCTATCGATTGCGGTGCATCTTACATTCACGCCGGCTATTTTAATTTGAAACTTTGCCCCGATCACGAAGGGACCCGTGGGCGGCATTAACATAGGGCGCGACGGGAGGGCGAATCTGCGAGCCCGCCAGCCACCGTGTTTCCCATAGTGCGTTCCTAGGCCCCATACAGCCCGACGACAAGCACGGCAATCCGTTTTGATAACTCTAGGCACGCCGGCCCAAGAGTAAAAGATAGGTAATTTTATTCTAACCGAAAAGATTTTGACCTCTGGGCGCTCACTACGCTGGCCGATGCGATACCCTCGTGGAGAACACAATTTTTGCAAAGGGACAAGTCTTACGGTCGACAAGTGAGTTATGCGCGTTTTGTTTCAGCACATGGAAGCATCACTGTTTTCCATAGCACTCTACCCCTCTGCCCACCTGCTCTGGAGCACGGAGGCACTTCCCTGTGTTGCTCCCAAACTTCAATCTCACAGACGAGGGGCCCCACCCCAAAGGGACGCGTCTTACGACGGCATGTGCGACTTACGGCGCTACCCCGGCCCAGAGAACAAGGTGGCCTTGCCGGCATATGGAGGATGGCCCCTTCCTCACCTCGGCGGCAAGCCGCGGAATGAATGTCGCGAGGCCATACCTGAGAGGGAAATTGTGAACGAGATTGGGCGGACAAGCGGGATCGAACCCATAGACACATGACCAGGCGAATCATCGTGCATTACAAAGGATCGTAAAAGATCGGGGTGGACTTTAACGCCGATCCTTGGACCCGTGCCACTCCGGCCGAAAGCTCTTATCGGCTTCCGTTTGCCGACCACCCAAGCGGGGACCGACGGCGGATGTTGCGACGTACATAAAAAAAAAAAATCCCCATTATATGCCAAAACAAGTCGAGGTCCAAGCAGGGACCGACGGCAAACGTATCTCATGTAAAAAAATATTTGCCCTTTTTGCCGACGGGCCAACGACCGGAACCGTCGAAGGCGGATTCACCGACCGACCGAGAGATGAAGCTCTACTACCAAGTGTGACGATCTAAGTCCAAGGGGGGAAAAGGGGGGTTTGTCTTGAGCCCACAAGGAGGATGAGATGTTGCAGGTGGCCCGAAAGCCGATTGCAACGGAAGACGGGACTTAACCCAAACGATGAGAGGGACGGTCGCCGAAGACGGGTCGCCCGGCAGTACGTTGCCATCAAGTCCATGGTTGCCTTTTGCCAAGAGAGATAGTGGCTCTCCTTTGCCACACACGTCCAAAGCCCCTTTGCATGAGCGGGCAAGATGAGGGACTGGCCGGCCCGGTGCCGGCCTGTCCAATCGTCAAGGTGCAAGACCCGTCAAGATGCAAGGGACAACCGATGTTCCCAAGAAACGTGAGGAAGGGAAGGCTGAGCACTCACGCACACGGTGCTTCCTCGATCGGATGTTGGGAGCGTTCCTAGCCAATCCGCAGTCCAAAAGCATGCACGGTTACCACTCCCCTTATAGTTGTGCACAATTCAACGCAACAAGGTAAACCACCCAAGCACCAAGATGGGCTGGATAGGGAGGCACGCAAAGGGGCTTGACATCTCCCTCCCTCCCTCCCCCTCCCTCCCTCTCTCCCCCTCGCTCCCCTTCCCCCCCTCCCTCCCTCCCTCCCTCCCTCCCTCCCTCCCTCTCTCTCTCTCTCTCTCTCTCTCTCTCTCTCTCTCTCTCTCTCTCTCTCTCTCTCTCTCTCTCTCTCTCTCTCTCTCTCTCTCTCTCTCTCTCTCTCTCTCTCTCTCTCTCTCTCTCTCTCTCTCTCTCTCTCTCTCTCTCTCTCTCTCTCTCTCTCTCTCTCTCCCCCCTTCCTTATGGGAGACTTCAACGCTAGGACAGGCAATGATCAGTGTGAGATATTTGACCCAAAAGACCCACAGATACTACATACCATAGAGAATGAGTCTAGAGCTCGAGCTTCAGCTGACTCTACACACACTCATTATGGCACTCACTTACTCAGACTAGGCTCTCGACATACTCTCGTTATTTATAACGGGATGGCTCAGTGGCCTACCTCAGGAGGATAGAGATGCATACCACACTCAGTCATAGATAGCCGGGGAAGTACAGTAGATTACGTCATGGGATCCAGAGAGGCCATCCACCTACTTACCTCGTTCACCATCCCACCCATACCCATTGGAGTCGATCACACATATTTCGTGCTCTGCCTCAAGGGAGATACCCCTACACACACACACACACCTGAAGCACGCATCCCACACACCACCATCCACACACGAGCTAGCTAACATATATGCAGCTCAACTATCCTTACTCACCTCACAGATAGCATCAGTTATTCAGACATCAGCCATCAGCTCCTTCCCACACACCGTCCATTCTCGTCACACACCTCCTCCCCGGACTATGCCACAACATCGCTCGTATGATGAGGAATGCAGAGATCTTTATCGCCGACTATGAGCTCAGCGAGCATTGGGAGAGATCACAAAGAGAGAGAGAGAGAGAGAGAGGCCAAGGGACAGATGAAGACTCTCACACGTCGGAAGAGGCGAGCCTTTGAGGAGGCACAAGAGCTTGAACTATACTATATCTTTATGAGTATGGACAGTGCTGCAGCATGGCGTACCCTACGAGAGCGATGCCCGACCAAACCTATTGGGGACCTACACACATGGCATGATTATGCTGAGAGATTATATGAGGTACCTGGGCAGCCTCCCATTCCCAAGCCACTTGAGCCTCGCCCTACTAGTTCTTCTCTCTTCAGAGCAAAGGTGGTTGAGAGGGCCATAGGACGACTTCAACATGGACGTTCGACAGACCACACGGGATTGCAGAGAGAGCATCTCATAAATGCAGCCTCTACCATAGCCCCATTGATTGCACATGCCTTCAATCGGGCTATAGGGGAGGGCTTCCCACAGGAGTGGACTAGGCACACCATTGTGCCTATCCACAAATCTGGTGACACCATGGACCCAGGGAACTACAAGACCATCATGATTGGCCACACCATGGCCAAACTATACGGTGCTATACTTGAGGCAGAGCTCAGCTCATATGCAGACTGAGGGGCTACGAGCACAAGGCCAGGCAGGTTTTCGACGAGCTTTCTCTACTATTGATCACATCTTCATTTTGCGTTGCCTCATTGATGGGGCAAGGGTGCGGAAGAAGTGACTCTATTACTGCTTTGTGGACTTCCGCAAAGCTTTTGATATAGTGCCACGAAAGAGGCTCTTCCAACACCTCCAGAGCTTGGGAGTACCATCAGGGATGATTTGAGCCATCTATGCACTCTATGTGCAAGTGACTGGGAGGGTACATTGTCCAGGAGGTATGTATGAGGCCATCGGTGTTAAGCAAGGCTGCCCACTCTTTCCCATTCTATTTGTTCTCTACATCGGTGACTGGGAGGGTACAGTGTCAAGGAGGTATGTCTTAGGCCACTGCTAGCACCATCGGTGTTAAGCAAGGCTGCCCACTCTTTCCCATTCTATTTGTTCTCTACATCGACAAGATTGAGGACTACATTCTCCGAGCTGGAGGAGAGGGTGCAGACCTCGCAGGTACACAGGTCCACATTTTATTATATGCCGATGACATTGTCTTGATTTTCGAGTCACCCGAGGGATTACAATGCCACCTTGATGCCCTAGATGAGTTTTGTACACAGAGGGGCTTGACAGTAAACCTTGGCAAGACCAAGGTCATGATCTTCCACACCTCCCCCATGGTGAGGAATGGAGCAGGATTCACAGCTCGCGGCGACTAGCTATGATGTATGCCGAGACAGTTTGGGCCCTAGGCCTCACAGTCACCCAGTGGAGTGCGATCGAGAGGCCACATGTACGTATGATCTCGCGATTATTTCGCGGAAACAGTCGGTACCACATGACATCATCAAGAAAGAGCTAGTTGAACCACCCATGGTAGTAGATGCACTATTCCAGACTATCTGCTTTATTCAGAGGATGAGGGAGCTCCCTACAGACAAACTCACACACAGAGCTTTTGAGGCATCTATGCAGATATCAGAGTCAGGATATGAGAGAGCTTGGTACACTCAGGATAGAGTCTGGTTTGATAGTCATGGACTTAATATGGACAGATTGCCGCCTTTTCAGTATGACCTTGACTCACCTCACATCCACCTCTCTCGTCATGAGAGGGATGTTGTGCTCAGACAGGATCTCTGGCAGCTCTACATTAGTCCAACATGGCACACACCACACATGGGATCGAGACTATCGCACTTCCAAGACCAGTTCTTAGACATACTAGCGGACAATTTCATCCAGCGACCATGCTACATGGATACTTACATGCCTCATAGCTCGAGGGTAGCGACTGGCTAGTTGAGAGTCTCATCACACCGACTAGAGATTGAGACGAGCAGAGCCGCAGACATTCCCAGAGGAGCGGATATGCAAGGTATGCAAAGTAGAGATGGAGGATGAGGAGCACTTTGTATGCAGATGTAGCACATATGATGGCGTCAAAGGCAGATATGAGACTCTGTTTACAGAGCAGCCCACCCTCCGAGAGATCATGGACTCTAGAAACCAGCAAGAGCTCGGGCGATTCTTACTAGAGATACCGAGTCACAGAGATTCCCTACTCCAGCCTACTATAGCAGCCCATACAAGAGGGAGACAGAGTCAACTCACTGACTTCTTTATTCCACGACGTGCTGAAGCCCTCCCCCCCCTCAGCTCACACACCGAGAGGGGTGACTCTTCAGCAGGCTCAAACTTCTCGAGCTATGAGACGACCCCATGCCATAGGATATCGGGCCCCAAGACTTCACCGACACCAGGTTGCCGAGATCCAGGCTCGTGACCACCGCGCCATGGAGGAGAGACGATCACAGATGATGGCTGATCTCGCTGCAGCCATCAGGATGGCCCTGACTCCACCTCCACCTATGTATCACATCTTACACTTGCCCACTAGCACAAGATGGAGCTAGTTAGTCGTTTCAGATGCATTCTCATGCTTGTTGTACTACCCTTTTGCATATAGACTATCATAGATATCGCACTCCATACACCCACCCACTTTCATGGGTATCTCCACATCCATACTCGGAGATCTATATCCGCTTTACCAGTTTTTTTCAGCACTTTTATCTTTTCTGATTGACAAGAGATACACCCATGTACATCGATTTGTCTCATAACCGAGTTCGGCCTCCTAATAGACGTAAAAACTCTCTCTCTCTCTCTCTCTCTCTCTCTCTCTCTCTCTCTCTCTCTCTCTCTCTCTCTCTCTCTCTCTCTCTCTCTCTCTCTCTCTCTCTCTCTCTCTCTCTCTCTCTCTCTCTCTCTCTCTCTCTCTCTCTCTCTCTCTCTCTCTCTCTCTCTCTCTCTCTCTCTATATATATATATATATATATATATATATATATATATATATATATATATATATATCATATTCATATAGTGCCCAAAAACGAGTTTAATCACATTTAATCACATTCTTAAGAAGTTTTCCAAGAAAGTTTGAAAGGTGATTTCACCTTATGAAGCATATTATAGCAAAAAGCTCAATGTGAATTATTTCAAAATTTTTTATTCTCCCCCCTATGTTCACATTGAAAAGAAAGATTGTGGTAAGCTTGATGTGAAATCTATCAAAGTTGTTTTTATAGGTTATGCTATTGAAAGCAAAGGCTTCACATTCTATATACCAAAAAGACGTAATCTGCTACTCACGCAATGCATATGTAGCAAAGACTCAAATTTCTTATAAAAACTCAAAAATCCCTTACAAAAAGGACAAGAAGTCAAACTAAGAAAGATCAAGAAGATCACGTAAATTATGAAGAACATTTTGAGATTCATATCATTCTTTCTCTACTTTACTTGAGCATGAACCTGCTCGTGTCGAAGACGCATTATAAAGTCCCCCTTTGTAAGTAAGCAATGTAGGAGGACATTGATTCTATACATAAGAATGCAACATGGAAGCTTTGTGAGTTACCAAAAGGTAAGAGAGCTATCAGTATTAAGTGGATCTTCAAGTTCAAATGAAAAGTCATGGTAGAATTCAAAAATATAAAGCAAGATTAGTTGTCAAAAGTTATGCACAAAATAAAGGTATTGGCTATGATGATACATTTGCACCTACTTCTAGAATGACCATAGTCAGAGTTGTTCTCCTTTTGAAGTCTTTGATTGAAAAGTAAACCATTTACATATCACCAGAGAGATCAAAAGTTATGCAAATTATTGAACTTATGCCAATATGACATTGAAGGTGGGATTGTTAGAAGAACAATGTCACATTGAGGAGTTCAAACCCTTATTTTCAAAAATGTTCCAAATGGTCAAAATGATTGAAATGATCAACATGCTCAAAATGTTTTTATATAGACATATAGTTCTTACCAAGAGGTGATCATGCTCAAAATGTTTTTATATAGACATATAGTTCTTACCAAGAGCTATCATATGGTATAATAAAGCATCTAACGATCAGAGATGATTTAGGGCATCAAAAACCCATACCCTAATTTTGAGTTTTGAGCTTCTCAAAAATGAAATACATCATTTGTACCTCCCATTCTCTAGATCAAGAAAAGCACCATATCTTAGGTATATCGTACCATTTTCCAAAAGATTTTTACAAATTCGTTTTTTACCTTCAAATGAAGATTAATTTCATACAAACTCACGAAAAGCACATTAAAAAGCTGTGAAAAGCTTCTTTTTAGTTAAAAATTCTGTGGGTGTCTTTAAATTCTAAAGAAATACCCACTTGGATCACTTTTAGCACATCTCACGCTCACACTTGAGCATCCTCAAGTGTGATCTAGGACTTGGAGCTGTCCTAGGTGCATATTGGAGGTGTTTTTGCAGATTTTTCTTGGTGATTTGTTGCTACCCTTTCTCCTATACACACTTTAGAGTGTTTACCTTTCTTAATCTTGTAAGCGGCTTCATATATTCAAGCTTTCTTCAATTCTTGTTGTTGTACCAAGTTCTTACTACCTATCACTTCAAGAATAGAAGTTTTGTTGCTTCTTATTTCATATGTTAGGGCTACATATTCTCATCATATTCGAGCATGCAGGCTCTAAATCTTACATACATTCCTATTTTATTCTTATTTCAGCACACTCACACTTCCTACAAACTCTTAGGCACTCTTCTCTTATACATTTGTACCTAGAACCCTTCTCTTTCAGCCTATCTTCAGTTTTTTATGTACACATTATCCACATTGTATTAACCATATTTTTAATGTGTAGTTAACATTCCGCTGCTACACTTCTCTCGTGTATTATCTTGTCGTTCATCTCTCATTATTTGGTCAAGGTGTGTTGCATGTATGTGCTAAGGTTCAAGGTGTGTATTTGCTAAGTGAATATACATGTGATTGTTCTTTGGGCCTACCTCACTTCCAACACACAGCCCTAACCCAACCTAGAGCCATGACATTCTCTGATAGGCAAGCCACAACTCATCAAGCCAATTTCCATTATAAAACTACAAAAAGTAGCATGCCAAAGTGCCTAGACCCACCTTTGTGTCATAATAGCATATGCAGCCATGGAAGACTAAAGGCATCATGCAATCTCAAGGTCGAGCATCCAAGTTTTCAAGTGCCCCTACAAATCGTAGGTATTGCAATGTCTTTCCCACCGACCTTATGAGGATCTCTATCGAGTGCAACATGGAACATCACATGGAGACCATGCCAAGCCATCGCTCTCTAACACATGAGCCAGTCTTATCTCCAAGGTCTTAAACATTAACCCAAGGACCTGGGAGCTCAACTACAAATGTCCAAGCAATTCCACATACAACATGTTTGTCCTATTCATAAATGAAGATGGGTCCTTAATCCTTTACATCAACTATAGAGCTCTCATCAATATCACTATCAAAACGATGTAGCTCGTTCCTATCATGGAGGAGTCTTTAAACTACCTAGGCAATTTTGAATACTTCACTTGCATCTTCTTGGGGAAGATCAAGAAATGACATGGCCAACCAGAGACAGCCTGGAGGAAAAAATTCATTCCTCTTAGGCAATTATGAATACTTCACTTGCATCTTCTTGGGGAAGATCAAGAAATGACGGGCCAACCAGAGACAGCCTGGAGGAAAAAATCCATTCCTCTTATAGCAGGAGTATACAAGCACCAGATCAACACAAACAGAAACCAATAGGCCAAGTTGAGACACATTCAATCAATAGGAGTGCCCATGCTACAGATGTTTGACTAAATAATGTCTGTGCTATCTGATCATTTATTGTCAGGAATTATCCAGTATAAGATCAGCTGAAATCAGATTAGGTTTAACCATGCTCATGTCTAAGTCAATAAAACGTGCCGGATTCTTAAACATTAATGAGCCAATTGTTTAACTTGCGGTATCCTAGAAAACCCCTTAAACAAATCAGAAACAATGTAATCCCTTCGATCAGGAGAACTGCAGACATCCGGGAAGTTATAGGTAATTCCTACAGATGAAATCTTAGAAAACGTTAAAAGTACCCTTCCATCCAAACACCCGCATAACAAACAGTATGTCCAACAAAAATTTCTGGATTACCTTTGTCGGCATGGACCGGTGGGCCTGCTTGCGTTTACCAGTCTTTTTGGGTTTTTCGTCCATGCCTGTTTTTCAGGTATAATTGCCAGATTTTCGAGAGATCATACAAAGGTATTCCGGGCTGAGAGCGATTTAGATAGGATGGCATAGAAAAAACACATGGAATCTCCGCGTACACACAGACGACATTTGTTCTTCTTTCTGAGAAACCCTAACGACACACAGACGACATTTGTGCTTGGCCTGGTAGTCAAACTTTCAGTTCACATTTGAAAGTCCGGACAGGGAGATCTGTACATAGTTTGCTTGACTCGAAATTTCTATTCCATTCTACTTGCATGTTTAAACTTATTATCAAGGAAGGTGCTAATGGTGTATGTCTCGGTACTCACTTGATGCCTCCTCATAAAACACATCATGAATCCTTTCTAGTTGGGCTCCCGAATGGTTAAGCAGTGTATGCAATACCATTTTACATAACTAATAAATTTTGGACTAAGCTTTACTACTTTTGATATCCCAATATATTCTACTATGAGACTCTAGACGGCAACGATCCTTCCCTACAATGGTCTCTTCATAGACTCATGCTAAAGCTATTTCTCAATTCTTATACTTAATGACACACAGATAAGTGTCGTATGTCGTCATGGTACATCTACATGAATGGAATCAATCAAAAGCAACAATAAAAGTTCACTAGTTATGCAATAAAGTCTCTTAGTATAGTGAGGCTTGATGATTCTTACCGATGTGATGTTGTTGGGATTGGAGATGTGGATGCGCAATTTATTGATGGTTCATATTTTACCATGCATAATGTACACCATATGCCTAAGTTTCACGTAGTTTGATGTGAGTTGATAAGCTTGATGTCCTTAGGTACAAAGTGACTTTCTATGCATCCTTTTGTATATAAAAGGTCAATATGGTTATTGGCAAAGGAAGCAAAGCGGGCTCACTTTATTCATTGTTTGTATTCCAGAAAGAACGCTTGTTGGCTATCACTTAACAGCCTATAGCTTGTACATGGCATGGCTATTTGGGCCACATATCTCATGATGGAATGGAAGGTCTGTCTCATTATGGCTATTTACTTGTGCTATTTTTCTCAGGTTTTTCTTCTTGTGAGCATTGTCAATATGGAGAACAAACTAGGAATGTTCGTTGAACACACATTGACTATTCAATTCAATCATTAGATCTCATTCATATAGATGTGTGTGGTCCTATGCCCATTAGGTCATTAGGTGGTGCTCCTTACTTTGTCACCCTCCTATATAACTAGAAAAGTCCGGGTTTATCCTATCAAGTCTAAAATGAGGTATTCCTTGCTTTCAAAAAATGGATTACCTCAGTGGAGACTAAGAAGGGAACTAAGCTTAAGGCTTTACGTTTAGATAATGGTGGTGAGTATACCTCACATGAATTCAAACATTTTTTGTTAGTGTAGAGGAATATGAAGAGAGCTAACAAATCCTTATACTCTAGTACATAATGGTGGAGTTGATATTCATGATAGAGAAGTCTATATGTTGCATCATCCAAACCTGTCACAAGGCTTTTGGGTAGAAGTAATGATGAGTGTAGTTCATGTGATTGATCGTTCACCTATTACTACCAAAGTCTTGAAAGTGGCCCAAGAGTTATGGCCCATGGGCAAGGGGTAGCTGCCAGATTATGACCATCTTCAAGTTTTTGGTTGTGAGGCTTATGTCCATGTTACCAAGAATTTCAAATAGAAGTTGGATTATAAATCAAGAAAACTCATTTTTCTTGGACATGGAAGAGATGGGAAATTTGGATATCATTTATGGGATCTTGAAACATGTTTAATGACCAGAAGTAGTGATGTCATTTTCAATGAGATGTAGATGCATAAACATCCCATCAAAGAGGTTGAAGTGAGAAGATTCATGTTTAAGGATGTTACTTATCTTGCTAGCATGCATAAGAATTTGATAGAAAAGGTTGTTCATGAAAATGTTCAACAAGAGTTTGCTAGTGCTCATGATCAACAACCATTGAGACAATCTTCATGTGTCTCACATCCACCTAGTATAGTTGTTCTAGGATTTTTTCATGTTGACAGATTTTGGCAATCCTTCTTGCTATAAAGAAGCCATGCAAACAGATGATCATGTCAAGTGAGAGTGTGCCATGAAGAGTGAACTCAATTCTATTCAAGAATTATATTTGGAAATTGGTACTTTTTCGAGAGGGAAAGAAAGATTTACCATAAAAATGGATATATAATTTGAAATTTGCATTAGATAGTGCTTCTCCAAAGCATAAAGCATGATTGTTTGCAAAAGGATTCAAGCAACAATGAAAGAGTATGTTGTAGTTAGTGACACATTTCAGGAAGCATTGTGCCTTTCTAAATTGGCATGTAACATGGGCATACCTGATCATTTACCTTGTTTACTCAGTTATATTCAGAGTGTGTATGGAGTTTATTGACCTCCAAAGTACAAATATAAGTAGGTGGAACCAAGCAGGATCTAGATGACCTTCTCACAAAATTATATGTAGAAAACCACATATGCTTGCAGATCCTACTTGTCTTTGATCATTTTGATTTCTGGAAAATTTTTCCCCAAAAACATAATAGCCTTTAAGATCATTTAAATGTCCTATAGAACACCCAAAATGCATAAATATACTCAGAGATATGACCTCTGCAAATCTGTAGGTTTAATGGAGACCATGAACTAGAGATGAACACAGCTCCAAATCACGAGTTCTCTTCTCTTATTCTTGTATGAAAAACTATCCAAAAACATTCTTGATATAACTAATCTTGTGTTAGACACTTGGATGGAGGTGATCCATGAGTCAACTAGTAAAATAAGCCGAATATGGTTGAACTTTGAGAAGTAGACACATCAACCTTCCACTAGTACATCACAAAAACTTTGTTGTGACCCATCCATTTGAGTCACCATGTTCTAGATACCATATGGTACACTAGCCATCCTTTATCATTTATTTGAGCCTTCTTGAAGTATTTGAAGAGCTCCTAAAGGTATTTGCATCTTCTCGAATACCTTAACCTCTACATAAAAACAATGTTCTTAACATTCTCCCCTTCAAGTTCCAAAGGGTAGTTACTTCATGCTAAGCATATATTTGAATCTTTGAAACTTCGGTCCATCCAAGGATTTGGTGAAAATATCTTCAACTTGATCCTTTGTTCCAACAAAGTAACTTGCACATCATTGTGTATGGCCTTCTTTTCAATAAAATGACAATGTACCTCTATATGTTTTGTCCTAGCATGAAAAATTGGATTTGACGTCATACAAATGCTCCTCAACTTATCCCCATATATCAATGGTACATCAAATTACACATTCAAGTCATGGAAAAACTTCTTAAACCACAAAATCTTAGTAGTAGCCAATTTTAAAACTCTATACTCCACCTCTGTAGAAGATAAATCAACTATAGGTTGTTTTTTTTTTAGCTCCATGTTAATGTCTTTTTTCCTTCCACTACTACATATCCACTTGTGGATCTTCTATCATCTTTATATACAACCCAATCCGCATCACTAGGGCCTTTAAGATTTAGATCAACATTATGACTATAAAACAATCCTTCATTCATGGTACCTTTCAAATACTTAAGCACTTTTTTGGCTACATGCATATGAGATACTCTAGGTTCATGCATAAATTGTGACAATACTCCCACTGCATAGCATATATCAAGTCTAGTCTTTGCTGCATAAATCAAAGATCCTACCATGGATATATAGGCATTCATATAGTGCAACTTGTCACCTTCTTTTGCACTCAACTTTACCTTACCACATACCTTCAGCTTCGTACACAATCTCAATCCCAAGAAAGCATCTAAGCAAACCAAGATAAAAAATTTTAAATTCCTTTCCCAAATTCCCTTTGGTCTTCAATTTATTTTGCATCATTCCGTATAATTAACATGTCATCCACATAAATGCATACACATGCATACATGTCATCTACATGTTTCACATCAAATGAAGGTTCACAATGCCTTGTCATATGTGCTTGGAGCATAAAATCTTTTATCAACCTTGAATTCCATGCCCTTGGTGCTTGTTTAAGATCATACAATACCTTCTTTAGCTTGCATACATGATTAGCACATCGAACATCCAGAAAACAATTTGTTTATGATATATACACTTATTCACTTAACTCATTGTTAATAAAGGCATTCTTTATGTCTAATTGATCTGTATTCCATCTTTTACTTGCATCTAAACTCAACAGGCTTCTCACTATGGTCATGTTTGCTACTGGACAAGTTTTTCTCATAGTCCAACCCTTGTCTTTGAGAATATCCTTTTATTACAAGTCTTACTTTATATCTTGATACACTAGCATCATGGTTTCCTTTAATATTAAAAACCCATTTGCAATCAATTAGCTTTTGTTTTGGTATCTTTAGAACTAAAAATCCAAGTTTTTCTATCTTGTAGTGCATCCATTTCTTCTTTCATGGTTTCTCCCACTTGTCATTTCCTTTTGCCTCTGCATAACATGTAGGTTCATCATCCTTCTCAATCTTTGCTATAAATGCATAATGAGTATTCATAAAGATCCATAATTATACCTTTGAGGTTACTTAGTCTTTAAGTTCTTATCTCCAATGTAGTTGTTTTTGCTCTTTTATTAGCAATATTTGATGACTATCTATGCTCATATATACTATCAACTTCTTCTCCTTCATCATTAACTTCAACAAGTTTGAGATCACCTTTACTTTTTACACTTTGAGGTGACTCTTGCCTTGAACTTCCATCAAAAGATAACTCTCTTTCTTCATCCAAACCACTTCTCTCAAACTTAAAGTTCTTGTGGATTGAGGTAATCACTCATCTCCTTCAACCATATCTTCTTCATCTTCATCCATGACTTGCAAATTTTTCTTATTTGAATACCATGAAAGTGATTCATCAAAGTTTATACCTTTTGAAACAGCCACATTACTAGCATGAGGACTATAGAATTTATATCCACTTTGAGTTTTCATAACAAATTAATATACATTTTTTTGATTTCACATCAAATTTTGATCTCACTTCATTAGGTACATGCACATAATGTATGCAATTGAACACTTTCAAATGACATACACTTGGTTTCCTTCCATGACATACCTCATATGGTGTCAAAGGATGAACTCAAGCAGTAGAAACTCTACTCATAATGTAAAAATTTGTGTTAAACAACCTCAACCCAAAAACAAATAGGCAAATACATATCTGTTAACCTCTATCTAGTCCGGTTAAGGAAAAAGCAGGTTTGGGGGTTCTTGAGTGGTAGAATCTAGAGACTAGGTTCTTATGTTTCTCCCACTTCACAATTATCTACCAAATACAAAGATTGTCTCATACTACACGAGTTTTGTCAAAAAGGACTTAGGCACAACCACCAAGTACTTCACAGTTCTCAGACAAAATTGTAACATAATCCGGTACAAAAACAAATTACACTGGCAGAATTATAATACTATAGGAGAAGAAGAGAATATAGCTACACATAACTCAATGTATAGCAAACACTTCCTCCACAGTGTGTTAGATCGACAACTTGGTAGGCCCAGTACCTCTCTCTCTCTCTATACCAAGAGAGAATCTGTTCTATTACTACTGTGAATGTTAAAAGCCAGTCCGCCAATTTAGTAAAGGCTCTTCACAAAAAAATATGATTTGTACAAAATACCTTCCGGCAACCTAACACTGGCATACGCACTGGGCTTGAACCCAAAAATAGTTATCTACAATCATTTATTCGGCATCTTCTTGCTCATCATCAAAAGAAATATGAACATCTACCCGGAAAGAGGCCTTGCCATCCTAAAAGGTAGCTTGACTTTTCTTAATCATTGTTTTTAATAATCTTTGAACTTCAAGAGGCTACAATGTTACTTCCCATCACTTATAGCTAGAGGAAGATGCCAATGTGACAATAGCTTTACTTTGTGCCTCTACCAATCGTAAGCCAAATTCTTCTTACAAATAAAAATCTTGTTTCATAACATGTTTCCGATGACAGTGTTCGATCTGCATAGTTTGAAGAGCTTACATCTTTAAAGCTACTTTGTGCTCCAATTGAGTATGTAGAGTGTCCATACGAGACTCGGTCTAAGTTGCAACTTCCTTCTATTGAGAAGCTTTGGAAAAGAGTTGTTTGTTGGTCTCCTACAGAGCAATTGTAGTCTGCTAGAGAATCTCGTAATCTTGGACATGCTATTGTAATTGAAATCAGACTTTGTTTATAGCGACATTCTGCCCCATCATTTCTTTTTCAAGTTCTTGTATGTGCAGAAGATGACGTTCATTGGCTTCTTGAAAATTGTGAGCTTTCTTCTTTTAAACTTTGATGTCTCGCATAATCTCCTCATAAAAAACCTTTGTAGTAGGACACTTGTTTTGATTCCTTGTATAGTGCCTCAGTGAGTTGGTGGTTGTCGAACTCCTTTGTAGTGACTTCATCTTGGAGTTGTTGAGCACATTATTGTAACCTCATATTGTAATTGCTCAATGTTGTTTAGGTTTAGAGGGAATAATCCATGTCGCGGGTGATCAAAGTTGGCATATGTAGGAGATAGGTACTGAGACGACCAAATTCATGAAGGCTGCATTGGTCATTGAACCCAAACTGCCAAAACTGCTCATGCAGTGTAGAGAGAGGAGGAAGATCACAAACATCTTCTTTAGTGGACTCAACGAGTATCGGATTATGCTAAGGAGAAGTAGTTGGTGAGGGTGATGACCATCCCACACTGGGAGGAGTATCGGGTGGAGAATAATTTGTCGATGAGGTAGAAGAACCAGATGGTGACATAGCAGGAACAAAAGATAATGGGGGTGATGGGGATGATAGAGGTGAAGGGGGTGCAATATCCTACATGGTCTGATCCTCAGGAACAATAGGGGTGATTGACGAGGTGATGTTACCGAAGAGCTTCCATCAGTGGGCAGGAAAAACCTCTTCCCTACCTCGATTGCTATCTTGCACAATTCAGTGCCAGTCAGAGGAGCAGTCTAGAGCACCACAAAAACAAGTTCAACGACGATGGACCAGATAATGTCGCTGACACGAACTCCTCCAAATGTCTCTAGATGTAGAGGACACCTCCTCCACGGGTGTAGAAACTCTCCCTCCAAGAGGGCCTCCAAGATTTCCTCCTTGCATTGAGCACTTGAGAGAGCTCCTTGAGAATATTACCAGGATCTCTGTCAAGAGTGTAGCACTCCTTGTAGAGAAGATCTCCTCGATCACTCCTTGAATGATGTCTAAACATTAGGCTTTGGCGATCTTCCTATAGCAATGAGGTCCCTCTAAAATCATACTCCAAAAAAGCATTATCGTCGATCAGTGCTGCTGCTTTTGATGTTTGAAAAACCACATAAACCAAAGAACAAAAATCTATCACTGCTACACCATCAATGGCTTGCTTTTTTTGAAAAGCATTCTATTGTTGTCGGTCTTGTGCCTAATGGGTATCAAACAAGGTGGGTGCTTTGAAGCGCTGCTACTTTTGATGTTCGAAAAACCACATAAAGCAAAAAGCAAAAATCTGTCCACGTCCTGTAGGACAGTTGGTTGAGCTTTGGCCTCTTGAGGCGGAGGTCCAGGGTTCAAGTCCCAGGCTGGACATGTTATGGCTTACGCCAGTTAAACCCAGTTGTAACCATGTCTCCTTCAGTTGTAACCTTATATAACCCCTTCTTTGTGGGATACGGGGGGTCCCGCGGGTGCAATGCCCATTCACTTGTACAGTTGCAATGTCAAAGTTAAAGTCCGGGGGAGTAGGCTTCGGCCGAACCTCCATTAAAAAAAAAAAAAAAAGCAAAAATCTACGTTTGATGTTTGAAAAACCATATAAAGCAAAAAACAAAAAACTAGCACTTGTACGCCATCAATGGCTTGTTTTTTTGTGAAAAAAAATCTATCACTATTGGCATGATATTATATTCAACAAAAATTAGCTCTCTATCATTCTCAAGCTAATGATCAAGCAATGCAATAAATAACACCATTCAATCTCACTCCTACACTCAAAGCTGCAAAACCTACAAGTGGAATGGTCACGAGTTATCCAACCATGTGGAGCAATTACAAGAAACTCTTTTGAGATCCACAACAAGCATTTATGCTACAAAAGACATAAAAAAGCTTATTATAATGCTCATATTAAAGAAAAGGGTTTACAAGAAGGAGAGTATATTTTAGTGTATACACTAAAACAACATGCCAAATGGATTAAAAAAAGAGGCCATTGACCGGTTGTAATAAAAAAAATCTCCACGGAGTACGTTCCAATTAGCAACTTTGGAGGATGATATGTTGCATAACTACATTAGTGGATGGTGTTTCAAGAGATATCTTGGACTCTTGACTGAGTGGATGATGGCAAGACTTCGAATTGCTAAAGATCAAATTGTCAAGGAATTAAGAATTCGGGAAGAAGCTCAAGAAGAATATAGGCAAAGGATCCTTCAACCTAAATGACTAACACAAGGGCTTTTTGACCCTCTTCCTTCCAACCCAATTCAAGTATTCACATTGAGAGTGATAGATGAAAGATCAGTGAAGGCAACACCATGGTTATGTTCCATGTTAGGACCAAAATTTAGAGAGAGAACAATGGGTCACATAGACTCAAACATAGCTAAGAGTGTGATATGTAAAGAATTAGCTTGGGCTATGCAATAAGCTATCTTTCAAACAAATGTTGACATAATTGATGTACAAGGGCAAAAACCAACTTGTTTTGAGAAATTAGGATTTTAATTAGCATTGAAGGATTAGTTTTTTTTGTAAGAATCATTGAAGGAATAGCAAATCATGTTAGGACGAGACTTACTCTTTAGGATGCTACGATTGTGAATTACTCTTTAGGATGCGTGCTTGTTGATAATTAACATATGCATGGAAGGTTATCATTTTTTGTTCCACATTGCTTTTCATTTAAAAGGGAAAATCTGATTGCATCTCATGATTCTAATTATTCTATGAGTTCAATGAACAAATTGTTTGAGCGAAATTCCATTAAGAGGCAAAACCTTCAACAGAAGTCTTGGACTCTACACTTGAGGAAGTTCATGATAAGGTAACCAACTATCATACAACCAATAAGAAATGCTCATCCGCATCATCCTCATCCATTGAAAAAGAATAAAAAAGTTTGGGCCCTTAAGTCGCTACTTCAAGCTCAACAAGGACATGCCTAAATTTGGATTCCTAAAACAATTATGAGCATGGAAAAATTATGCAATCACCTGTGAAAGTTGGTTACAGAAAATCAATTTCTCAACCCACACTTGTAAAATAAAAGCCTAAAAGCAAATTTTGAAACCAAGCTCAATAGATCCTAAAAAAAGGGACCAATGAAAACCACGTCTACCAAATGGATTCGGATGCCCATAAAAAATACCAAATAAATAGTCATAACTACAAAGGAACCTCAAAATCCCACGCCCATGAGATCTCAACTCCCATCTTTAAAATTGTTTGACATTCTCTTAAATGGGTACCAAGCTGTTGGCAGTATACGAGAAGAGGCAAGTACGAGCATACAAGCAGATCTAGCACTAAGGCAACCCTTTATTTTTTTCAAAACCCTTACACCATTTAAAAGTGATTCTCATCACTAAAAACCCCTGTAAATACCATTTTCACCTTTTTGTAGCTCCATTTTGTACAAGTCGAGGAGTCCTCGAGCTTGAGGAGCCTTAGAAGTAGTTGCCTACCAATTTTCGTATTTTTTAGATCTCGTTTGAGCCCTCAAATAAGCCCTGAAACCTAATTTTTAACTAGGCCGGACACTAGGTCTGGACAGGGCCAAAGCTAGTCAAAAACTATAAATAGAGCTAGAGAGCTCATTTTTGGGGAAGCTTCTTGTAGTTTTGAGCTTGTATGAGAACTTTGTTGCAATAGAAGTGATTCCATTGTCTTACTCTCTTTGTTCTTGCCGTGTGTGCGCGTGTGTGTGTATGTGTGTGCATGTTAGTGTGCTTCTCACTCACACATTTGTGCCTTCACTTGCTCGAGGTCTTCATACCATCCTCACATCTTCCCGGATTGACATTAAAGGAGGTGCTACTCATCACTGAGCTACACCAAATTTTGGCGCCGTTGCCGGGGATCCGAGCTTTGAGGACGAGCGTGTGATGGTAAGACGTAGAGAGGACGCGTTGGAATGGTAAGTAGTAGGTAAATTTCTGATTTTTTTCCATCTCCATCTCCATCTTCACCTCCTTCTCCATCTCCACCTCCACCTCCTTCTCCACTACATATTCCCTCTTCCTTGTCATCCCCCTCATTTGTTGTGTGCGAGTTTGAGAGAGAGCGAGCGTGTGTGTTCTTGTTTTGTGTGTTTTTTGCATGTTTCTTGCAGGTGGCAGCTCCATCATCATCTCCAGCAAGCTCAGTAGGTACAGAATCTGTCTGCACAATCCTCGAGGCGTTGAGCTCGAGCTATCGCGACACTCCGAAAACTTCACCCAATCACGATTCTGAGTGCACCACGACACTGCGCAAGCCTAGAGCTCCCAAGATCACTAGACAGAACAGAAAAATTCACCATATCCCGAGCTATCGCGACACCTCGAGGTATCGCGACACTCATGAGCTATCGCGACACCTCACGACCTATCGCGACACCTCACGACCTATCGCGACACCTTACGACCTATCGCAACACCTCACGAGCTATCGCGACACCTCGAGACCTATCGCGACACTTCGACCTATCGCGACACCTCACGAGCTATCGTGACACTTCGACCCGAACTATCGCGACACTTCGACCTATCGCGACACCTCACGACCTATCGCAACACCTCACGACCTATCGCGACACTTCGACCTATCGCGACACCTCACGAGCTATCGCGACACCTCGAGGTATCGCGACACTTCCCACCTATCGCGACACCTCGACCCGACCTATCGCGATACACGGCCTTTAACACATGAAAAATTTAGGGTTATTTGTGAGTGAATTGAAGGGTAGTAGAGCTTAATTTTAGGCACCTTGGTATAACTTTAGAACCTTGGAAGTGAGCAAAAGACCTAGAAATCAGAGAGGGATCTCCTGAACCCTGAGAGCCTGTTTTGACCCTTTAGTGCCTGAATGGTCATAACTTGACCGTACGAACTCCGATTGATGAGATTTTGGTCTCATTGGAAAGCTCGTTGAGAATCCTACGTGGACCTCGATTGGTTTTTGTAAGAATCATACGCGGAGTTTTAGAACATGTATTTTTAAGTTGACCTTTAGGTGAAACTAGGTGGTCTTAAGATTGAAGGGGTACAGTGAGTTACTCCAGGGGGACTACAAATATTGATGTGTGTCTTCCAATTACTTGTGGTAATAGAGTTATACTAACTGGTGAGCTTTTGCAGGAACATTGTGTGCACTCAAGGCAATCCAAAGCAAGCTAGCAAGGGTGAGTACCAAGCTTGGGAGAAGGCTTCCTGGGCTTGTGTAGCAGTCTGGTCAACCAGCTAAATTGAGGTTGGAAGATCTCTCAACCCTCCTTTGTCAATTCCTAGCCTAGGCTAAGTACGACTTAGGTGTGGTAATTAATTAGGGCAACGTTAGGCACGAATCAAGTCCAAGAGTATTAATCAACCAAGTGCAAGAAGTAAATAGATCTTAAGTGTGAAAAACCTAAGGGACAAAAGGAAAACTGGAATCGATCACTTATCAAGTGCGGAAATTGACTTAAGTACTCCTGACGACGCGGCTTCAGACAAGACCATAAACATAATATTCAACTCAAAAGAACAAAGTGATTGGTGCAAATTAACCTGCAACGAGAGCGTGTTTGGGTCCAAGGGGGTAGATAAATCAGGCATATGAACCTTAGATCAGACAAACACTTAGGTAGAGACAGACAAAGCCTCAGATCTTCTGAAGCTAGTGTCAATCACACTGCCAGGTCTTGGGCCCAACAGTTGAGTGATTACCCATACACTCCCAGATCAGAAACAAGTGATTCTGAGATGTCCTATCACATGGAGAGACCAGTAGGCAGTTCAGGGTTGGCTTATCTAGAAAAGCCAGAAGGACCTTACAAGACTCAACTGGAATACATCAGGACTAATCGTCTAGGTGCTCGCATCTATGAAGACGGCCTGAGAAGATCGGTGGTCCAGATTAAGAACCTCGATCAACCCCATGGGTTAGACCACCCAGTAGTCAAGTTTGAGAATGGAGCATACCTAGATAAAGAGGGGACTATATATGTAGTCACCACTCTTCCTGATAGAATTGATGAGTTTGGAAATGTGATTGCAGAGACCGACATGGGTGATATAGAACAAGGGAACTTAGAGAGAGAGCCAAGAACTCCCCGTGGTAAATCAGTCTTGACCAGAATCATGACTCCAGAGTGGATTCCACAGGATAATAAAAGCATAGATCTGCTTTTAAACCGAGAAACCGATGAGGCTTTTTGGAGATACAAATCTGCTCAACCCCAGGAAGTGAGTGCCCTCACAATCTATGAGTTTAAAGACCCTGATAGCCCAGGCCAAGTAACCTACCTAGACAATGCATCAGAGAGAATCTTCATGGTCACTGAGCATGGCAGACATGCTTACACATGGAAGGGTGAATTTGTTTTTCCCCAACCAAGGTCTAATGTGTCCTTTGGTCACCAAGGAGCTGGGACCTCCCAAGCTCATGGAGCTCAAAGAGATAGAAGTAGAGACAAACCTGAGGTAAGTTTTGCCAACTCCCTGGGAAGAGAAAGAACGGGAACAGAAAGGAATAGAGTGGAACCTGAGAGACATAGAACCCCATGGAATCAAAGGAATGCTGACGATTTTCCTTTGCCAAGGCCGAGAGAACACACTAGGACCCTACGACCAACTCAACTGGTGAAGTCCATGAAGAATTACTTCGATGGCACTGGAGACCCTTATGACCATGTGGCAGAATTTCGGCAAGTATTGAAAGCTGAACAGCTAGAGGACCTATTCACACAATATAATGCTTTTGGTCTAACCCTTAGGAACACTGCCCTTACGTGGTTTCAACCACTAAACGAGAGGCATTTTAGAAACATAGACCAGCTCTTAGAGGCATTTATCGTTGAGTTTTCTAAGAGTGGAATCAGGCATAACACCTCCTCACTAATTCATAGCTTCAAACAAACACCTCAAGAGACGGTCAGACTAGCTGGAAGAAGATTTAGGCAGTAGCTGGAGAGATGCCCGATGCCGGAGTTACCCACACTAGCCAAACAAGTGGCCTTGTTCTTAGATGGATTGCTGAGCACCAAGCTCAGGTCATATGTGTATCTGAAGGACCCCAGAACGATAGAAGAGTGCGTGCGCATGTGCATAGACATTGAGGACAATCTAGGTGAGGAATTAGAACTATCAAAAATCTATAAGGATTTTGATAGCTCTAGTAGCCTGAAATCTGGTCAATCCACATCCATTGAGGAACTTGCAGAGAAGGTAGCTCAAAAACTAGGTGTCTCTAGCAAACAAATTCCGAGATTTGCCCCAGTTAAGCGGTGTTACAATTGTGGCGGTGACCATATGGCAAGTGTATGTCCCATTATGACCCAACCCCAGGCGAATCCTAGTAGCCAGTACTGCACCATAGAGCGCAGGTACACCAACCACACTGCACAAGACTGCCCATATAACAAACAAACTGTTAGGCAAAATTACCCGCAGCCATATCCACAACAGGGTAGATACCAGAATCAGTACCCACCACAACAATACAACAGACCACAGCAAACTTATCAGCCACCGTATCAAGGGCAGCAGAGACCTCAACCAGTCCTAGTACAGCAACCCCCTGCTCCAACCAATGCGATCCCAGTGAAATATGCATCTGCTGAAGAAAATCCAAATAGAGCCATAGTTCCAGTCACCCCATTGCTATCAGACAGTGATCCAAGTGACCATAGTTTTGACTCCACACATATTGATAGCCCACAGGCTTACTACATGCAGTCACCCGAGCATAACGAGTCATACTATTATGAGGACCCAAGTGAAAATAGTGGGGAACCAGAGTATGCTAATGTCATGTACACAAACCCCAACTCTAGACCTCAACCTAGGCAGGTACGACCCCCATTTCCTAGAGGACCATGCTTCATATGTCAGGGAGATCACCTTATACGTGATTGTCCACTGCCTGTCCCTACACAACCTCAACCAGTAACCATTCAGGGTTTCTGTCAAGACTGCGGGAAAGAACATCTCCTACGAGATTGCCCAAAGAACCCTAATAACATGCCTAAAATCACTCCTATCAATGTTGTTGGGTTAGTTGTAGACTCCACAGGGAGTGTAACTTCCACTGCACCTGTGCAGGTGATCACAAGAGCCCAGGCACTACAACAAAACCAAGGTGTTGGTCAGGAAAAGAGCCCCGAGGTGAGTGAAACAGAGAGCATAACCAAAAAGAGGACTAGAGCCTGGAAGGATAGTCGTGAAAGAATGAAAAGGCAATGGGCAAAAAAGATAAACGAACTTGAAGAAAGCTTGAGAGAAACCAAGGCAAAAATCATAGAGATCACATCTCAACCGCACTCTCACACCTTCCCACCGCTACCATCCCCATCACCCTCCATTCCTCCACCCTCTAATACACCCCACGTAACCCACCCACCACCCCGAGTAGGATCAGTATTAGCTGACCCCACTCCTGAAGGCTTGGACATGATGTTCAAGGCCTACCAGGCTCGACTTCAAAACGGGCCAACAACTGCAAACCTAGACAAGAGTTACCCTAGAGCAGACTTAGAGATTGAACGGATGAAAATGTGCATGAAAATGGTAGAACAAGCTCAAGCTATACTTGAGACTAGTCAAAAGTTCAATCAGACAAACTCTGTAAAATCAGATTTGCACTTCCAAGGCTTACTAGAAAAATTAGAGCAGTTGGTAAACAAACCACAAGTTCCTTTACCTCCACAGGCTCAACTAGTTATTGAAAGAGGAAGCTCACCACCAATGGGAGCTTATGTTCCTAATTCCACGGATGCTGGAATACCTCCTTCAATTCAACAGTACTCTCAAGAGTTCTTGCGGGAAATACAAGAAGAGAAATGGGCCAAGGAGAAGGGTAATTCCCCTCCTATTCCTGAGATTGATGATCTTCATGATCAATTTCCCCAAGACATTCCGTCTATCTATGGAGACCAAACAGAGCAACAAGAGGATGAGAGATTAGATTTTGAATCTATTTCTTTACAAGAGTTGCCTCAGTTCACAGGCACATGGGAGTCTGAATCTCTCCAGATCAGAGCTCCCACAATATTGGTGAGAAATGAAGATTCAGTGATTCCAAGAAACACTGATGTTGTGAAGAACACTAAGGTTCAATGTCATCTCACTATAGAGGAGCTCCTCAAGGCAAAACCGGAGCTCTGGAATCATGTGAAGGATCAGGTTCCAGAACTTGAATCCAATATACCAAAAGTAGGCTCTAAGCAAAAAGTTCCAGAGATACCTCTCGACAAGATAGGAGACATGAGCGAAGGTGAAGAAGGTAACACTTATCTTCCGATCACCTATCAAGGTTACACAACCAAAGCAATTGTGGATTTGGGTGCTGGTGTTGCTATTGCGACCACCTCCTTGTGGAAGCGATGGGGCAAACCCACCTTAAGACCAACGAGAATGAAACTTCAAATGGCAGATGGTCATTTTGAAAGACCTCTCGGATTGCTTGAAGGGATAACTCTAACCACTTGTGGTGTAGAGTTTGAACATACATTTGCTATATGTGACTTTGAGAAAAATAATGTCTACGAGATGATCCTAGGAAGACCCTTCCTATGACAATTGCAAATAGTACAGGATTGGGGAACCAACTCCTTGTACTTACAGCACTTAGGGGTCACCACCAAGGTCAATTTGAAGGATTACACCTTCAGAGATGTACCACCCCTACAGTGGAATCCTATCCACAAAGCGAAAGAAGATTCTATCTCCGTGCAGTCTGGAAGTTCACCTGAACCATCCTGGCTGCATGAAGATACTCACTTGTGGATGTGCAAGGTCGCGGAGGAAGAGGAAAAGCGCCTAAAAGCGAGAGAAGAAGGAACTCCCCCAGAAGATAGACCAATAAAAGACCCAGCCTATACACCGATGATATTTCCAGATGAGGAATTTGAGCCTCATGGTTGGGCCGAAATCTTAGCTACCATGGACATTGCAGTCAATGAAGAACAATGGACACCTCATTGTGATGAGGAGGGTTATGATATTTCAGTGTTCATGTGTCAGCCCCTGTTGGAAGAGTGTGATCCTAGTGAGTTCATAGAAGAAGAAGAGAATGACGATGATCTAGAATCCATTGTGATGGATACTTACTTTGACTCAGAGGAACACTATTTAGAAGACATAGGAGTGTTAACCCAAAAAGAAGAAGAACCCCTCGCGAGTATTAAAACGATAAATTCAAAGAAAGGAAGTGAAGGAGGTCAAAAGAAAAAGAAAAGAAAAGCAATAAAACAAGAGGAGGAAGAATCATTGTTTGAAGTACCAGAAAATTTCAAGAAATATGAAGTGGAAGACCGAAAAATTTTGGTACGGATGCCTAAGAGAGAGGCCATCGTAGGAGAAGCATATGACAATAAAGAAAAGACCAAAAAAATTGTAGTGGCCATTGAAGGGGATGAAGAACGATGTACGTACATAGGAGATGACCTAAGTGCAAAAGAAGAAGCAGAGCTTGTAGCCCTATTAAGGGAATATAGGGATGTGTTCGCATGGCACTATAGAGACTTGAAAGGAGTAGATCCAGAGATTTGCTCTCATACGATTCCAATGACCGCTGATGCCAAGCCCACCAAACAAAAGCCCTACACATATAATGACACATATGCAGCCAAAATAAAGGAGGAAATTGACAGGCTGATTGAAGCCGGATTCATCTATGAGATTGAGCACACTGAATGGGTGTCCCCCATTGTAGTGGTGCCCAAGAAGAATGGGAAATTGCGAGTGTGCATTAACCTTAAAAAAGTTAATGCCGCTACGATCAGAGATAGTTATCCACTTCCAATCACCGAACATCTATTGGAGCGTGTTGCAGGCAAGGAAGTTTATAGCTTCCTTGATGGATTTTCAGGTTACAACCAAGTAGCCATTGCCCCCGAAGATCAACACAAAACGGCCTTTGCCACAGAATGGGGAATCTTTGCATTTCGTGTGATGCCATTTGGGCTCACCAATGCACCTGCAACATTCCAAAGGCTCATGTGCCATGTCTTCAAAGAGTTCTTGCGAAAGAGCTTAGAAGTATATGTGGATGATTTATGCGCTCATTCCCAAGAAAGAAGTTACCACATCCCTGAGCTCAGACAAATCTTCAACAAGTGTAGAGATTATCGAGTGTGTCTGAACCCAGAGAAGTGTGT
This sequence comes from Ceratopteris richardii, assembly GCA_020310875.1. Classification (NCBI taxonomy): domain Eukaryota; kingdom Viridiplantae; phylum Streptophyta; class Polypodiopsida; order Polypodiales; family Pteridaceae; genus Ceratopteris; species Ceratopteris richardii. Next base: position 205,812,167 of record CM035409.1, on the reverse strand, counting down.
GTTCATGGTACGACAAGGTAAGATCTTAGGTCACATTGTTTCTAAGAATGGAATTTCAACAGATGAAGACAAGGTAAGAGCGATAGCAGAGTTACCAAGACCAAGAAATGTTAAAGAGGTACAAGCCTTTATGGGCCACTGTGGATATTACCGTAGGTTTATCCACATGTATGCCATCATAGCTAAACCTCTTTATGGGTTGTTAACAAATTTTGAGTGGAATGAGGAATGCGAGAACTCCTTCAACGAGCTGAAAAGACGTTTGTGCACAGCACCAATATTGACTACTCCGGATTGGAGCAAACCCTTTCATGTCCATGTAGATGCCTCCAATCATGCAATAGGATGTGTGCTAGCACAACCCACAGGTGAAGGAAACCTGGATTTGCCGATAGCATATGCTAGTAGGCAATTAAATGCAGCTGAACGAAATTATACCACAACGGAGAGAGAAGGCTTAGGCATGGTATATGCCGTGAAGAAGTTTAGACACTATCTATTGGCCAATAAGTTTAAGTTTTTCACCGATCATCAAGCTTTACTATATTTGGTCAATAAACCTTGCAATACAAGCCGCTTAGTAAGATGGTTCCTCTTACTAATGGAATACGACTTTGAAGTTGTTGTCAGGAAAGGTAGAACCCATCTTAGGGCAGACCATCTTTCTCGCATCACTTCAGGAGAGCCACCGCAAGGAGTGTCTGATGAATTGCCCGATGCTTATCTGTTCAATTTAGAAGTTGTTCCTAAATGGGCAAATAAGTTGGTACCAGTCCTAACCTTCGGGCCTGCAAATAAAAATGTGAAAACAAGCAAAGAGGAAATTGTAAAATCACTAAAGTATCAAATATTGGCCGGAAGTATGTACAAGCTGATGGAGAGTGTTAATCTCCAAAAGAACAACCTACTCTTGAATTTAGAACACCTCTATATCAAGAGTAAGTCAAAACCTTCACTAAATTAGAGGTCCAATCTCCAAATTATCAAAAGTTGAGAAAATCTGTGAAGAAGGTAAAACGCAGAAAGTCTGCTGCACAATTTCTTCTCATTGATCTATCAAACATGTAAAGTTTTCTATGAAATTTTGTATGGAGTGTCGCCTAGAGATTGCGCACCTTCTCCAAGTTAAAATTCTTCAAAAGGTTTAGTATAACTTGAGAAATCAACTTCACAAGTTACCTATGTCTGAATCTGCACTTCTGAGAAATCGATTTAGACACCCCTAACTTCTTAACTTCAATTCTCTCAGTACAAAACCCGTTTAAGCAAATGCTTCTAGCCACGAGTAGATTACCTTCCAACTTAAAGATTAAGTGCTTGCTTGCACAAAACTTTAAACTATGGAGTGAGAACTGACCAAAAGATTAAGATCGAAATTTGCGCCTATTTCAGAGAACTGTGAACACTCAACACATATGAATGTTCCTACTAACAATTCTCCTAGCCTGTTTGCAATTAGACTCTGAAACTCAGGTCACAGACTCATTAACTACCAACTTAGATATCCTCAAAAGGATTTCACAATTGATCAAACACAGACGGAGCAGACACGAAAAGATCGGGCGCAATATTTCTACATTTACTCAGAAAGTTACAGTTGAGTGATGAGAGGAAACTCAACTAACTTTTCACATGTCTCATGACATCTATCTTCCTCATTCTTGACTTCTATCTATTCTCACATATACTCTCATATCACGCCTCGACATTTTCAAGGTATTTATAGATAAATTTGTACAAGTCTATGACTAATCAAAGATCTAAGTGAACTATGTACATATGTATACATTCCTCAAATACTCTGAATGTGTCTTCCTTCCAAGCTTCAAGAATTGATCTCATCCTTCATTCTTTAGTCTTCAAACATTCAATTGGTGATTGATCTGCACCAACACAAGCAAGATACCGAGGGCATATTAGCTTGTTGTGTCGAGGACGATGAACATGCTAGTTGGTTGCAACAAGCCCATGAGGGATTGCTAGGAAATCACTACTCTAAACAACGAACATTGCAGAATCTAAGACACTTAGGAGTGTATTGGCCTAGCATGGACAAAGAAATACAAGAGTGGATCCACAATTGTCCAGTGTGCCAGAAGAGTCCCCCAGTGGAGCATGCCACTCTTTATCATGTGTCATTAATCCCAGATTGGAGTGCTCCATTGGTCGAGTTCATGAGATCGGGAACATTACCCAATCAGGCTAGTCTTGCAAGAAAATGGAGCATGGAGCAAGAGGCTCAAGACTATGCCTTAGTAGGAGACAACCTATATCGAAGAGGCAAGGATGGTTACCTAAGACTGTGCATTCATGAATCAGACTATTTGAAAGTCTTAGAAACTGCACACAGCGGTGCTGCAGGTGGACACTTTGGGCCTGACAGAGTAATTAAGACCATTCTATTCTCAGGACTTTGGTGGCCCACTCTTCATATGGATGCACATACTTATGTGAAGAAATGTGACACATGCCAACGTGCCCAACATCCGACAAGAAAAGATGAAATGCCTTTGAGGCCAATGATGGGAGGACGTGCATTTTCAAAGTGGGGTATAGACTTTGTAGGTCCCATCAACCCCCCAGCTAGAAACTCCCATGCAGAATACATTATTGTAGCCAGAGATTACCTTACAAAGTGGGTGGAAGTAAAAGCCACGACGAACAATGATGCTCAAACGACGGCTAAGTTCTTATTCGAAAATGTGTTCACTAGATATGGGTTACCAATAGAGCTAGTTAGTGATAGAGGCACACACTTCCTGAATGAGGTCATTGAAAATCTCCTTCAAGAATTTGTGGTGATCCATAAGAAGTCTGCCCCCTATCACCCACAAGCTAACGGACAAGCCGAGAGCACGAATAAGATCCTATGTAACGTGTTGACGAAACTTGTAAATAATAAACGCTCTGATTGGGACAAACAACTTCATCATGCTGTTTGGGCATACCGAGTTGCCTACAAAACGGTACTCAACGCCACCCCATTTCAGATGGTCTTCGGACAGAATGCAGTGCTACCATTAGATTTATCTCAGCTTTAAGAGTAGCACACGAGCATGAGTGGAATGGACATGAGTTGTCCTCTAGGATCTTTGATCTAGAACGTTTAGGTGAGACGAGGCTACGAGCAGCAGCAGACATCTATGCTGCAAAGAAACGGCAAAAAGCATACTTTGATGCCCATGTGAAGGATAAGGGCTTGAAAGCAGGAGATCTAGTTTTAGTCTACACATTGAAACAACATGCAAGAAAGCTAGAAAAGAGAGGCTATGGAGCAGTACAACTAGCCACTTTAGAGGGGGATGTTCTCCCAAACTATATTAGCGGATGCAGAGTCAAGCTGTATCAGGAACCCCTCACGGAGGAAATGCTAAGTCGACTCAATACTGCTAAGCAACGTAAAGAGGAGGAAAAACGAATTCGAGAAGAAGCACAGGCAGAGGCCTTAGAGCGTATCAGGCGAATGAAGCTGAGGAGACAAGGGAGGGATCAGCCTATGACTGACACTCCAGAGTCTCCAGGCTATCATATGGCCATGTGTGAGGCTTCAGGTGAACGTACCCATAAGATAGTGGACCGACGACCTTTTGTGACCATAGAAATAGGACAAAGGGACAGCACAACAAGCGTGAGAGCTTTAATTGATTCAGGAGCCGCCACAAGTGCAGTTCGGCTTTCTTATTGCCAGCAGCTGCAATTGGAGGTAAAACCCCTAGAAGCATATCTGATAGGATTAGGAGGTGTTGAAACCCCTTGCATGGGAGAGGTGGATCTTCCCCTCTACATACAAGAGGTCCTCATGCCAACAAAAGTGCTAGTGTGTGAAGACGGGGATCTGACCGAACCTCTTGTCTTAGGCCAAGACTGGATCTATGATCACGCAGTCAACCTCAACCTAAGAAGTGGACTTCTTCAGGCTTGGGTAGGCCAAAGCCGTCTCACGATTGAATTAGAAAATCAAGCACTCAAACCAATAGAACAGGCACCAACTCCTGGCCCCTCCAGGAATCCACATGAGGATAACAATGTTGTTCTTGTACAAACTTCTCTGGTGCAGAGGATTGTCAATCTTACTGAAGGTACAGGGACCAATAAGGAGTTCCTAACTGATCCAAAGAAGATTCTAGACGAGCAGACCGAACATCACTCGACACGAAGGAGGCTGCTGATCAAGAGGCAGGAGCGCCAACCCATGCAACATGGAGCATCTCGTGGCGTGAAGCAGATCTGGATACGCAAGGAGGGGAAACCCGCAACTCTAATAGCAGACTCTCAAGGAGACAAGAAACGAGCCTCACCATCAAGTAACAAAGTGAAGAAGCCCCCTAGGATAAACCCTAGGCATACCATTTCTATTTGGGTTCCTAAGCGGTCAATGAAGGCCATCCCTAATGCTAGACAGATATGGGTGCCCAAGGCCTGCTTACAAGCCCAGATTACTTCACCTTCAGGCACTAGGATGAAGCAACTTTCACAAGCACTCGTGGCCAACAACGCAAAAAATGAAAAGATACCTACACCTCTCACTGTCTCCACTCCCATCAACCCTAGGAATGTCTAGAAATGGGTACCCAAAAGGTCCCAAATACATCACACTCTCATCCAGAAATCTTCACCTGTCTTTAGTTCTAAGAGCTACGAATCCTCCATCAAAGTTTGGAGAATTAAACTGTGTATTAAACCCCCTGACCCAATTCTGTAAATCCGTCCACTCTAACACAAGAGTATTCTGAGCCCATTGCATAACCAAAGTATGCATCTAGGATGACACTGACCTCTAATCACCACTCACACCTATCACAAACACTTCACCACTAACCACTGACCTCCGGGATTGTCATGTTAGTATTGTGAAGGGAACACCATTACATCTTGTTTCCTATGCAACACTAATGTGCCTTTCTTCTTCCAGCAGATAAGCAACCTACTCTCATGGCAACAACGGCAAGCACAAGCTCTCAGGCAGGCTCTGGTGCTCCAATCAATTGGGATGCCATGCCGGTGGAGGCCCCACCAACAGCTCGGCCTGAAGAGTTCGTGAATGTGCGGAGAATTCCTATTCTAGATCCACCAAATGGCCTAACCGAAAGAGTAAAGGGGCATTCTCACTGGTTCAATGAGATGCCAAGAGATTTGGGGGACGCGGATCATATCTGGGAGTCCAAGATGGAATGTGGAGGAGTGTGGTGGACCTTCCAGTTCTTCTCACGAGAATTCGAAGCATTGCAAAATGCAGCTCCACTTCAAGATATCTGGCAAAAAGCAGGATTACAAACTTATTTCAGTGCAGGTCTGCCTAAACCCGATTTCCTCAGGTGCTACTACCTAATTGCCATGCTGAAGCCGACAGGGGATAAAGATCATTCAGGCACATTCTGGGTGCCCTCCTTGTCAAATCTGGAGGAAATGAGGAAGTTCGAATTGAATGTTACTTTAATCAGGGAAGCACTTCAGATGTATGGCACGCATGTACCTTCTGACCGCGACCCCTTGATACCGGAGTCGATGAAAAGCAATAGAATCAAGAAGCTAAAAGAAATGTGCACCCTCACCCCCAACATCGCCATACCTTTGCGGATGTGCCTCCAACACTTCGCATTCCCCGCTCAGGACCGTTTCACTCAACCTCACAAGAAAATATGGTATGGGCTATATCTAGCAGAGACTGGAAGCTTGCCCATTAAGATGCCGGTATGGATCTTAGACCAAGTGTATGAGGCAGGCAAGCGGGGAGTGAGGAAGCCCACTTTACATGGCTGTTGTGAGCTGACAAGAATTATCTATAGATGTCTTGCATATGATGTGCCAGTTGCCAGAGCCCTCAAGTATGCACAACTGGAGTTGTTCAAAGGGCGGAAGTCAGGGAGCCAGCCTGCAAAACGAATGCGTGGATCGCTCTCCCAGGTAATGATCCCTCAAGAGGCCACGACTGAAGCTTCTCCCAGACCAGAAGCTCAGGTCGCACCTTTCACGATCCACCTTCAAGGAGTTCAAGCTGGGGAGGTGGTACAACCCGCTCCATCCGCCCCTCCACTACCTACCGATGCAGAGTTTGCATCTATGGCCACCTTCACAGAGGATCCAAACTTCGATTTTGAAAGATTCCTGCAGACAGTCCCCCTATCAGACAGTGAAGATTCCCCTGACAATGTTGATCCGGGTGCATCAGTCCAAAGAGAACAGCCACGGGGCGAGACGAGCAGAGTTCATGGGGAAGAAGTGGCACAACATCCTCATGACCCAAACACACAAATTCAGGAAGGTGCACAAAGAAATGACCCAGAAGACAGTGAAGAGGAGGCCCCTGCCTACACAGCACAACTCAGACGGCTGTACAAGACAATCAAGCAGGTACAGAGAAGACATAAGATGACAGAAGAGGCGAATAGAGCTCTAGTGAACTAGATGCTTCAAACCGAGAATGTCGACTCACATTTTGTGGAATCACTGAATCTATTGGCAGAGACATGTGGGATAGGGGAAGCATTGAGGACAATGGTCTATCAGGAAAACCCTATCTATGATCAACGAAGGATTGATACACGGCCACGACGAGGGAAAATGATTCAAATGGAAGTCTCTACTGCCTTGCCTACTATAATTTCAGAGGATGTTCACATGACGAGCCCAAGTCCCACTGACGAACAAGAGGTAATTACACAGGTACCATCTCCACCGCCACCTTCCATTCAACCCTCCGAACCCTTCTCCACTAGTCTTTTGGAACAACCGATATCCACCCATCATGAAACCATCGTACACACCTCTGTTTTTACATCCTTCCCTTTACCCACATCCATCACTTCCACACAAATTTTTGAACCTCACACCGGTCATCCTGCCACTGATCAAACCATAATAGGTCACCCTTCCTATCACCCCGCCCTTGGACAACCACTTACCACTAGCCAGACCTCATCCCATCCTTTTCCATTCACCCACACCCAAACCCTATCCACCACTTCCCTAGTAACCGCCTCATGCTCAACCCAAGTCACACAACCGTCATTCTGGACAAACCTTGTAAATATACTCCAACAGGTAAATTATAATAAAAAGTCCCTTTCCCAACCCCACTCCCCCACATTCACTGCCACCACTATCACACCACCCACCATCCCTGTATTCACAGTTCACGAATCACACACTCTCACGTCCGATCCCATGGACATCTCACCATCCAGAGGATCACCCACCACCACTGTTATTCCAACATCACCACATGTCATTTCACTCACGTCACCACTTCCAAACACTGTAGGCACAACATCCACTTTTCCCTTGCCCATCTCCCGAACCCTTGCATCTTCCACCTTTACCCCTGCACCCCCTTCATTTAGTCATGCACTCAACACCATGCTCGAAGCTGCTGCCCAACTTAAACAGGAATACAGGTTACTAGAAGAAAACAATAAAGAGCTCTGTACTTTGTCATCCCACCTCTAGGCACATGTCACTGCCCTGGAGTTGTCTAATACGGAATTACAGCAGGAGGTGACTACCCTCCAACAATATCAGGTGGAGCTCGAGTCCACGCATACAGAGAAGAGTAGGGCAACGGAAGAACAACTTAGAGATCAGCTAGCCCGTAACGCTAGACTACAACGAAACATGGCTCTACTCCGACGCCATTTAGCGGCTGCTCAAGAAGAAAACAAGAGACTACAGCAACAAAATCAAGACAACCTCGAAGCGGCCATGGAAAACACTCCAGGGGCACCCATCGACCCGGCTAAATTCCAAGCCATCCCCTCAGAAAACATACAACAAATATTGGAAGCTTATGCCAATCTCTTGGAAGCACATGATCAGCTTGCTGACCAAGTCAAAGATCTACAGAAAACCCACGTGCCTACACAACACCAACGAGAACCTAAAGAGATGGCCAACGCTGCAACCTCACCGGAGCCGGAATTATCAGTGACCAATGAAGTACTTGAGCTACGGCAACAGGTTGCAGAACTAAAAATTAAGTTGTTACAGTATGAACGACCTCCCTCTCCACCTGATCAAACCATAGAAGAAGAAACAGTAGTCATTCTAGTGGTGGAGACATTTGAAGATAATTATGAGCCTCAACCCCTTCCAGGAGGCAGAATTACGGAGGAAGGCCAGGATACATATGAGGAACCCCCGTCAGCATGGATGAAGCAGGTAGAGGAGATGGGTCACACTCACGAAGAGCGTGTTGCAACTCAGATGCTAGCCATGAAAGCCATAGAGGAGACCATACTCAAATCTGAATATTTCTCAAACTTGGCTGCTAGGCGGCTGATAACTAGCTCAGAGTTACAATACAAACCTTATTTTGTATTGTTGGCAGACTACAATGCTGAGATCAAACGCATAACCAACAAGTACCCCTCTTTCGCAACACAATTCGAACCCGAGGACATCCCAGAGGCAGCCAAAAAAGGGGCCATATTCCAGCCCATATGGAGGCAAAAGTTACTGGAGACCTATCCGGAGATGTTACGAACATGGGATCATGCTCCCATGCATCTGAAATATAACCCATGCTTTGGTCCAGTACAAAGAAGAAGATCATGGAAAGCATTCGCCATCAAGGTTCAGAACAACGCAAATTGTAAAGAATGGCTCAATTACCCCACAATCGCACCCCCAACCGGCTCACCTATAGTATCATACATGATAGCCACCATCAGACATTGGATGCCACGCCTCCACCCCATGCCGGATGTCACCGCTCAAATGATGCTCAAAATTTTGGACATGATGCAAGTGGTCCTCAAGACCTTTCGAAATGTACGTAACATCCAGCCTTCAATTCCGGGCTTCATCAATGGTAATTATGATTTGCTATATGACATGAGCACGACCCCGAGCATTCGAGTAGCTTACGCATGGCATGCACGCATAAGATATCTCCCTGCCTGCTACAAGCAAACCTTTGATGATATGTTCACCACGGGGTTTTGGGAGTCACACTCAGAAGTGTTCGCACCACGCCCAACCCACCTGCTACATCTATTCGCGTGTGAACAAACCATGCACTCAGAGCTCTACACCACACCACACCCTCATATGCTGGGAGCAGTCAATTGGGATGCCCTCCAGAGAGACTTGGTCCGGGGACCGCATCAAGGAACAAGAAGTGGCAACCGACCTCCTGCAGAAGTACATTGATCAAACAGTGGAGCAGAGGTCTGTCAGAGGCGACAGACGCTAGGGGGGGGAGAGTGTTGGCAGTATACGAGAAGAGGCAAGTACGAGCATACAAGCAGATCTAGCACTAAGGCAACCCTTTATTTTTTTCAAAACCCTTACACCATTTAAAAGTGATTCTCATCACTAAAAACCCCTGTAAATACCATTTTCACCTTTTTGTAGCTCCATTTTGTACAAGCCGAGGAGTCCTCGAGCTTGAGGAGCCTTAGAAGTAGTTGCCTACCAATTTTTGTATTTTTTAGATCTCGTTTGAGCCCTCAAATAAGCCCTGGAACCTAATTTTTAACTAGGCCGAACACTAGGTCTGGATAGGGCCAAAGCTAGTCAAAAACTATAAATAGAGCTAGAGAGCTCATTTTTGGGGAAGCTTCTTGTAGTTTTGAGCTTGTATGAGAACTTTGTTGCAATAGAAGTGATTCCATTGTCTTACTCTCTTTGTTCTTGCCGTGTGTGCGCGTGTGTGTGTATGTGTGTGCATGTTAGTGTGCTTCTCACTCACACATTTGTGCCTTCACTTGCTCGAGGTCTTCATACCATCCTCACGTCTTCCCGGATTGACATTAAAGGAGGTGCTACTCATCACTGAGCTACACAAGCCTATAAATGATCCACATTCTTTAGAAATGCACATCATAGGAAAACTCATGGAATCCTTAGATAGACCAATTCACTCACATAAACCTCCTTTTCAAGTGACTTAACCTAATAGGGAAGAATCTTTGTCATAAATGAAGTATTTCGATGGCGATGCACCATAATGCACTCTTCTTCTCGAGAGCTCCATGATGATATCCTCAGAGTAGAAAATCGAGCTCATAGCACCGTACATCATAATCCGCACAAAGGCTATAGAATATGTAGAAAAACACAGTACACAAGGAGCACAAACACAAACTTCTTAGGTGTTACAAATGCGGTTGAACTTACAGTCTATGGCTCACCAAGCCACTATACGTTTTATTAAAGAACATATACAAAAGTGTCCGGTGGCCATTTGTCCTTTCACATGTACTTAACGATATCAACTGCATTGAGGTGTTTTGGAGTTGCCTCGACACCTTTTGTGTGGCGTCAGGTTCAAAAATCAACCATGCTAAAACTGCTTTCAAAGCAATCCGTGGGCCTCCACCCCAACTGTTGCTTGATCAGGGGTGTCAAGTTATCCCTAATGGTCAAGTCTTCCATCTCCTCGGTATTGCGATGGGCTTCAACATCTCAATGGACCAACGATGGAATTGGGCCACCTAATGACCTTGTGGGCATAGGACCACACACATCTGTATGAACAAGATCTAAAGGCTGAATTGAAGAGTCAATGTGCCTCTTGTGCACATTTATAGTTTGCTTTCCATGTTGACAATGCTCACAAAATGAAAAATCAAAGAAAGATAACACAGGTAAGTGACCAAAACAAGAAAGATTTTCCATTCTACTGCATGATATATGGCCCAAACAACCATGCCAAATACAAGCCATAGGTTGTTCAATAAAAGCTAACAAGTGTTCTTTTTATGATACAAATAAAGGATAAGGTGAGCCAACTTTGCTTCCTTTTGCAATAACCATACTTCCCTTTGATATGCGAAAGGACTCAACATAGAAGAGCATCTTGTAACCAAGGTCATCAAGTTGACCAACTGACATCAAAATGCATGATAACTGAGGTACATGGCATACATTATGCACAACAGATTTTGAACCATCAATGAACCACACAACCACATCTCCAATCCCCACAACGTCACACTGGTAAGAGTCACCAACTCTCATGGTACCAAGAGACTTTGTTGCATAATTAGAGAACCATCCTCTATGTGGTGTTACATGGAAAATCGCACAAGAATCTAGTAGTCACGTGTGGGAAAGAGAATCAACCATAAGAGCCTCAATTGGCATAGTGCTATCGAGTGTCAACCCATCAGCATCATTAGAAATAACTATAATTTCTTCAATCTTCACAGTCGAAGTAGATGGTGTAGGTAGTTGTTTAACATGCCCATCAACATTCTATCCTTTACCTTTAGCATTCTTTAATGCATAACAACCTTTCTTCATGTGTCCTTTCTTATGACAATAATGGCATTCGATATCCCTCTTCCTTGATTTACTTCTTCTCTTACTTTGTTGACCATTATTTTCCTTCTTCTTGCTCCTGCCACATTGTTGATTCTTTCCTGGAAAGAATCACGAACATTAGATCCATCTCCACTGTGAGTGCCAACCATAGATTTTCTATGAATCTCCTCACTCAAAAGTGCTGCACATATGTCATAATAGACCAGTTTACCACCAGGTGCACTATTGCTAATAGCTATGCAAAACATATCCCATGATCATGGCAAGGTGCATAAACAACAATACTGCTTTCATTTCATTATCCATATCCATTTTTTGAGTCTGTAACCATGAGAATATAGCATCAAACTCATTTAGATGGGCAACAACACTATATGTGTCCTTCATGAAAAGGTCATATAATTTTCTCATCAGATACGCTTTATTTGATGTTGTCTCTTTTTCATATGTATTGCATAGCTTCTTCCAAAGCTCCTCTACACTTTCACAATCTAATACTGTAAAGTAAACATTATCTGCCACGTGCAATCAAATGGTAGACCTAGCCATTTCATCTAACTCATCCCAATCATCTTCATCCATGTCAGCAGGCTTCTTTGAGATTCCATTTACTGGCTTCCATTGCCTCCTCTAAATTAACACATCTTTAATATGATTCTTCCATAGAGCAAAGTTTGTGCCATCAAATTTTTGGATCTCAAAATGGTATTTTACCCTGCAAGTTATAGCTCCTCCTTGGAACATTGGCACTAGACCTTGATCCACCAGACATGCCTGAGACCTCTGATGCCATGATGGTAAAAAATTGAGTAGAATGATAATGGAGCTAGAAGATTCCAAACACCACTAAGGCTCAAAGAAGGATGACCAAGTGTCAGATTCTGGAAGAGAATTCAATATTCTTCCCAAAAAAATTAATTAATGAACAGTAATGACCAACCAAAAGGATTATGTGAGAATAAATGTGCTCACACCAATAAGTGTATCTAGGAGTAAATCGACCACTGTACAGTTGACAAAACCAAAAATCTAGAAAAATTTTGCCAGAGTATCCTCTGCAAAATGAACATATGACCAATGTCAAAATGTCATAAAACTGCAAGTATTGACATGTTTACCTATATAGTGAATCACTGACTCTGCATATAATCAATTACCCAAATGAGGCCAACTAGGCTTATCGAGCACCTATGAACAACTATCATACATCTCCTATGGCGAGGCTGGGTAAGTCTTCCACATGCATCACCAAAGCGACCCCAACATCTGGGTGTCTCCTAGTTAAGAAAATCTCACCACGACCCTCTTTATCAAATGTAAAAGGCCTTATGCAAAAACGTAACCACTATATCAATGATCACATGGATGTACATAAACAATATCCACAAATGCATACATAGTGTGTGTGCTCAATATATGTAGTAAAATGGCACTAAAAGGCTGAATTCACTGCCAAAACATTGGCCAGCAATACCCGCAAGTGTCTATCAACTCTGTTCTTTAGGCTCGAAAACCTGTGTAGACTTGCAGTGTTTGCTCCCACCACAACTAAAAGCTTTCAATAAACCTGTAGATTAACTAGTGTGACTGAAAACACAATCCCAAAAGGTGAACATTCGTTATCGAAGAAGTACAAAGAACACTCTTCTTGATATTCTTGGAGCGATGTGAAGAGAACTATGCATGAAAGTAGTCCAAAATGGCTCCAAAAATCACCCCAAAAAATGCTTCAAACATAGGTTTTGAAAGCAAAGAATGAAGTTGTGAGGGCACAAAACTTGTTGAAGATAATTTGAACCTTAGTCTTTCCCCTTCTTCAAGCACCACAAGAGTGTAGCTTAATGGCAAAAGATTTCCACGGTTAAGCGAGCTCTGGGGGGAACAATACTAGGATGGGTGACCTCTCGGGAAGCATCACGAACCTCCGTCTTCCTTGATCGTTGAGCTCCTCCCTCACCCACAGCCAATAGCACCAATGGTGCCGTCGGTAACTCAGATGACAAGGTATGCCAAGGTCTATGCCTTGGTCACTGCCTTAGTTGTAAGCCTTGGAGAAAGCCTTGGGTGGGTGGGCAGGTGCTCGCTTCGCTCGCACAAAAGGAACAAATCTTTTGCATCAAAATGCTCTGATACCAGTGAAGTATTTTGATGGCGATGCACCACAATGCACTCTGCTTCTTGAGAGCTCCACGATGATATCATCATAGTAGAAAACATGATACTCTGCATAGAGGCTGTAGAATACAAAAAAAACACAGTATGCAAGGAGCACAAACACAAACTTCTTAGGTGTTACAAATGGGATCGAACTTACAATTTGTGGCTGACCAGATCACTATATGCTTTATTAAAGATCATATACAAAAGTGTTTGGTGCTCATTTGGTCTTTCACATGGACACTAACAGTAATAATAAATCTTTGATCTTCCTAGCCCAAATTCATTTTGAATCGCAAGCTCCATTGTGAATTTTTGCTTGAACATTATTGTGAATCTTAGGCATTATAGGCTTACACACGGACACACACCATTGCATATATTTTGCATTTTTACTAACAATTCTAACTTCACTAACCCAACTAAAATGATTTGGAAAGTGTGCTAACATGATTGCTATAGGCATATTGTAAGTATGGACCCTTCATCACAAAAGACCAAGGAAAGAGCTGACGATGGAAACACAAGGATTTAGTCTACCAAAAAAACAGTGTCACAATCCTTCCTCCTTATTGGATGACCAATCCATAGAAAGTTATGGTGCACAAAATTTCTATCCACATTTGAAGTCAGTGAGTTGTTGCTAGGGCTAGCCATTGTCACAAACTTCTCTAAAAAAAGGCAAGTGATTAACATTGGTAAAAATGCTATAGCTTCTGCTTTGAAGTTTACAGTGCTAAATGTTAAAACCATCATTACAATGCCCGAGCTTAATAATTTCAAGACCAAAGAAATGTAGCATGAGGATATAGAAATTACCATCACATTATTTCATGCTCATTTTAGTATAAATCAAGAAAATCACTACATCATGCCTGCTAAGAGCATTGCAAATGCTTTTACACATGCCTCTAAGCACACTAGATAGACATGAAACAAGTGGTGTTTAAATGGATAATCAAAGGACATAGCATTTCAAACACACAACTTCTTTCGCAGAGTCATGCTAACCAAAATCATCTATCAGTGTCTTAAGAGGAAGATAATCTCCAACCTTCCATTAATAAAGATGTCTGTTGGAGTTTGATGTCTACGGAAGCATGCGAACAACACAAGGAAGAAGAAGAATATTGGAGCACAACACACAATATTGAATGTATTACCACTAGAATAGGCATATATACAAGCCGGGGGGAAAACCTCCTGAAGAGGGAAAAAAGTGCCACGACGGTCCTAGTGTGTTCACACATATCACTACCTAAATATATCAACAAATCTCCCCTGGGAGTGATGCGGTGAACAAGGAGTTGGCACTCATGTATAAGGAAGTGCCAAGCTATGTGGAATCAATCCACCAAAGGAAGTAAGCCCAAAGATTTACAGAAAGCTTCAAACTTCTCCCTAGATAGAGCCTTCATGAAAAGTTATGCAATGTTCTCTTGCATGAGCACATATGCAAAGTTGATCTCTCTAATAGAGACCCTGTCCCTAACATAATGATAATGCACCTCAATATGCTTAGTGCGAGCATGGAACACATGGTTCCTTGCAACTACCAATGCGCTCTGACTGTCAGTGAAGATGGTGGTGGCAGAAGATTGACCATCACCCAAATCAGCCATAGGGCATTTGAGCCACACACACTCAATAGTCATTGTGAAAGCTTCCCTTTACTCAGCCTCACAATTGGAAGTGGCCACATTACGCTACTTCTTGCTCAACCAAGATATACATGAGCTACTAAGCATGAAGTGAAAGCCACTAGTGGACACACAAGTGTCATAGCAACCAGCCTAGTCAGAGTCAAAAAAAGCATGTAAATCTGGTAGTAGTGATCCCTCCTTGGGATAAAACAATCCAAGTAGATGGGTACCACTCAAGTAGCGAAAGATGTGCTTAATTGCCTACCAATGCTTGACACCTGGGCAATGCATAACCCTGCTCATCTGTGAGACAACAAACTGAATATTTGGTCAAGTAATGCATAAGTAAATCAAGCATCCAAGAGCCTACTCATAGAGAGCTCCATCAAATGCAGCCCCAACATCATGAAGACTCAATCGTAAACATGTCTCCATAGGAGTGGCAATAGGTTTGCAGTCTTCAAGGCCAAAATGCTGCAATAATGTGTCAATATACTTTGCTTGACACAAAGCTATTCCACCATCAACTTGCATAAACTAAATGCCCAAATAATGATGCAAATGCCCGAAATCTAACATCTCAAATGAGGCATGCAAATCAGTCTTAAAATCAGCAATATGCTTCTCATGAGGACCAGTGAGCACCATGTCATCAACATAGACAACAATGATCATAAGCACATCATTTGCATGCTTAACATATAAGGCCCTTGTAGTTGGACTGTTCTCAAAACCATGTGCAATCAGATAGGCATGTATTTTTTCATACCAAGCATACAGTGCTTTCTTTAAACCATATAATGCCTTCTTCAACATGCACACTTTGTTTTCATGCCCTTTTTGCACAAAGCCCTAGGGCTAAAAAACATACAATTCTTCATGCAAGTCACCATTTAGAAATGCAGTTTTAATGTCCAACTGATGTACATTCCAATCATGATGAGCTACAAGTGCACAAATGCTACAAAAAGTATTCATTCGGCATGTAAGATCAAAGGTCTCACAAAATCAATGCCTCTTTCTTGAGCATTACCTGTTGCAACAAGCCTAGCCTTATACCTATCAACTGTTCCATGAGGCTTATGTTTTAGTTTGTATACCCACTTAGTGCCAATGGCCTTCTTTCCAGGAGGCAAGTCACATAAAGTACAGATACCATTTTTCATGATAGCATCATATTTTGATTGCATAACAACCATCCAATTTTCAGAATTTTGTGCTTTATCAAACGAAACAAGCTCTCATCATAGAGACTAAAGGCAGCCATACCATAACAATCCGATGCAAAAGAGGCAGTATGAGAGCATGAACGAGTATGATATGACAGAGGTGCATCTAATTTTTTGTCACATAAAGTCTACACCAGCCATTTTGGCATAGTTTTTGGCTCTTCAATATCAGCTCTTTCATCAACAAGTGCATCATGTAAATCTGCATCAGTAATGGAATGATCTACATCATCACATGAAACCTGTAAAGGTTGAGAACTAGACTGTTCACCTGTAAAAAGAGGCAACAAAGTGTCATACATGTCTTTGGAGCTAACTGATGTCTCCATAGTACATGAAAGTAATGGTTGAATAGCAATCTTCCACAAAAACAACATCATCGCTAACCAGAATGCATTTACTCTATGGATGATACAGACGATAGCCTTTGCTTTTGGAACTCTACCCAAAAAAAATACATTTCATTGCTTTATCATACAATTTCCTGCATTGTTGTTCATGTACTAATGCATATGCCATACAACCAAAAACACGAAGGTGAGCATCAAATGGCTTACAACCATGCCAAGCCTCATATGGAGTGATAGACTGCAATGCTTTAGTGGGACACCTATTAAATACATATTCTGCACACATAATAGGCTCAAGCCAGAAACTATGTGGTAAAGCCTAACTCTTGACTATACACCTCACCATTTCCATGAGTGTCTTGTTCTTCCTTTTAACGACTCCATTTTGTTGAGGTTTATACCTCACTATACACTGACATTTTTGTTGGTGCAAACAAGCCTTAACACTTGGCTTTGGTTTGTGCCTTGAAGACTCAACATAAAGCTTGGACTATTGGAACCTTGGAAGATTAAAAGATTGGACCCTTGAATGATACATTCACAAGAATCAATAACCATATGAACCTAGTCTTATTGATTCTTACCTTTTATCTCATGTAAAAAGTCTATGTGACTTTATCAACAATGTAATCACACCTACTAGACTAGAGTCGTGGAAAAGTTAGATGATTTAGTTGAGGGAATATCTCCCTAAGTCTAGTGGAGAGAATCAAGGGAACTTTAATTTGAATTCAAATTCAAATTCATTCAAAAATTCCTATAAAAGAGCAATGTAAAAGTCGCGGGCTGTGAGCTCACTTCCCGAGGCTAATCCAAGCAGATCATAGAGTGTGTGAGAGCTACTACTTAGCCTACACCTCTGAGTACCATTGAGCATCATTCTACATGCCAATGGGAATGTACATTTGATAGTTTCAATACATATACTCATAGTTCTTAACTCTGTGTTCTCTGAGTCATTCACCTCAAAGTCTGTCAACTTCAACAGGGCATATCTCAAGATCTACTGAACCAAATTGAATGATCCAGGGCTCATTGGAACCAGCTCAAAGCATTCTACAACACTACAAAATTTCAAGTGATTCTATTCAGCCAATTGGGAGAAATCTCAGTCGAAGCAGACACTGGTATTTTTCTGAGTAGCTCCTAAAAAGTCGGGGGTGTCTCTGATTTTGCTAAAGATCATGCTCAGTGTATAGTTTGTTATTTGGAGTGATTTAACTTGCTAATGGTAGCTTGTTAAGTTAATTTAATACTCCCAAAAGGAATTAAACCAATTGCAAGTGTGCTGGACACACTGAGCTTAGGACTGAGCAGGTGTCAATACAGGAATAGAAAGTTTTTTGGAGTTGTGAAGGTTCAAAATCATCTGTTTTGATTTGGTCATTACTCAATCATTTTGTAAAGCACATATATAGTTTCTTGGTGTCATTTGGAAGCTCAAGGAGTCTCCTAACCATATCTGAAGAGAAAAGAGGGCAGGTGTGAAGCAGGTCTAGCAGCACCAGCTTGATCTTCTGATTGTACCCAGCCATCACATCCAACAGTGGTATCAGAGCAAATAAGGTAATCATGGGTGATGGTTTCCCTTCCTTCATTGACAAATTGGATAGAAATAATTACCAGGCATGGTCATTGAGAATGAATACCTATCTACAAGGGAGAAGCTTGTATGGATACATATCAGGAGATGAGGAGTTGCCCTCATTCAAAACCAGAGGCCTACCTACAAAGGATGAGCATGAGAGACTTAATCAATGGTGTGCTAAAGATGCTTTGGCAAGGTCATATCTTCTAAACTCTATTTCTGATTTCCTTCTACCTCATGTTAGAAACTGTAAGACTTCCCAAGAGACTTGGGAGACCTTGTCAACATACTTCTCATCAAGCACAAGGGCCAGAAAGAATCAGCTATGGATTGAGTTTACAACTCTTAGGAAGCAATCAAAACAATGTGTCTCAGATTTTGTCACCAAAGTCAAAGACATTGCAGATCAACTTGCAAGTGTTGGAGAAGAAATTGAAGAAGAGCAAATAGTCAGACAAGTGATCAATGGACTCAAAGCAGATGACAAGTGGGAGAGCTTTACCACTGCAATGGACTTGTACATGGACATCCAAGCACCTGATCTAACAACTCTGATTGGACAACTATTCACACATGAAGCAAAGATCACAAAGAATGGAGAGCAATCAAAAGGTAACAATCCCTCTGCCCTATATACAGATAAGAAGTCTAAAGACAAGGGTAAAAGTAAGAAAGTTGATGAAGAAGGATCCACCTCCCAAGCAAACTATGCAGGGAGAGGTAGATCATCTAGAGGTAGGGGCAGAGGAGGTAAGTCAAGTAGGGGGAGACCCTATAATCAATCTCCATGCAATATTTGTGGCTTGTCTAACCATACTACAGATGAATGCTACAAGAACTACAAGAATCAAAGAGGAAGAGGTCACCAAAGAGGAGGATACTCCCAAGGCAGAGGCAGATTCAATCAATCTCAAGGCTACCATGGCTACAACAATAATTACAACAATAACTACAACAATAGCTACAATCACAATGGCAATTATGAAGGAGGATACAGGAACAGAAAGGATTACAACAATTATGTAGAGGATCAAGATGATTCCTTATTGATTATGAACATGACATCTAAATCAGGTATCAATGATGATCATTTGTTCTATATTGATTCAGGTTGCTCTAACCATGTAGCTGGGAATGTTGCCTTACTCTCTGATTTGGAAGAACCTAAAGGCAAGCACCAAGTGCAGACAGGTGATGACACTAAACATTCAGTGGTGAAAGTAGGTAATGTCAAAACAAGTGATGGTAATCAGAATTTGCTAAGCAGAGTATTGTATGTTCCAACAATCACCAAGAATCTGATGAGTGTAGGTCAGATTGTTGAAAAAGGTCTACAGGTCAGGTTCACTCAACATGGTGCATATGTGGAGGATCCAAGACATGGATTCAGAAGGATAGCCAAGGGAGAGAAATCAGGTAGACTATTTACCTTTGAACTTGAGGATACTAAGAATATTGCCTTGTACAATTATAAGGACCAAACCTTATCAGAATTGGAGATGTGGCACAAGAGATTAGGTCACATTGGAGAGAGGACCATAAAGCAAATGAGTAGGGATCAATGTGTGCTTGGGATACCTAATGTATCCAAGCAACACATGATATACAAGTGTGGGGCTTGTCAATTTGGTAAGTCACACAGATTGCCATATACCAAAAAGGGTTTTATGCATGAAGACTACTTGGAATTGGTGCATACAGATGTTTGGGGACCAAGCAAGGAGCCATCCATATCTGGATCAAGGTACTATGTATCTTTTATAGATGATTATAGCAGATGGACTGTCTTGTACTTCATGAAACATAAAGATGAAGTATTTAATTGTTTCAAAAGATATCTTGCATTAGTTGAGAATCAAACAGGTAGACATTTGAAGAGGCTAAGGTCAGATGGTGGTGGAGAATACTTCTCCAATGACTTTGAAGACTTCTTGCAGAAAAGAGGCATCAAGAGGGAGATTACCACAAGGTACTCACCTGAACAAAATGGGGTAGCTGAAAGGAGGAATAGACTTATTGTGGAGACAGCTAGGTCTATGCTTAATGAGAAAAAACTACCAAATTATCTTTGGGCAGAGAGTGTATCTACTGCCACATACTTAATCAACAGGTTGCCATCAAAGACACTTGATGGAATGACACCCTATGAGGCTTGGCATGGTAAGAGACCATCTCTGGATCATTGCAAGATCTTTGGGTGTGTTGCATATGTGCATATTCCCTCATAGGTAAGGGGAAAGCTAGATCCTAAGGCTGAAAAGTGTATCTTTATTGGTTATGATTTGAATCAGAAAGGATACAGGTTCTATAACCCCTCAAACAAAGGCTTCAAGGTAAGCAGAGATGTCATCTTTGATGAAAATGATTCATGGTATGATAATGAGTGCAGGAAAGTTAGCCTACCTTATGATATGGAAGAAGACTTTCCAAAGCTTGTCAGGCAAGAACCAACTCAGAATGAGGACACAAGCTCAGATGATGAAGACACCATCAACATTGAAGAATTCAAAGCTTGGAAATCCAAAGGGAAGATGAAGATGAAGCAACTTGAAGACAATCCAGAATCCTCAACTCAAGCTATGAGGAGATCTTCAAGGGAAAAGAAGAAACCTATTAGGTATGGATATGATACTTCACTTGTAACCAAGCACTCTGTATATCTTGCAAAGGATATCTTAAGTGAAGAACCAGGTACATTTGAGGAAGCTATTACTAAACCAGAATGGAAGGAAGCAATGGATGAAGAAATGGAGGCTCTCAAGGAGAGTGATACTTGGGACTTGGTACCCAAGAAGGACTCCATGAAGGTGATAGGATCCAGATGGATCTACAAACTCAAAAGGAACTCAGATGGTACAATAAGCAGGTACAAAGCTAGGTTGGTAGCCAAGGGTTTTGCACAAACCCAAGGCATTGATTATGAGGAGACTTTTTCTCCTGTGGCAAAGATGCCAACTATCAGAATTATGGTGAGTGTAGCTGCATCCAAGAATTGGAACATGTACCAATTGGATGTAAAGAATGCATTCTTGAATGGATGGATATCTGAAGAGGTCTACATGTCACAACCACCTGGCTATGAGGATCCCAATAAGGTAAATCATGTTTGCAAATTGAAGAAGGCTCTGTATGGATTGAAGCAGGCACCTAGAGCATGGAATTACAGATTGACAACCTATCTCTTGGATCAAGGATTTGTGATGAGTAAAGCAGATACTTCATTGTTTATAAAGAAGAACAACTCAGAGGTAATATACTTGTGTGTCTATGTTGATGACATCATTATTACAGGAAATGATGTTCAAGGAATTAGACACATCAAAAGTCAAATGATGAAGGAATTCAAGATCAATGATCTTGGATTGTTGAAGTACTTCCTAGGGCTTGAATTGGTCTACACAAATTCAGGTATATTCATTACTCAGAAGAAGTACATTCAGGACATGGTCAAGAAGTTTAATTTGCAGGAAGCCAAAGTCTCAAACATTCCTATGGAGGTCAACCACAAACTCAGTGCACATGAAGGAGAGGAACTCAAGGATATTACAGGTTATCAAAGTTTGGTAGGTAGTCTCAATTATGCTACCTTAACCAGGATTGATATATCCTATGGTGTTAGTGTACTTAGCCAATTTATGCATAAGCCAAGAGTACCACATTTGGAGGCAGCCAAGAAAATAGTAAAATACCTAAAGGGAACACAAAATCATGGTTTGTATTATCCATATTCATCAGACATTGACATCAAGGTATACTCAGATGCAGATTGGGCAGGTTGCAAGGATGACAGGAGGAGTACATCTGGTTACATATGCTTTGCAGGTGATAAACCAATTTCTTGGTCATCCAAGAAACAACCCACAGTAGCCCTATCATCTACTGAGGCAGAGTACAGAGGGCTAGCCAATGCCACTCAAGAAGCCATATGGTTGAAGCTACTATACTCAGAATTGGGTCTATATACAAGGCCACCTATCATATTTGGAGATAACACAAGTTCACTTCACCTAGCAGCTAATCCTGTGTATCATGCTAGGACAAAACACATAGAGGTTCATTACCACTATGTGAGGGAGAAATTACTTAGCAAGGAAATTCAATTATCATATGTGTCCACTAATATTCAATGTGCAGATTTGCTTACAAAATCTTTGGATGGGAGCAAGCTATGCAAGTTTAAATCCATGATAGGATTACAGGATATCATTGAAGACTAAAGATGAAGACTCAAGCAAGTGTTTGGCTTGAGGGGGAGCTGTTGGTGCAAACAAGCCTTAACACTTGGCTTTGGTTTGTGCCTTGAAGACTCAACATAAAGCTTGGACTATTGGAACCTTGGAAGATTAAAAGATTGGACCCTTGAATGATACATTCACAAGAATCAATAACCATATGAACCTAGTCTTATTGATTCTTACCTTTTATCTCATGTAAAAAGTCTATGTGACTTTATCAACAATGTAATCACACCTACTAGACTAGAGTCGTGGAAAAGTTAGATGATTTAGTTGAGGGAATATCTCCCTAAGTCTAGTGGAGAGAATCAAGGGAACTTTAATTTGAATTCAAATTCAAATTCATTCAAAAATTCCTATAAAAGAGCAATGTAAAAGTCGCGGGCTGTGAGCTCACTTCCCGAGGCTAATCCAAGCAGATCATAGAGTGTGTGAGAGCTACTACTTAGCCTACACCTCTGAGTACCATTGAGCATCATTCTACATGCCAATGGGAATGTACATTTGATAGTTTCAATACATATACTCATAGTTCTTAACTCTGTGTTCTCTGAGTCATTCACCTCAAAGTCTGTCAACTTCAACAGGGCATATCTCAAGATCTACTGAACCAAATTGAATGATCCAGGGCTCATTGGAACCAGCTCAAAGCATTCTACAACACTACAAAATTTCAAGTGATTCTATTCAGCCAATTGGGAGAAATCTCAGTCGAAGCAGACACTGGTATTTTTCTGAGTAGCTCCTAAAAAGTCGGGGGTGTCTCTGATTTTGCTAAAGATCATGCTCAGTGTATAGTTTGTTATTTGGAGTGATTTAACTTGCTAATGGTAGCTTGTTAAGTTAATTTAATACTCCCAAAAGGAATTAAACCAATTGCAAGTGTGCTGGACACACTGAGCTTAGGACTGAGCAAGTGTCAATACAGGAATAGAAAGTTTTTTGGAGTTGTGAAGGTTCAAAATCATCTGTTTTGATTTGGTCATTACTCAATCATTTTGTAAAGCACATATATAGTTTCTTGGTGTCATTTGGAAGCTCAAGGAGTCTCCTAACTATATCTGAAGAGAAAAGAGGGCAGGTGTGAAGCAGGTCTAGCAGCACCAGCTTGATCTTCTGATTGTACCCAGCCATCACATCCAATAGTGGTATCAGAGCAAATAAGGTAATCATGGGTGATGGTTTCCCTTCCTTCATTGACAAATTGGATAGAAATAATTACCAGGCATGGTCATTGAGAATGAATACCTATCTACAAGGGAGAAGCTTGTATGGATACATATCAGGAGATGAGGAGTTGCCCTCATTCAAAACCAGAGGCCTACCTACAAAGGATGAGCATGAGAGACTTAATCAATGGTGTGCTAAAGATGCTTTGGCAAGGTCATATCTTCTAAACTCTATTTCTGATTTCCTTCTACCTCATGTTAGAAACTGTAAGACTTCCCAAGAGACTTGGGAGACCTTGTCAACATACTTCTCATCAAGCACAAGGGCCAGAAAGAATCAGCTATGGATTGAGTTTACAACTCTTAGGAAGCAATCAAAACAATGTGTCTCAGATTTTGTCACCAAAGTCAAAGACATTGCAGATCAACTTGCAAGTGTTGGAGAAGAAATTGAAGAAGAGCAAATAGTCAGACAAGTGATCAATGGACTCAAAGCAGATGACAAGTGGGAGAGCTTTACCACTGCAATGGACTTGTACATGGACATCCAAGCACCTGATCTAACAACTCTGATTGGACAACTATTCACACATGAAGCAAAGATCACAAAGAATGGAGAGCAATCAAAAGGTAACAATCCCTCTGCCCTATATACAGATAAGAAGTCTAAAGACAAGGGTAAAAGTAAGAAAGTTGATGAAGAAGGATCCACCTCCCAAGCAAACTATGCAGGGAGAGGTAGATCATCTAGAGGTAGGGGCAGAGGAGGTAAGTCAAGTAGGGGGAGACCCTATAATCAATCTCCATGCAATATTTGTGGCTTGTCTAACCATACTACAGATGAATGCTACAAGAACTACAAGAATCAAAGAGGAAGAGGTCACCAAAGAGGAGGATACTCCCAAGGCAGAGGCAGATTCAATCAATCTCAAGGCTACCATGGCTACAACAATAATTACAACAATAACTACAACAATAGCTACAATCACAATGGCAATTATCAAGGAGGATACAGGAACAGAAAGGATTACAACAATTATGTAGAGGATCAAGATGATTCCTTATTGATTATGAACATGACATCTAAATCAGGTATCAATGATGATCATTTGTTCTATATTGATTCAGGTTGCTCTAACCATGTAGCTGGGAATGTTGCCTTACTCTCTGATTTGGAAGAACCTAAAGGCAAGCACCAAGTGCAGACAGGTGATGACACTAAACATTCAGTGGTGAAAGTAGGTAATGTCAAAACAAGTGATGGTAATCAGAATTTGCTAAGCAGAGTATTGTATGTTCCAACAATCACCAAGAATCTGATGAGTGTAGGTCAGATTGTTGAAAAAGGTCTACAGGTCAGGTTCACTCAACATGGTGCATATGTGGAGGATCCAAGACATGGATTCAGAAGGATAGCCAAGGGAGAGAAATCAGGTAGACTATTTACCTTTGAACTTGAGGATACTAAGAATATTGCCTTGTACAATTATAAGGACCAAACCTTATCAGAATTGGAGATGTGGCACAAGAGATTAGGTCACATTGGAGAGAGGACCATAAAGCAAATGAGTAGGGATCAATGTGTGCTTGGGATACCTAATGTATCCAAGCAACACATGATATACAAGTGTGGGGCTTGTCAATTTGGTAAGTCACACAGATTGCCATATACCAAAAAGGGTTTTATGCATGAAGACTACTTGGAATTGGTGCATACAGATGTTTGGGGACCAAGCAAGGAGCCATCCATATCTGGATCAAGGTACTATGTATCTTTTATAGATGATTATAGCAGATGGACTGTCTTGTACTTCATGAAACATAAAGATGAAGTATTTAATTGTTTCAAAAGATATCTTGCATTAGTTGAGAATCAAACAGGTAGACATTTGAAGAGGCTAAGGTCAGATGGTGGTGGAGAATACTTCTCCAATGACTTTGAAGACTTCTTGCAGAAAAGAGGCATCAAGAGGGAGATTACCACAAGGTACTCACCTGAACAAAATGGGGTAGCTGAAAGGAGGAATAGACTTATTGTGGAGACAGCTAGGTCTATGCTTAATGAGAAAAAACTACCAAATTATCTTTGGGCAGAGAGTGTATCTACTGCCACATACTTAATCAACAGGTTGCCATCAAAGACACTTGATGGAATGACACCCTATGAGGCTTGGCATGGTAAGAGACCATCTCTGGATCATTGCAAGATCTTTGGGTGTGTTGCATATGTGCATATTCCCTCATAGGTAAGGGGAAAGCTAGATCCTAAGGCTGAAAAGTGTATCTTTATTGGTTATGATTTGAATCAGAAAGGATACAGGTTCTATAACCCCTCAAACAAAGGCTTCAAGGTAAGCAGAGATGTCATCTTTGATGAAAATGATTCATGGTATGATAATGAGTGCAGGAAAGTTAGCCTACCTTATGATATGGAAGAAGACTTTCCAAAGCTTGTCAGGCAAGAACCAACTCAGAATGAGGACACAAGCTCAGATGATGAAGACACCATCAACATTGAAGAATTCAAAGCTTGGAAATCCAAAGGGAAGATGAAGATGAAGCAACTTGAAGAACAATCCAGAATCCTCAACTCAAGCTATGAGGAGATCTTCAAGGGAAAAGAAGAAACCTATTAGGTATGGATATGATACTTCACTTGTAACCAAGCACTCTGTATATCTTGCAAAGGATATCTTAAGTGAAGAACCAGGTACATTTGAGGAAGCTATTACTAAACCAGAATGGAAGGAAGCAATGGATGAAGAAATGGAGGCTCTCAAGGAGAGTGATACTTGGGACTTGGTACCCAAGAAGGACTCCATGAAGGTGATAGGATCCAGATGGATCTACAAACTCAAAAGGAACTCAGATGGTACAATAAGCAGGTACAAAGCTAGGTTGGTAGCCAAGGGTTTTGCACAAACCCAAGGCATTGATTATGAGGAGACTTTTTCTCCTGTGGCAAAGATGCCAACTATCAAAATTATGGTGAGTGTAGCTGCATCCAAGAATTGGAACATGTACCAATTGGATGTAAAGAATGCATTCTTGAATGGATGGATATCTGAAGAGGTCTACATGTCACAACCACCTGGCTATGAGGATCCCAATAAGGTAAATCATGTTTGCAAATTGAAGAAGGCTCTGTATGGATTGAAGCAGGCACCTAGAGCATGGAATTACAGATTGACAACCTATCTCTTGGATCAAGGATTTGTGATGAGTAAAGCAGATACTTCATTGTTTATAAAGAAGAACAACTCAGAGGTAATATACTTGTGTGTCTATGTTGATGACATCATTATTACAGGAAATGATGTTCAAGGAATTAGACACATCAAAAGTCAAATGATGAAGGAATTCAAGATCAATGATCTTGGATTGTTGAAGTACTTCCTAGGGCTTGAATTGGTCTACACAAATTCAGGTATATTCATTACTCAGAAGAAGTACATTCAGGACATGGTCAAGAAGTTTAATTTGCAGGAAGCCAAAGTCTCAAACATTCCTATGGAGGTCAACCACAAACTCAGTGCACATGAAGGAGAGGAACTCAAGGATATTACAGGTTATCAAAGTTTGGTAGGTAGTCTCAATTATGCTACCTTAACCAGGATTGATATATCCTATGGTGTTAGTGTACTTAGCCAATTTATGCATAAGCCAAGAGTACCACATTTGGAGGCAGCCAAGAAAATAGTAAAATACCTAAAGGGAACACAAAATCATGGTTTGTATTATCCATATTCATCAGACATTGACATCAAGGTATACTCAGATGCAGATTGGGCAGGTTGCAAGGATGACAGGAGGAGTACATCAAGGATGACAGGAGGAGTACATCTGGTTACATATGCTTTGCAGGTGATAAACCAATTTCTTGGTCATCCAAGAAACAACCCACAGTAGCCCTATCATCTACTGAGGCAGAGTACAGAGGGCTAGCCAATGCCACTCAAGAAGCCATATGGTTGAAGCTACTATACTCAGAATTGGGTCTATATACAAGGCCACCTATCATATTTGGAGATAACACAAGTTCACTTCACCTAGCAGCTAATCCTGTGTATCATGCTAGGACAAAACACATAGAGGTTCATTACCACTATGTGAGGGAGAAATTACTTAGCAAGGAAATTCAATTATCATATGTGTCCACTAATATTCAATGTGCAGATTTGCTTACAAAATCTTTGGATGGGAGCAAGCTATGCAAGTTTAAATCCATGATAGGATTACAGGATATCATTGAAGACTAAAGATGAAGACTCAAGCAAGTGTTTGGCTTGAGGGGGAGCTGTTGGTGCAAACAAGCCTTAACACTTGGCTTTGGTTTGTGCCTTGAAGACTCAACATAAAGCTTGGACTATTGGAACCTTGGAAGATTAAAAGATTGGACCCTTGAATGATACATTCACAAGAATCAATAACCATATGAACCTAGTCTTATTGATTCTTACCTTTTATCTCATGTAAAAAGTCTATGTGACTTTATCAACAATGTAATCACACCTACTAGACTAGAGTCGTGGAAAAGTTAGATGATTTAGTTGAGGGAATATCTCCCTAAGTCTAGTGGAGAGAATCAAGGGAACTTTAATTTGAATTCAAATTCAAATTCATTCAAAAATTCCTATAAAAGAGCAATGTAAAAGTCGCGGGCTGTGAGCTCACTTCCCGAGGCTAATCCAAGCAGATCATAGAGTGTGTGAGAGCTACTACTTAGCCTACACCTCTGAGTACCATTGAGCATCATTCTACATGCCAATGGGAATGTACATTTGATAGTTTCAATACATATACTCATAGTTCTTAACTCTGTGTTCTCTGAGTCATTCACCTCAAAGTCTGTCAACTTCAACAGGGCATATCTCAAGATCTACTGAACCAAATTGAATGATCCAGGGCTCATTGGAACCAGCTCAAAGCATTCTACAACACTACAAAATTTCAAGTGATTCTATTCAGCCAATTGGGAGAAATCTCAGTCGAAGCAGACACTGGTATTTTTCTGAGTAGCTCCTAAAAAGTCGGGGGTGTCTCTGATTTTGCTAAAGATCATGCTCAGTGTATAGTTTGTTATTTGGAGTGATTTAACTTGCTAATGGTAGCTTGTTAAGTTAATTTAATACTCCCAAAAGGAATTAAACCAATTGCAAGTGTGCTGGACACACTGAGCTTAGGACTGAGCAGGTGTCAATACAGGAATAGAAAGTTTTTTGGAGTTGTGAAGGTTCAAAATCATCTGTTTTGATTTGGTCATTACTCAATCATTTTGTAAAGCACATATATAGTTTCTTGGTGTCATTTGGAAGCTCAAGGAGTCTCCTAACCATATCTGAAGAGAAAAGAGGGTAGGTGTGAAGCAGGTCTAGCAGCACCAGCTTGATCTTCTGATTGTACCCAGCCATCACATCCAACAATTTTATCCCATGTTCAGCCAGAAATGCATTCAAAATGAAGGGTGCCCATTTTGCATGCTGACAGATTTTCAACCAAAACCAGAAACTGTTTGAAGCACATAAATACTTCAGACTTTACTTTCAATGGATATACCCATGCATGCCTGGAAAAATCATCAATGAAAATCACAAAGTAAAGATAGTTTCCAAAAGAGGGTGTCTGCATAGGACCATAGACATCACTGTGAACAAGCTGCAATTTTTGAGTAGCTCAAAGTGAATCATCCTTTGGGAACAAGAAACACTCCATTTTTCCCAAAATACAATCTTCACAAACATGTTTAAAAGGTGTGTCAAGTTTGGGCAAAGAGGACACCATTTTCAGATTTCTATAGGCGTAGAAAACTAGCAAAATTCACATGACCAAAGCGTGCATGCCAAAGCTTTGCATCTGACAGAGCTAGAGAAGCATGTATTGCACATGTTGAATCATTCACAATTTGTTCATAATTTATGAGCTTATACAACCCACGACATGAAATGCCAAAAGCAATAATGACATCACCATTTGACAGATCATGAACTGTACATCTGTCATCAACAAATTTCACAACTACACCAATCTTGGCTAAAGCTAAAAATGATAACATATTCTTCTTGATCCCTAGCATATATAAAGCATCTGACAATGTAAAAGAACTACCATCAACAGTAGTCAGAATGATCTCACCAGCTCCCATGACAGGATAAGAGGAGTTGTTGGCACATGTGACAGTATTCCCTATAGGGGCAGGCTCAAGTGAAGTGAAGAAACTATGTTGCGGGGTAATATGTTTGGTTGGCCCACTATCAAAGTACCAAAAATGTGAGTCTACTATAGACATACAATGTTCATGAGAAGATGGGTCATAACTGCAAATAGCGGTAAATGCCCATTCTTCATTCTGCACAAGATTAGTAGACTTTGTTTTGGGTGTAGAGGCCTCTACAACAACCATTCTAGCCTCTTTCTTCCTTGTCTCTTTAGCAACCAGTTTTGGACAACTCTTTATGACATGATCATTGTTACACTTATGTGTTCCTCGAGTAGCTTTGATGTGAACCTTTTCCCTATACATGTGCTGGCTAGAGGTTTTTTCCCCATGTTACCACATACTTGATACTCTCATATGTGGTGGTACTTTGTACTTAGGGATATTATTCAACTCTTACTTTAGTTCAGTTCATCGTCAATAGAGTGAGCTATTCAAGCCATCATCTTCTTCATGTGTTTTGCTACATTTGTGTTCCTTGTGTGTGCTTCTCGTGTGTCTCTTGCACTTCTGCACACACCCAATAGTGGTATCAGAGTAGGTTCAGCTCCTTCTCAAGTTTTGGTTTTTCGCGTCGTGACACGAATGCACTTTTAACAGTGCAAATCGACTTCGGAGCATAGCACTGTGAATTTCAGCAGCCAAGAAACATTTCAATCAGGCGCGCTCGGGTTTTACCCCCATTTCGAAGCCATTCGTGCATTCAGAATTTCCATCAAAGTGATAGTTTGTGAGCTGAAATTTTAGCATTCATTTCAGCTTTCGTCGAAGTGAAGATTTTATCACTTTCTTTTTCCTTAGTGAAATGGCGGGTAGCAATTACTTGTTTGGCATGCTTCAAGCTGAAGATAAGCTTGATGGGACCAACTATCCGATGTGGTCTTACATGATGAAGCATGTTCTTATTGCAAAACAACTTTGGAACATAGTGGCAGATGTAGATCGAAGACCGGCAGGTGCTTCTACTTCACAGTCTACTGTCACAGATGGAGCTTCTTCTTCGAGTACAGTGGTTTCTCCTTCTCCACCTACATAGGAGCAGCTTAGATGGGATGGAAAAGATTCTCAAGCTCATGCTTTGATTTCACTTTCAGTGAAGCATCATATAGTTCCACACATTCGGTCATGTTCTACATCAAGACAAGCATGGGACACTCTTGCTTCTTTATATGCCGTGCGTAACGAAGCACGTGTTGCATACTTGAGGAGGACGTATGTATGGCTGAAAATGAGTCGGTGGATGTGTATGTGACACACATCAAGGACTTGAAAGAGCAATTGACAAACATAGATGAGATTATTCCGAATGCATCACTCATTTCTACATTGTTGAAAGGACTACCGGAATATTTTCAAAGCTTTGCTACTACACTCTGTTTGGTTGCAAAAGGAAATCCTAATATGTATGCATTTGATGAGGTTGTGTCTCTTCTTTTGCAAGAAGAGCAATCTAGAGTGAATAGGAGTTGTTTGATTGAGCGAACACAAGCACTTGCTATCTCACGAAAGGGGAAAAGCAAGTACGGTTCAGCTTTGGGTTCATCAAAACCAAAGCATCAAGCTTCCTCTTCCACTCATTCCTCTAATGATGGTGATTTGCAAAAGAAGAAGAGATGCAAATATTGTCGAAAGGCTGGTCATACTATTGATTAATGTAGAAAGTTTGCTAAACGCAATGAAAAGAAGAAGGAATCCAGCATGTCTATTGCTGAAAATTTAGCAAATGTAAAGAATGATGAAGCTAACATGGCTCAAGATTTTTGGGCATGTGTTGTTACATGTCATTATGATGCTTCTTTGCATTCTAAATGTATGGTTGTGAGTGAGGCTGATTCTGATTGGTTCTTTGATAGTGGTGCTTCATAGCACATAACATCATGCAAAAGATTTTTTGCCTCTTTGAAAGATGCACCCAAAGGAGGACATGTGGTGTGTGCAAATAATGCCTCTTATCCTATCATTGGAGTAGGAGAAATTGATCTTACGACTACAAATGGAGGTGTGATTCTCTTGAAAAATGCATTGTATATGCCCAGTATCAAGAAGAACTTAATTTCAGTTATGTTGATTGCCAAAGCTGGACTTCATGTACACTTTCTTGATGATAAGTGTATGGTTCATGATTTCAGCAGTGGCGATGTTATCGTGATGTCCGGTACATTATGTAATGGTTTGTATCGCATGGATACATACAAGAGGGCTGCCTCAAATGCCTTGGTTGCTCATACTTCTTCCATGGTTGAAATGGAGATTTGGCATGCTCGTTTTGGTCACTTGAACTTCAATAGTTTGCTTTACTTGCAAAAGAAGGACATGGTTATTGGTTTTCCTACACTTGACTTCATTGAAAAACATGCATGTGAAGGTTGCATTCTTGGAAAAATGCATCGTGCTTCTTTTCCAAAAGATAGTCATACACACACTACAAGAAAATTGAAGCTTGTTCATAGTGATGTATGTGGTCCTGTCAAGACTCCATCTTTTGGGAAGCATGTATATTTTGTTACCTTCATTGATGATGCTACTCGCCATACATGGGTGTATCCTATGAAAGCAAAGAATGAGGTATTTTCTTGCTTCAAAGCATTTCTAGCTATGGCTGAAAATTTTTCTTCACAAAAGTTTTTGACTCTACGCACGGATCGTGGTGGTGAATACATGTCACGTGAGTTTAATGCTTTTCTTTGTGCAACAGGTATTTCACACCAATGTACGGTGCCATATACACCTCAACAAAATGGTGTTGCCGAGCGTAAAAATAGAACTCTACTTGAAATGGCATGATGTATGGTTAAAGGAAAGCATCTTCCTAACAAGTTTTGGATGGAAGCAGTCATGTGTGCAAACTATGTGTTGAATCGCTGCCCTACAAAAGCATTGAGAGTCATCACTCCTTATGAGGCTTGGAATGGTCATAAGCCTATGGTTACTCATATGTGTGTGTTTGGTTGTTTGGCATATGCTCTTGTGCCATCACAACAATGTCGCAAACTTGATGACAATGCAAAGAAATGTATATTTGTTGGTTATAGTGCTGAAAGTAAGGGATATCGTTTGTACCATCCATTGACGAACACAATTATTATGAGTCGAGATGTGGTATTTGCTGAAAATTCAATTTTCCCTCTACTTGAATGCAAAAAATAGCCAACAGTTAGCTCACAAGATGTGTTCGATACACTCATGCCTTTGTTCCAAAATGGTGCGCTTGACTATGGCCATGTAGATAAACCAACTGAGGCTCAAAGAGCTGAAAAATTCTAGCAAAATAGTGTTGAAAATGTAGAGAATTTCCAGCCAAACATGGCTGAAATTTTTCAGCCAAAAATTATCAAAACTGCTGGAAATTTCCAGCCACATATGGCTGAACATTTACGACAAAATATGGCTAAAAATGAGCATGAAATTCAGCCCACGCATGATGTACATGTTGAAGATGTATTACATAATGAACACATGTCTATCAAGAGTGCACAATCTATGCCAAAGTGGCTGAAACAAACTTTGCAAGACAGCAAATTGAGTGCACCTTTACTTGGTAAAACAAGATCAAGCTCTCACCATGCATCAAATAATTTTGTGGATTATTCTCTTATTGCTACAGTATGTAATGAAGAGCCACTTTCTTTTGAAGATGTATGTGATGATCCACAATGGATGAGTGCTATGCAATTAGAAATGGATTCCATACATAGGAATGGTACTTGGGAGTTACGTGAATTGCCAAAAGGAAAGAATGCCATTGGTACAAAGTGGGTTTACAAGATTAAGAGAAAGTCTGATGGTAGCATTGATCGCTACAAAGCTAGATTGGTTGCCAAAGGATATGCACAACAATATGGCATTGACTATGAGGAAACTTTTGCACCCACTTCACATATGACTACCATTCGTACCGTGGTTGCATTGGCTGCCCATTGAGGTTGGAAAGTGCATCAGTTGGACATAAACACGACCTTCTTGAATGGTGATTTGCAAGAAGAGGTTTATGTGAAGCAACCTCTTGGATTTGCTATGAAAGGGAAAGAGCATATGGTTTGTTGCTTGCATAAAGCCTTGTATCGTCTCAAGCAAGCTCCACGTGCATGGTATGACAAAATACATAAGCACTTGACTGCTCTTGGCTTCACATGTAGTTCAATTGAAAGCACACTCTATGTACGCAAAAATGGGGCTGATCTTATAGTGCTTGTTCTTTTATGTCGATGAGATACTCTTGACTGGGTCACGTGATGCAAACACATTCTTATGGCTGATTTGCAACATACTTTTGATGTCACTTATGTTGGTCTTTTGAGCTACTATCTTGGCATCCAGTTTGTATCCATTGAGGGGGGAATTGTTATGCATCAAGCAAAGTATGTTGAAAAACTACTTCAACGTTTTGACTTTGAGGATTGCAAGCCAGTTTCCACACCAGTTGAGATAGGGTTTAGATTCTCAATTGAGGATTCTAGTGATGCATTTGCCACTTCTCTTTATCAGCAAGCTGTGGGATGTCTTATATATGCATGCAACACAAGGCCAGATATATAGTATGCGGTTTCCCAGTTGAGTCGATTCATGCATAGCCCTGACACTAAGCATTGGCAAGTGGTAAAACGTGTGTTTAGATATCTCAGAGGCACTTTGAGCTTAGGTCTCTTTTATGGCAGAGATATTCAGCCATGCTTGCATGCTTTTATAGATAATGATTGGGCTGGTTGTTATGATACTTGCGTGTCCACTAGTGGTAATTACTTTTTCCTTGGAGACTCATGTGTTGAGAGTTCCATGCTCCACCCTTTTGTCCAAAGCTAAGTTTCATTCTCATGCAAGTCCACTTATCCCATATGCAAGGGAATTCTCCCAAACTCCATATAAGCAAGGCCTCCCTTCTCTCCTCATAAGCTCATTCCACTCTAGCTCATTGTCGAGAGTGTGCTTCCACTCCTCATGGAGTCACCATGCGCATAGAGCATTCTTTGTAAGTTCATTTCTATCTATTTCATTCATCATGTTTACTTATCTTTTGTTCTTTCCTCCTTAGTTTGATTAATGTGTGATTACTAGTAGAGTAGGAGTAGTCCTTTTTCATTTCAACATGGTATCATAGCATAGGTTAACCCTTTTTTTTTTTGAGTTGTTACCTTTATTATCTTCTTCATTAGCCTACATGTCACTCTTAATCCCTCCCTCCCGCCCACATTTGTAACAAGAGTGCTTTTAAGCACTATGCCAACTTCTTCATTAAGATTGATTATATTTTTTTCTGTATTTTTTCTAAAATGTATTCATTTCATCATTGTTATATGTAATAGTGGTAGTTTTAAGCTCCATACTTAATAGTCCTCCATTTTTTTTATAGTAATAACAAGTGCTTATAAGCACTTTAGATCAATAATAGTACATAGCCTTGGAGTTTCCATTCAAAAGCTTCAACTACCTATTACAACACTGAGGCGACCTTGTTCTGAAGCAAATCACACTCATTCTGAAGCAAATCACATTGCATTCTTTGCAAAACACAACAATATCAATGGGGCGAACAATTTTTCGTTTTTGAGATGGAAGAACATCCTGAATCCTAGTCAATTCTGGTGCATGTGTTCGATATAGCGTCCAACTAGCTAGCATTGCTGAAGAACTAGTGAAAAATAACACTTCTCCAGCTTTGTTTGTCGTCAGATTAAGTCATCCAGAAGAGGTTCTCACTTCTGAAGCACTCCAGTCTCCACCTGATGCGATGTATGCTCATCAATGGCTTTCTTACAAAGAGGAGTATTTAGAGCAGTTCACTGTGCACAATGTAGAGCTTCATCGACTTGCGACATTTGCGCCATGCATGATTTTTGCATGAGCATTCAGGACCGTCGACTTCACAACCCATCGTCTGTACCTTCACAGTTGCTGCAACAGTTTCTGGAGGAAGGCAACTCTAGTCTCTTGCTCTGTCCGTTGATTGTCTCTAGCGCCGCTCCGTCCACAGCGAAGAGGCTTCCCAATGAGCGAATGGCAATGGAAGGCGTTCTTTGGGAGTTTGCGACGGAGAAGATGACTGGTCACGCGGAGTTCCCCTTGATCAGTTCTACAGTTCTATCAAGTCTTGCTACCTAAAGAAACAGTCGCACAGACCCACAGAGACTGGTAGAGATCATTGGATCCACAACAATGGCACTACATACGCACTGACGCATGTTGCACAGATTTTGCTGGCTAACTACCGTTCGAATGCAGTGGCGTGCAGCTGTTTATGCCTAAACTTAGCTCCATCTGTCATGCCTCGAATGTTTTATCAGCTTATGGACGGATGAGGCAGACTACCACGTACGATGTGGACAAGATTAATCACGTGAACGAGCTAAGGAGGTTTCTTAAAAAAAGACAATTTGAACCGATCGGCCTTATCCTACGTATTTATTTAGTGAAGCAGCCAAGAGAACACCCATATTTATTTTGTCATCTAAGTATGCTCAGAAAGCGTGTTCACATTTCTTCAAGCTCTTGAGCGATGTTTTGTTTTGTATGTACCCGAAGAAGTTTAAATTAGTGCACACATCAAAGTAATGTATCATGCTCTCTTGTAAAGGGGATTAGACACCACCTCCATTGGAGGTAGGACCTTCCCTCTTGCTTGCGAATTATCTCTCTCAAATCATGTATCTCCCAAAGCCATCAAGTCTTGAAGCCATGTACACTCTAAAGTGAAAATTCACTAGCTCTCCAAAGAGTAAATTTTATGAAGTACTCCAAATCATTTCAAGCCCCATGTAAAGGGACTAGACACTGCTCTTTAAAAGAGTAAGACCTTCCCTAAGGCTTGAACACATGACATTCAAAACCCATCACAAGGACAAGCTCAACATATCTTCAGAAAAGGAGGAACAAAGAACTAAAGCTTGAAGGATTCCAACAATGGATCACCAAAGCAAAAGGAGATGGCAAATGGTTCCATAAGCACTACCTACCCCATGATGTAAACCCTTGTACATGTCTAGGGATCCCATATGTTCCTAGATCCCATTAAAAACCACTTGGATCCCAAATGTCCAAGTATATGTCTTGGGATCCCATATGTCCCAAGATCCAAGGGATGCCATATGTCCCAAACTTGGATCCCATATGTCCAAGTTATGTCCAAGGATCCCATATGTCCTTGGATCCTAAAAAAAAACCAAATGGACTAAGTGATCCCATATGTCACTAGTCCCCATATTAAAAACAAAAGGGTCATCACATGGAGGGGGGGTGTTGAGAGTTCCATGCTCCACCCTTTTGTCCAAAGCTAAGTTTCATTCTCATGCAAGTCCACTTATCCCATATGCAAGGGAATTCTCCCAAACTCCATATAAGCAAGGCCTCCCTTCTCTCCTCATAAGCTCATTCCACTCTAGCTCATTGCCGAGAGTGTGCTTCCACTCCTCATGGAGTCACCATGCGCATAGAGCATTCTTTGTAAGTTCATTTCTATCTATTTCATTCATCATGTTTACTTATCTTTTGTTCTTTCCTCCTTAGTTTGATTAATGTGTGATTACTAGTAGAGTAGGAGTAGTCCTTTTTCATTTCAACATCATGCATATCTTGGTTGAGTAAGAAGCAACCTACAGTGGCGACATCCAGTTGTGAAGCTGAGTACAGGGCAGTTTTTACAGCTAGAATGGAGTGTATATGGTTGAGACGCCTATTGATGGATCTTTGCATGGAGATTGATGCTACTACACATATTCTCACTGATAGTCAGAGTGCTTTGGCTATTGCACGAAACCCAGCGTTTCATGCACGGACCAAACATATTGAGGTGCATTATCACTATGTGAGAGAGCGCCTTCATGCAGGAGATATTGATTTGGTATATGTGCCTACACAAGATAATGTGGCAGACATATTCACCAAAGCTCTTCCATGGGAAAAGTTTGAAGCTTTTCGCAAAGCTTTAGGCTTGTTACCTTGTGGGGGCTGATCTGTCACTCCCTGTATGTGTTCACATCATTCACTCTAGGGGGGTTTGTTACACTTATGTGTTCCTCGAGTAGCTTTGATGTGAACCTTTTCCCTATACATGGCCACTTTTTACTCTAGTGCTGGCTAGAGGTTTTTTCCCCATGTTACCACATACTTGATACTCTCATATGTGGTGGTACTTTGTACTTAGGGATATTATTCAGCTCTTACTTCACTTCAGTTCATCGTCAATAGAGTGAGCTATTCCAGCCATCGTCTTCTTCGTGTGTCTTGCTACATTTGTGTTCCTTGTGTGCGCTTCTCGTGTGTCTCTCGCACTTCTACACACACCCAACAATCATTTACTTTAAAATATTTGCAAAACAATTTCTATTTTTTGTTTCTTATCGTCTCTGTCATCCTCTTTTAATTGTGCAGAATTTGCAGATTTTTGCTTACTACTAGAAGAGCTTCATTTTCCTTTGCCCTTCTAACTAACCAAGAAAGCTTGATCTGCAATATGCATAATGGACCTGTTCTGCCTAGACTGATCTTCTTGCAATAGAATAGAGACTGACTCCTCAAATGTTAAGGCATTTGTATTACCTTTCTTCATCAAACAAAGAGTAGAAGCAAAACTATGATACGAATTGGGAAGACTATTCAGAACAGTCTACACAAGTGAACTGTCAGGCAAGATTTCATCAGCAGTAATCAATTGTTCCTTCAAATCTTTGATCTTTGTCTAAAACTATCCATGGAATCTCCTTCATTCATGTGCTCCCTCTCCAACTATTTTCGAAGGTAAGCAACACGAGCACGATTCTTTGCATGGTATAAAGTGGTAAGTGTATTGCAAGCATCCTTAGTTGTTATGCAAGAGTGAATGTGAGGAATAATGGCATGTTTGACAAACAAGGCTATCAATGCATGTGCCTGAGCATCTTTGCCATCCCAACAAATTCACTCTGTAGTAGGTGCAGCAAGAACCGAATCATGAACAGGAACATGAAGAATATCATCATCTTCAATGATATCTACATCACCTTCTACAACTGTGTTTGCAGGTGTAATAGGACGTTTTTCGATACCCTACACAATATTCCACATTCTTTTTGCAACTAATATAGGATGCATCATATAAGCCCATAATGGGTAATTGGTACTGTGCAACTTATCCTCAAGAACCAACATACGAAATACATCACTACTTCCACCCATGGCCACTGACTAAAATACCCTGATGTAGAAAATTGACTGTATCTCAAAAAGTTGAACAGAACTGCACTGTCGAGTTCTACTAAACCTATAGCAGACTTCGAGATGTGTATACTGCTGAACCAAAACCAATATATATCTCTTTGGCACAAAAAGATGAAATTTCTTACACAAGCACTGCGATAGTGCATTTGGAGGCTGAAACAAGCTGAGATCTCCTAATGATCCTGATTATGCTCACCAAATTTCGTGAGATTCTTAGATTGTGATTGGAGAGGTGTCGATAATGCCCTAGATGAAGCAACGACTTGCTCTAATACCAATTGATGGATTTTGATGTCCGTGGAAGCATGCGAATAGCACAAGGAAGAAGAAGAAGCTTGGAGCACAACGCACACTACTGAATGTATTACCACTAGAATGTATAAAGATAAGTAACCTATTAGTGCAATTGGCATACATACAAGCCGGGTGAAAAAACCTCCTAAAGAGGGAAAAAAGTGTTGTGACAGTCCTAGTGTGTTCACACACATCATTGTTGGAGCAAGTCTATGACAAGCCTAAGTATTGGCTTGAGTCCCACAAAGTCATAGAAAAAGCCTTAAAATGAAGACTATGTAAAGTTCACTTGTGAACTACCTCTTGTAACTTTTGAAGAGTTTACTTAATGTAAAAGTAAGAGAATCTTAAGTGGTTGAGTCCACATGATCAAGAATGGAAAGAGGAGCCACGAATTTGTGATTTGTGGTAGGTAGAGAATCAAATCAATCATTGATTGATTGGAGAGTGATTGAGGGAAGTTAGCCTCCCAAACTCAACTATAAATAGATGGCAGTTTTAGTCGTGGTTAGAGAGACCTATGTGAAGACCTCCAAGAGCTGAGCTTTATGCCATATCAAGGTGTGATTACAAGGCACACATATGTATCAGTAAGTCAATGTATTGTACAAGAAATATACTTTCATTTTCATGATTATTTGGTTTCATCTTTCCATGTTCTTGTGAAGTGTACTACTCACTACCATTACTCTCAGTTTTCTCAGTCAGCTTGCAGAGATGTTTTCTCTGAGCTTGGTGCATCATTTTCAGTGATTTAACTTGGTAAAGTTAGCTCTATAAGTCTACTATATGCTCATAAATTTTCATGTCATTTGGATGTTGCAATCTTCAGTTATGTTCATTTGAAGTCAACAGGGTCTGTTCATTTTCACCTCTGAGCTAACTCCAACTTATCTGTTTTGATCTATCTTTTTGAGAGTGATCTTCCAAGGTACATAGGGTGTCTAATACATCCATTGGCAAGCTAAAAGGGCCCACCATCTACTCCTGGAGTTCATTTGGCTGGTGTAGATCAAGGATTTTGCAACACCTCTTCATCTTCAAACACATACTTATCCATCTCTTCACAGTGGTATCAGAGTAAGGTTGGACAACATGGCAGATGGATTTCCTTCATCAATTGACAAATTGGACAGAGGTAACTACTCAGCTTGGTCATTAAGGATGGAAGCTTATCTCCAAGGTAGAAGTTTATATGGTTATGTGGCTGGAGATGAAGTTATGCCAAGTTTCAGGAACAAAAGTCAACCAACACAAGAAGAGCAAGAAAGATTGAGCACATGGTGCTCCAAGGATGCACTTGCAAGGTCTTATCTCCTCAACTCTACCTCAGATTTTTTGTTGCCTCACATTAGAAGTTGTAAGACATCTCAGGAAGTGTGGGATGCACTTGAAGCTTTCTTTTCTTCAAGTACCAAAGCTAGGAAGCATCAACTATGGCTGGAGTTCACAACTCTCAAGAAGGCTCCCAAACAAAATGTGACTGATTTTGTCACAAAGCTCAAGGACATAGCGGATCAGTTGGGAAGCATTGGAGAGGTAATAGATGAAGAGCAAATTGTAAGGTAGGTCATCAATGGCTTGAAGGCAGATGATAAGTGGGAAGCATTCACCACAGCTATGGATTTGTACATGGACATTCATGTACCAGATTTCAACACACTCATTGGACAACTACTTACTCAAGAGGCAAAGCTTATCAAAAATGGAGAAAGCTCTAAAGGTAATCAATCTTCAGCTTTATACACGGATAAAAGCAAGTCTAAAGATAACAAAGGAAAGGCAAAGAAAGTGGATGATGAAGCAGGTACATATCAAGCTAACTATGCAGGTAGAGGAAGACATGGTAGAGGTAGAGGAAGAGGAGGTAGACAAGGCAGGGGGAGATCCAAAGACTCCAACTCATGTTCTATTTGTGGATTAACTAATCATACAACTAAAAATTGCTTTAGGAATTCCAGGAATCAAAGAGGCAGAGGATACAATAGAGGAAGTTATGGCTACTCAAGAGGAAGGTTCAACAACTACCATGGCAACTACAACAACTACAACAACTACAATCATTCAAACTATCAAGGAGGCTACAAAGGAAGGAGAGACTACAAGAACTACACAGAAGAATCAAACAAAGAGGATTCATTATTGATCATGAACATGGCTATGCCACAAGGTAAATCTGATGAGCATGTTTTCTACATAGATTCAGGTTGTTCAAATCATGTGGCAGGAAATGTGGCACTCCTATCAGATTTAGAAGATCCAAGGAATAAGCATGAGGTACAAACAGGAGATGATACAAAACATCCAGTGGAGAAAATAGGCAATGTCAAAGCACCTGATGGAAACATCAACCTACTCAGTAAGGTACTCTATGTCCCTACCATTACAAAGAATTTGATAAGTGTTGGGCAGATAGTAGAGAAAGGGTTGCAAGTCAGGTTCACAAAAGCAGGAGCATTTGTTGAAGATCCAA
Organism: Ceratopteris richardii; assembly: GCA_020310875.1. Lineage (NCBI taxonomy): Eukaryota > Viridiplantae > Streptophyta > Polypodiopsida > Polypodiales > Pteridaceae > Ceratopteris > Ceratopteris richardii. The sequence goes on along the minus strand of CM035409.1, from coordinate 205,770,364 downwards.
GTCAAGGATTCAGAAGAATTGCAAAAGGTGAAAAGACAGGTAGATTGTTCACATTTGAATTACAGGACACTAGAAACATTGCTCTCTTTAATTATGGTAGTCAAACACTCACAGAATTGGAAGTATGGCACAAAAGGTTAGCACATATTGGTGAAAGGTCATTAAAGCAAATCTGCAGGGACCAAAGTGTACTTGGACTTCCTAATTTGTCAAAACAACATATGATTTATAAGTGTAGTGCATGTCAATTTGGAAAGTCTCACAGGTTACCATTCATGAAGAAAGGTTATATGCATGGAGATCTCTTGGAGTTGGTTCATACAGATGTATGGGGACCTAGCAAGGAAGCTTCAATATCTGGATCAAGGTATTATGTTTCCTTTATTGATGATTGCAGCAGATGGACTATCCTATTCTTTATGAAACACAAAGATGAAGTTTTTTCATGTTTCAAAAGATATTTGGCTCTTGTGGAGAATCAAACAGGTAAATCACTAAAAAGGCTAAGGTCAGATGGAGGGGGAGAATACTTCTCCCATGATTTTGATTCTTTTCTTCAAGAAAGAGGAATCAAAAGAGAGGTAACTACAAGGTACACTCCTGAGCAAAATGGAGTGGCAGAAAGGAGGAATAGGACAATTGTTGAAGCTGCAAGGTCTATGTTAAATGAAAAGCATTTACCTAATTACTTATGGGCTGAGGCTGTATCTACAGCCACTTACTTGATTAACAGGTTACCTTCAAAATCCCTTGATGGGATGACTCCATATGAGGCTTGGAATGGAAGAAGACCAAGCTTAGATCATTGTAAAATTTTTGGATGTATTGCTTTTGCTCATGTTCCTTCACAGGTTAGAGGCAAGATGGATCCAAAGGCAGAAAGGTGTGTATTTATTGGATATGACAACAATCAAAAGGGCTACAGGTTATACAACCCTACCAACAAAGGATTCTTGGTAAGCAGAGATGTAGTTTTTGATGAGAACAATTCATGGTATGAAGATTCATGCAGGAAGGTCAATTTACCATATAATCTTGAAGAAGATTTTCCAAAGCTTGGTAGAGAACAACCAAAGATTGAAGAACAAGACACCTCAGAGGATGATGAAGAATCTCACATGGAAAAGATCAAAGCATGGAAGTCTAAAGGTAAAGCAAAATTGCAGGAACTTGGACATGAAGCAGAATCATCACATCATGGCCTAAGAAGATCTATGAGGGAAAAGAAAAAACCAGAAAGGTATGGGTTTGACACCTCATTAGTAACTAAACATTCTATCTACATAGCACAGGACATAAACCAAGAGGAGCCATCATCATTTGAAGAGGCCAAAGCAAAAACAGAATGGAAGCATGCAATGAAGGAAGAGATTGAAGCACTTGAGGAAAACAACACTTGGGATTTGGTGCCCAAGACTTCATCCATGAAGGTAATAGGCTCAAGATGGGTCTATAAACTCAAGAAGAATTCTGATGGTTCAATTAACAGGTATAAAGCAAGGCTTGTGGCAAAAGGCTTTGCACAAACTCAGGGAATTGATTATGAGGAGACTTTCTCTCCTGTGGCAAAGATGCCTACTATTAGGGTTTTGCTTAGTATTGCCTCTTCCAAGAATTGGAAGATACTTTAGCTAGATGTAAAGAATGCATTCTTGAATGGTTGGATAACAGAAGAGGTATATATGGCACAACCACCTGGTTTTGAGAATCAAGTTTATCCTGATTATGTGTGTAAACTTAACAAAGCATTGTATGGTCTCAAGCAAGCTCCAAGAGCTTGGAATTTCAGGCTTGTTTCATTCTTGCAGGACAAAGGCTTTCAACCAAGCAAGGCAGATCCTTCACTCTTTATTAAAAAGAGTAATTCCGAGGTCATCTATCTATGTGTATATGTAGATGATATTATATTGACAAGAAATGATGTAGATGGTATGAAGAAGATCAAAGATCAGATGAGAGAAGAGTTCAAGATAAGTGATTTGGGTTCACTTACCTACTTCCTAGGTTTGGAAGTTGTCTACAAAGATCATGGTTTGTTTCTCACTCAAAGAAAGTACATTAAGGACATGTTGGCAAAATTCAAGATGCAAGATTGTAAGATTGCAGGTACTCCAATGGAGGTCAATCACAAATTGAGCTCACATGAAGGTGAACTCATAGAGGACATCACATCATATCAAAGTCTAGTGGGTAGTCTGAACTATGCCACATTGACAAGAGTAGATATATGTTACAGTGTGAGTGTGCTAAGCCAATTTACGCACACACCAAGGAAACCACATATGGATGCTGCTAAAAGGATTCTCAAGTATCTCAAAGGAACCATAAATGAAGGACTTTATTATCCTTATGTATCTGATTTAGGTTTGAAGCTATTTTCTGATGCAGATTGGGCTGGCTCCAAGGAAGATAGAAGGAGCACTTCAGGTTATCTTACCTTTGCAGGTTCAAAGCTTATTTCATGGTCATCCAAGAAGCAACCCACAATTGCTCTCTCTTCTACTGAAGCTGAATATAGAGGTCTTGCCATAGCTACACAAGAAGCTATGTGGATGAAGACATTATTCAAAGATCTTGGATTGGAGTTTGGAACTCCAACTATTTTTGGTGACAATATGAGTTCTATTCACTTGGCTGCTAATCCTATTTTTCATGCAAGGACTAAACATATTGAAGTTCATTATCACTATGTACGAGAGAAGGTTCTAAGCAAAGAGATTCAAATATCATATGTGTCCACTCATCAACAATGTGCAGATATTCTAACCAAAGCATTGGATGGTACAAAGCTTTGCAAATTCAAGGCTATGATTGGTTTGCAGGTAATCTTGGAAGATTGAAGACCTCAAGCATACTTGGCTTGAGGGGGAGCTGTTGGAGGAAGTCTATGACAAGCCTAAGTATTGGCTTGAGTCCCACAAAGTCATAGAAAAAGCCTTAAAATGAAGACTATGTAAAGTTCACTTGTGAACTACCTCTTGTAACTTTTGAAGAGTTTACTTAATGTAAAAGTAAGAGAATCTTAAGTGGTTGAGTCCACATGATCAAGAATGGAAAGAGGAGCCACGAATTCGTGATTTGTGGTAGGTAGAGAATCAAATCAATCATTGATTGATTGGAGAGTGATTGAGGGAAGTTAGCCTCCCAAACTCAACTATAAATAGATGGCAGTTTTAGTCGTGGTTAGAGAGACCTATGTGAAGACCTCCAAGAGCTGAGCTTTATGCCATATCAAGGTGTGATTACAAGGCACACATATGTATCAGTAAGTCATTGTATTGTACAAGAAATATACTTTCATTTTCATGATTATTTGGTTTCATCTTTCCATGTTCTTGTGAAGTGTACTACTCACTGCCATTACTCTCAGTTTTCTCAGTCAGCTTGCAGAGATGTTTTCTCTGAGCTTGGTGCATCATTTTCAGCGATTTAACTTGGTAAAGTTAGCTCTATAAGTCTACTATATGCTCATAAATTTTCATGTCATTTGGATGTTGCAATCTTCAGTTATGTTCATTTGAAGTCAACAGGGTCTGTTCATTTTCACCTCTGAGCTAACTCCAACTTATCTGTTTTGATCTATCTTTTTGAGAGTGATCTTCCAAGGTACATAGGGTGTTAATACATCCATTGGCAAGCTAAAAGGGCCCACCATCTACTCCTGGAGTTCATTTGGCTGGTGTAGATCAAGGATTTTGCAACACCTCTTCATCTTCAAACACATACTTATCCATCTCTTCACAATCATTACCTAAATATATCAACAATGTCGCCTCATATGTTATTGCTCATACATCTATATTCAACACAAGGGTCCTTGCACTCACAAGAAGAAAAAAGAAAAGCACTAGCAAAGAGGTGATCCTAGAGATGTTTAAGCCTTTTATAATGCATAATCCTCACAAAAACAAGAGGAACGCCATTGAACAACATTCTGTTCGATTGATAGAATCGTTAGATTCGCTCAGTCCAAGATGGGAAGAAGAAATGAATGTAGCTTTTGCAATTGAGGTCCCTTAGGCAGCATGAGAGCCTATAGTCATGCATTACAAGACCATTGCTACCAAGACAAGGTTGATCCCTCCACAAAGGAATTCAAAGAAACAACAAAAAAAAGAAGGGTAGAAAGAGAAGAGTTCCACTCTAGCAACTTTTGTAAGTTCATCTTCCTCTTCATATGAGAAACTTGATTCATAGTATCATCTTCACATGTGGCCACATCATCCCAAACAACGTCCCACTTGATGCATCACCCACTACCACAACATTCAACATCTTTGATATACCATCACCATTCATGCCCATTACAATACCATCCCTATGTGTAGATACAACATGGCCATTATTCCACAGCATCAACACCCCATCTTCTTCATCAAACATTGAAATGTAGAAGATACTAACTCTTTTGAAGGAGTACCAAATGGATTTGAGAAGGCCAAGATTAGATTTGAATAGGTAGAGGCAAAATCTAAATCCACAAACAAGCTTGGAAGATTACAACAAGAACACCATGAAGAATGAGTGCAACATGTAGAAACTAGAGCACAAGTGGCAACCACACAAGAAGAATTTGTCAATCTAACATCACAAATAAGTACTCTCTTTGCTAGGGATGCCTTATTAAAGACAAAAATGCATATGAAAATAGATGAGGTGGAGAAGATTTGAAAAGAGCAGAAGTACATGCTATCATTCATGGAAATACCATCGAAGGCTGCTCCCCACATAACTTTTGAAGTTTCTATCATATGCTCACATCAAGAAGAGCAAACACACTTGCAACAAAGAGATTTCTAGATTAAAGAGGAAAAAATGAGAATATTACTACACGAGGTGAGAAGAACTTATGATCTTGAATTACTTCAAAGCACCCATAGAAGCACAAAGAGGATAACACATCTTCATGAAAATCTTGATGAACTTAGACACACTTTGGACCTATACTGACACAAGAATGAGGGTCTTTGAATTCAAGTAGATTCTCTAGGATAAGCACAAGATCCTCAACCTTTTAAGATCCCTACAAATGAAGATGTTCAAGAACCAACACCCCCTTCGTGTCCTCAACATGAGTACATTTCTCCAACTTTATCATATCTCAAAGAAGAAATAAATGTATGAATCAATGTTTTGAGAACCACCTTTTGAGAGAAGCCACCTTTTGAGAACCTACAATTATGGAGTAGGGGACTCTACATTCAGGACATGGATGAAACTTTTGTAGAGCTCAAAAAACAAATATTATCTAGTAGCTTGGCAAAGGTAATTATTGAAAGGAAATATATTCATCTCTTATACCCTATGCTAGCACCTTTCATCCTGATTTTTGGAGTTTGGGGTTGGTGGAAGCACACAAACAACACAAGGAAGAAGAAGAAGAAGCTTGGAGCACAACACAACACTAAATGAATTACCAAATGAATGTACAAAGATAAGTAACTCGTTAGTTATAAGCATATATACAAGCTAGGAAAAAAGAACATCCTAAAAAGGGAAAAAATTGCCTTGGTGCTCCTAAGTGTGTTCACACATCATTATTGAGATATATCAACAAATCCCCCTCTGGGAGTGATGCGGTGAACAAGGAGCTTGCATTCATGTAGAAGGAAATGCCAAGCTATGTGGAAAGAGATCAATCCACAAAAGGAAGTAAGCCCAAAGCTTTGCGAGAAGCTTCAAACTTCTCCCTTGACAAAGCCTTTGTGAAAAGGTATGCAATGTTATCCGTTGTGGGCACATATGCCAAATTGATCTCTCTAGTAGAGAACCTTTCCCTGACATAATGATAGTGCACCTCAATGTGCTTTATGCGAGCATGGAACATAGGGTTCCTCACAACTACAATGCTCTCGAACTATGAGTGAAGATGGTGGTGGTAGAAGATGGACCAACACCCAAATAAGCCAATGGGAATTTGAGCCACACACACTAAACACTCCTTGTGAAAGCTGCCTTATACTCAACCTCACAACTAGAAGTGGCCACAATAGGCTTCTTCTTGCTCAACCAAGATATGCATGAGCTACCATGCATGAAGCAAAAAACACTAGTGGGCACATGAGTATCATAGCAACTAGCCTAATCTAAGTCAGAAAAAGCATGTAAACTTAGCAGTAATGATCCCTATTTGGGATAGAACAATCCAAGTATTCATGTATCACTCAAGTAGTGAAAGATGCACTTAACCACCTACCAATGCTTGACACTTGGGCAATGCATAAGCATGCTCATTTGAGAGACAACAAATTGAATATCAGGTCGAGTTATGCATAATTAAATCAAGCATCCGACGGTGTGCTGATAGAGAAAAACATAAAATGCATCTCCAGCGTCATGAAGACTCAACCATAAATCTATTTCCATAGGAGTGGCAATAGGTTTGCAATATTCAAGGCCAAAATGCTGCAATAATATGTCAATTTATTTTGTCTGACACAAGGCTATCCCCATCAATGAATATAACCTTTTTTTAACAAGCCTAGATTTATGCCTATCAATTATTCCATGAGGTTTACACTTCAACTTGTAGACCCATTTAGTGTCAATGGCCTTTTTGCATGGAGGTAAATCACACAAAGACCAAGTACCATTTTTCATAATAGCATCATATTTTGATTGCATAGCAACCATCCAATTTTTTTATTTTTTTCCTTGATCAAGATAAATAGGCTCATTCTCATTACAGAGACTAGAGGTAGCCATTGCATAGCAATATGATGCAAAAGAAGCATTATGAGATCTTGAACGAGTACAATAGTATAGAGGTGCATCAAATTTGCTATCTCGCAAAGTCTGAACCAACCATTTAGGCATAGTTTTTACCTCCTCTATATCAGCCCTCTCATGAACAAGTGCATCATATAAATCTCCACCAGAAATGGAATGATCTGCATCATCATGTGGAACTTGCAAAGGCTGAGAAATTGCCTCATTTGCACTAGCACGACTATCCACCTATAAAAAGAGGCACCAAGTGTCATACACATCTTTGGAGCTAATTAATGTCTCCTTAGTACATGAAAGTAATGATTAAATTTGCATCTTCCACAAAAACAACATTCACGACTAAACAAAATGCATTTAGTCTATGGATGATACAAATGATAGCATTTGCTTTCAAAATTGTACCCAACTAAAATACAATTCACTACTTTATCATCCAATTTCTAACATTCTTGGTAAGGCAATAATGCATATACTAGACAACCAAAGACATGCAGATGAGCAACAGATAGCTTGCAACCATGTCAAGCTTCATATGGAGTGCTAGATTGGAGGCTTTGGTGGGACACCTATTGTTGAGAGCAGTATGGGCACCCAAGGACTGACTAGACAAGGAAGCCAGCGGAGAGAGTCAGAGCGAGGTGAAGGATTAAGTAGACAGAGAAGTCGACGCAAATCTGGCAGATAGGCCCTTCAAATTTTTCCAAATCAACATCTTTACAATAGTGATTCTCATCACTAACAATCATTGTAAATACCATTTCATAATTTTGTAGCTCCATTTTGTGCAAGCCAAGGAGTCCTTCAGCTTGAGGAGCTTTAGAAGTACCTACCTGTCAGTTTTCACATTTTTTAGACTTCGTTTGAACCTCCAAATAGGGTAGAGAACCTAATTTTTAACTAGGCCGGACACTAAGTCTGGACACGGCCAAAACCTAGTCAAAAACTATAAATAGAGCTAGAGAGCTCATTTTTGAGGTTAGCTTGTAATAGTTTTGAACTTGTATGAGCTTTTTGAAAGTAATCTAAGAACTCCATTGCTTCTCACTCTTTGTTTTACTGTGTGTGCGCGTGTGTGTGTATGTGTGTGCATGTTAGTGTGCTTCTCACTCACGCACTTGTGCCTTCACTTGCTCGAGGTCTTCATACCATCCTCACTTCTTCCCGGATTGACATTAAAGGAGGTGCTACTCATCACTGAGCTACACCAAATTTTGGCGCCGTTGCTGGGGATCGAGCTTTGAGGACGAGCGTGTGATGGTAAGACGTAGATTTGAGACGTTGGCGTTGTAGGTAATCTCTTTACTCTTCTTATTTTTCTCTTCCTTACCTCACCACCATCATCACTATCATCATCATCATCTTTCAGCTCCATCTCCATCATCGCAAAAATTTCAGTTTTTTGACTATATCTCCTTCCTCCTTTCATTTCCCTCATTTCACTTGTGAGAGAGAGCGAGAGAGCGATCTTGTGTGCACTGTTTTTGCATGTTTTTTGAGTTTGCTTGCAGGTATTGGCCATCCCATCATCTCAGCACATCGCGCAGGTACGAAAATGTGCAGAACTGTCTCTGTGTCGCAAGCTTCTGTCCATCGCGATTGACAGAAAATTTCATCTATTGGTAAAATTAAGTGTACCACAGTAGACTAGAGACCTTGCACATCACAAATCCACAAATTTTTTTGGAAAATTTGCATTTTTTCAGTCCATCGCGATTGATAGCCAGTCAATCGCGATTGACACTGTCCATCGCGACGGATAGCCAGTCCATCGCGATTGACAGACCCCGACGGACACGTGTCCATCGCGACAGACACCCCTGTCCATCGCGAACGACAGAAAAATCACGATTGACACCCCATTTTGCCGAGATTCTTGTCCATCGCGACATATAGAGCCCCGATTGACACAAATTCACAGAAAACCCCGAAAATTTCAGTCCATTGTGATTAACACCCATCAATCGCGACCGACAGCCCAGTCCATCGCGATTGACACCAGTCCATCGCGATTGACACCAGTCCATCGCGATTGACACCAGTCCATCGCGATTGACACCAGTCCATCGCGATTGACACCTGTCCATCGCGATTGACACCTGTCCATTGCGATTGACACCTGTCCATCGCGATTGACACCTGTCCATCGCGATTGACAGCCATTTTCGGCTAAATTTTTAGGGTTTTTTAAATTGAAGATTTTGGCTAATTTTGGACATGGATAATGGACTCTAGAGCACATAAGGAGGCTATAGGCAAATAACCTGAGGAAAACCTGTTGCCCTGTTGGCCTGTTTGAACCCTGTTTTAATCCCTGAAGCCTGAACTGACATAACTTCCTCATACGAAATCCGTTTGCTGTGATTCTTGTTTTGTTGGAAAGCTCATGAGGAATACAACCAAAACTTCCACTAGTTATGTGAAAATTAATATCAAGATTATTAGATAGGGTTTTTTGAAGTTGACCATACCCCGAGGTAGGAAAACTGAGGGATCCTTGGGATTGTTTTCCATAAAGGCAAAGGATAATTTGGTCTGTGAGTTACATGCACGAAAGTGGTCTATTGTGTCATTTGAACCTAAGTCTTGAGCTAACCGTGGGACTTTTATAGGTCCAATAAGAGCACTTGAGGGCATTCAAGCAAGAGTAAGTGCAAGCTTGGGAACACGCGTCCTGGGCACACCAGGGCAACAACACAAGGAAGGAAACTCAAGGTTGGAAAATCCTCAACACCCTCTATCAATTCGTAGCTTAGGCTAAGAACGACTAGTGCTAGGAGTAAGTCAGGGCAACGATAGACATCAATCAAGTTGAAGACTACCTATGCACTCAAGTTCAAGATTAAACATAATCTCTTCGTGATGCGATAAGCTTAAAGGAAAGAATCTAACATGGAACGATCAACTTACAGTGCGAAAATTAAATCAAATATTCCTGACGACGTGATTTCTGACAAGAGCATAAACACGGTAACCACTAAAAAGAATCAAGTAACTGATACAAAAGAACTCAACAACGAGGTCGTACTTGGGCAAATTTGGGCTATTCAATTAGGCTTATGAACCTTAGATCAGGGCGACATCTAGGGAGAGATAGACAAAGTCTTAGGTCTTCAGAGGCTAGTGTGAACCACACTGCTAGGTCTTGGGCCCAGCAGTTGAGCCACCACTCATACTACCCTAGCTCTGAGACCAGTGAATCAGAGATGTCTCAAGGCATGGACCGACCTACGGGAAGTTCAGGAGTGCCATACTTGCACAGGGTAGAAGGCCCGTACAAGACGCAGCTGGAATACCTTATGACCAACCGATTAGGTGCTAGCATCTATGAGGACGGTCTATGAAGATCCGTGGTCCAGATTAAAAACCCTGACCAATCCATAGGACTAGAGCACCCAGCTGTCAAGTTTGAAAACGGAGCATACTTGGACAAAGAAGGAACCATATACGTAGTGACCAGTCACCCAGATAGGACAGACGAATTCGGGAATGTGATCCCTGAGACGGACATAGATGACCTAGAACAAGGAAACATGGGTGCAGAGCCCAGGACCCCTCGAGGGAAATCTGTTCTTACTAGAATCCTCAATCCCGAGTGGGTTCCCCAAGACAACAAGAGTATAGATCTGCTTCTGAACCGAGAGACTGACGAAGCCTTTTGGAGGTATAAATCTGATCGGCCAAATGACATAGGAACAATCATGATCTATGAGTTCAAAGATCCTGATAGCCCAGGCAGAGTGACCTACTTAGATCACGCTTCAGAGAGGATCTTTGTGGTTACAAAAAATGATAGGCATGCTTACACTTGGAAAGGTGAATTCATTTTCCCCCAACCAAGATCGAACGTGTCCTATGGCCACCTGGGAGCTAGAACGTCCCATGCTCATGGAGCTCAAAGAGACAGACATAGAGATAGACCTGAGGTAAGCTTTGCCAACCTAGGGGGCAGAGAAAGAACGAGGACGGAAACAAATAGAGTAGAACCTGAGGTACTTAGAGCTCCCAGGAATCAAAGACATGCGGATGAATTCCCTCTACCAAGACCAAGAGAGCACACGAGGACCCTGAGACCGACCCAACTAGTCAAGTCCATGAAAAACTACTTCGATGGCACTGGAGATCCCTACGATCATGTGGCTAAGTTCAGGAAAGTCTTGAGAGCTGAACAAGTGGAGGATCTATTCATGCAGTACAATGCCTTTGGTCTAACCCTTAGGAACACTGCCCTGACATGGTTTCAGCCACTAAACAAGAGGCAGTTCAGGAGTATAGACCAACTCCTAGAGGCTTTCATTATTGAATTTTCTAAGAGTGGCATAAGACATAATACCTCCTCGCTGATTCACAGCTTCAAGCAAACCCCTCAAGAAACCATGAGACTTGCAGGAAGAAGATTTAGGCAATATCTTGAAAGATGCCCTGTTTCGGAGCTCCCCACACCAGCTAAGCAAGTGGCTTTATTCTTGGATGGATTGCTAAGTACAAAGTTGAGATCCTATGTGTACTTGAAGGACCCTCGGACCATAGAAGAGTGTGTGCGCATGTGTATTGACATTGAGGATAACCTAGGGGAGGAGTTAGAGCTATCCAAAATATACAAAGATTCAGATAGTGCCTCTAGCCTCTCTTCCACGCAATCCACATCAATTGAGGAACTTGCAGAGAAAGTAGCTCAGAAATTAGGTGTCACTAGCAAACAGATCCCAAGGTTTGCCCCGTGAAAAGATGCTATACTTGTGGTGGCGACCACATGGCGAATGTATGTCCCATTATGGCTCAACCCCAAGTAAATCCTAGTAGCCAGTACTACACCATAGAACGGAGGTACACCAATCACACCGCGCAAGATTGCCCCTACAATAAGCAAACCATTAGGCAGACGTACCCACAACCATACCCTCAACAAGGAAGATACCAGAACCAGTACCCACCTCAGCAGTATACTAGGCCTCAGCAAAACTACCAACCGCAATATCAGGCCCAACTGAGACCCCAGCCTGTGCTAGCACAACAACCACCTGCTCCTACTAATGTGATCCGAGTAAAATATGCAGCGGCAGAAGAGAACCTGAATAGAGCTATAGTCCCTGTAACACCATTGCTTTCTGAAAGTGACCCGAGTGACCATAGCTTTGATTGGACACATATTGACAGCCCCCAGGCCTACTACATGCAATCTCCGGAACATGGTGAGTCCTATTACAATGAAGAGCCAAATGAACCTAATTGGGAGTCAGATTACACAAACGTCATGTATGCAAACCCCAACCCTAGACCTCAACCTAGGCAGGTAAGACCCCCATTCCCTAGAGGACCATGCTATAGATGTCAAGGAGATCATCTCATTCGTGATTGTCCCTTGCCTCCACCTACACAACCCCAGTCAGTGACGATTCAGGGCTTTTGCCAAGACTGTGGAAAGGAGCATCTCTTACGAGATTGCCCAAAGAACCCCAATAATATGCCAAAAATCACTCCTATCAACGTTATTGGGTTAGTTGTAGACTCCACAGGGAGTGTGACTTCCACTGCACCAGTACAAGTAATCACTAGAGCCCAAGCCTTGCAAGAGAACCAAAGCGTAGGCCAGGAAAAGAGCCCCGATGTTAGTGAAACGGAGAGCATGACAAAGAAGAGGACTAGAGCTTGGAGAGATAGTCGTGAAAGAATGAAAAGGCAATGGGCAAAAAAGATGAGTGAACTCGAGGAAAGCCTCAGAGAAACAAAGGCCAGGATAACTGAACTCACATCTCAAACTCCCTCTCACACTACCCCACCTCCACCATTCCCAACTCCATCCGAACCGCCACCTTCCAACCCGCCTCACCTAAACCCACCACCCCCAAGAGTAGGATCAGTCCTACCAGATCCCACTCCCGAGGACCTAAACATGATGCTTAAAGCATATCAGGCCAGAATCCAAGAAGGGCCAAACGTAACTGATCATGAAAAGTGTTACCCTAGAGCAGAACTAGAGCTAGAACGAATCAAAATTTGTGCTAAGATGGTGGAATTGGCTCAGACCATGTTTGAAGCCAATCACCTATTTAACATCTCTAGTTCAGCGAAGACATAGTTGCACTTTGATGGACTGTTAGAAAGAATAGAGAAGCTAATTGCACAATCAGAAAAGGAACCCGCCTCTCAACATAAGGACAAGGCAAGTGAAAGAGCAGGTCTTCCTGCCCAGGAAGCCTATGTGCCTGAAGCCTATGTGCCTAACTCTACGGAGCCAGATACATCTTCTTCTCTGAATCGGTTTACACCAGAATTCCTACGAGAGATTCAAGAAGACAAATGGGCTAAAGAAAGTGAAGTCCCTCCTCCCATTGAACTTGTGGATGACGCACATGACCAATTCCCACAAGACATCCCATCCATTTATGAGGAGCAGGAGAGCACCCAATCTCAGGAAAGATTAGACTTTGAGTCTAACTCTCTACAAGAATTACCCCACTTCACAGGCCCATGGGAAGCTAAGTCTACTTGTATGAGAGCACCCACAGTCATGGTACAAAATGAGGACTCAGTCATACCTAGGAACACAGAGGTAGTGAAAAACACTAAAGTACAATGCAACCTCACCTTAGAAGAGCTACTCAAAGTAAGGCCAGAGCTATGGAAACATGTAGCCAAACAAGTACCAGAGATAGCAAAACCTCGTTCCCAGGTAGGATCCCAGAGAACAGTGCCTGAAATACCATTGGACAAGATAGGAGACATGAGTGAGGGCGAAGAGGGAAACACATATCTTCCTATCACCCATCAAGGATACACCACCAAGGCCATTCTAGACTCGGGTGCAGGAGTTGCAATTGCTACCACTTCCCTATGGAAGCGTTGGGGCAAGCCAGCACTCAGGCCAACAAGAATGAAATTGCAGATGGCCGATGGTCACATAGAGAGACCCTTAGGCTTGCTAGAAGGAATAACTCTCACTACATGCGGTGTTGAGTTTGAGCATACTTTCGCCATATGTGATTTCAACAAGAATCATGCTTATGAGATGATTTTGGGAAGACCATTTATGCGACAGTTGCAAGTGGTCCAGGATTGGGGAACCAATTCCTTCTACCTGCAACACTTAGGTGTTACGACCAAAGTAAATCTCAAAGATTACTCTCATAGAGATGTCCCTCCTATCCAATGGAATCCCATCCATAGAACCAAAGATGATACGGAATCTGTGCACTCCATAGGATCAGGATCCTCATGGATGCATGAAGACACCCTTTTATGGATGTGCAAAGTAGCAGTAGAAGAAGAGAAGAGAGAAGAAGCCAGAGAGATAGGTGCAAAAGAAACACATAGATCAATTCAAGACCCAGCCTATGCACCTGTAGTCTTTCCTGACGAAGAATTTGAACCCCACGGCTGGGGAGAAATCCTAGCAACAATGGATGTAGCCATCAATGAAGAACAATGGACACCTCACTGTGATGAAGATGGCTATGACATTTCAGTCTTCTCCATAGAGCCGATCATGGGAGAGGCAGTGTTAGAAGAGTGTGAACCTAGCCCTGATGCATTTGAGGATGCAAGTGACTCCGATCTAGAGTCAATCATTATGGACCCACCTTTTGCATCAGATGAAGAATACTTCTATGAAGTAGAATTTCAACCCCAGAGGCATGGAGAGCTTACAAATGATGTAAGGCTAGCCACACATGTAACTCAAGTCATGTCAATCCCATAAGCCTCTTATTTCTTTTTTTTATTTTTGAACCGAAAAGGACAAACAAATATGTATTTGGAAAAACTGAATAAGGAAGAAGGAAAGAAAAGAAAGAAGAGAGAAGTCACACAAGAAGAGGAAGAATCTTTGTTTGAGGTCTCAGAAAATTTTAAGAAATATGAGATAGATGACAGGAGAGTCATGATCAGAATGCCTAAACGAGAGGCGCAATCAGGGGAGGCCTATGATAACAAAGAAACCACGAAGAAAGTGGTTGTAGCCATCAAAGAGGGAGAAGAAAGATGCACGTACATAGGCCATGACCTGACATGAGAGGAAGAACAAGAGCTAATAGCCTTGCTAAGAGAATATAGAGATGTATTCGCTTGGAGTTACAAGGATTTGAAAGGCATGGACCCTGACATATGCTCACACACTATCCCCATGACCTCAGATGCCAAACCCTCTAAGCAAAAGCCATACACATACAATGATAACTATGCTGCCAAGATCAAAGAGGAGATAGATCGACTGGTTGAAGCTGGATTTATCTATGAAATTGAGCACACTGAATGGGTGTCCCCCATTGTAGTGGTCCCCAAAAAGAATGGTAAATTACGTGTATGCATTAACTTAAAGAAGGTCAATGCAGCCACAATTCGAGATAACTATCCGCTTCCCATCACAGAACATCTCTTAGAAAGAGTAGCAGGCAAGGAAGTGTACAGCTTCCTTGATGGATTTTCGGGCTACAATCAAGTAGCCATAGCTCCAGAAGATCAGCATAAGACAGCTTTTGCCACGGAGTGGGGCATATTTTCCTTTCGGGTAATGCCGTTCGGGCTTACCAATGCACCTGCTACCTTTCAAAGATTGATGTGTCATGTGTTTAAAGAGTTCTTGAGGAAGAACTTAGAAGTCTATGTTGATGATCTTTGTGCTCATTCCAACATCAGGCAAACCCATATTCCTGAACTCAGACAAATCTTTGACAAATGTAGAGAATATCAAGTCCGCCTAAACCCAGAAAAGTGCGTTTTTATGGTCAGGCAAGGCAAGATTCTAGGACACATAGTGTCAAAGAATGGCATATCCACTGATGAAGAGAAAGTGAGAGCTATTGCCAAGTTACCTAGGCCTAAGAATGTCAAGGAAGTACAAGCTTTCATGGGGCATTGTGGTTATTACCGACGTTTCATTCACATGTATGCCATCATTGCAAAACCTCTGTACGGACTGCTGACAAACTTTGAGTGGACGGATGAATGTGAGAATTCCTTCAATGAGCTTAAACGGCGATTATGTTCAGCACCAATCTTAACCACACCAGATTGGAATAAGCCTTTCCATGTTCATGTGGATGCATCGAATTATGCTATTGGGTGTGTACTCGCGCAACCTACTGGTGAAGGTAATATGGATCTTCCAATTGCCTATGCTAGTAGACAATTGAATGCAGCTAAACGAAATTATACAACCACCGAACGAGAAGGATTAGGCATCGTATATGCAGTTAAAAAGTTTAGACATTATTTTCTTTCAAATAAGTTTAAATTTTTTACTGACCATCAGGCACTGCTATATCTCGTGAACAAGCCATGCAATATAGGTAGATTAGTAAGATGGTTTCTCTTACTAATGGAATACGACTTCGAGGTTGTGGTAAGGAAAGGTAGGACTCACTTGAGAGCAGACCATCTCTCTAGGCTCACATCTGGAGAAGCCCCACAAGGAGTGTCAGATGACCTTCCTGATGCTTACTTGTTTAATTTGGAAGTGGTGCCGCAGTGGGCTAAGTCATTAGTGCCAGTATTGACATACGGGCCTAACCACCCAGTAGTAAACACACAGGATAGAGAGGTAGTAAAAGCTCAAAAGTATCACATCATGGCAGGTAGTATGTACAAGCACACAGATCAAGAGATCTTGGCTTGTTGTGTGGAAGAGGATGAGTACGCTAAATGGTTGCAATTAGCACATGTAGGTGCATTAGAGCAACACTACTCAAAACAACGAACCCTACAGACACTAAGGAGACTTGGAGTGCATTGGCCGACTATGGAGGCTGATGTCCAAAAGTTGTGCAAGGAATGCCCAATCTGCTGCACTAAACCACCTGTGGAACATGCCACTCTTTATCAAGTGTCCATAGTGCCAGATTGGAGTGAACCACTAGTATCCTTCTTAAGGACGAAAACAGTCCCTCCAGACATGACTCTGGCTAGGCAAAGGAGTTTAGAACAAGAAGCCCCGGATTATTCACTCATTGGTGATAATCTATACAAGCGTGGTAAAGATGGTTACCTGAGACTATGTGTCCATGAGAGTGAATATCTTAAGATCTTGGAAACTGCTCACCAAGGTGTAGCCGGAGGACACTTTGGACCAGATCGGGTGATCAAGGCAATACTATTTGCGGGCTTCTGGTGGCCGACCCTTCACATGGATGCACATACCTATGTGAAACGGTGTGATGTCTGTCAGCGAACTCAGTATCCTATACGCAAAGACGAGATGCCACTGAAACCTATGATGGGTGGACGTGCATTCTCTAAGTGGGGAATAGACTTCGTAGGTCCTATTAATCCCCCAGCTAAGGGTTCCCATGCTGAATATATCATTGTTTCCACGGACTATCTAACCAAGTGGGTAGAGGTTAAGGCCACAACGAAGAACGATGCTCAAACAACAGCTAAGTTTTTATTTGAGAGTGTGTTCACTAGATACGGGCTACCTATAGAGCTAGTTAGTGATAGAGGCACTCACTTCTTGAATGAACTTATTGAAAATCTGCTCCAAGAATTCTTGGTAGTACATAAGAAGTCTGCCCCTATCACCCTCAAGCAAATGGCCAGGCTGAGAGCACCAATAAGATCTTATGCAATGTACTGACGAAATTAGTGAACAATAAACACTCTGATTGGGACAAACAGCTACACCATGCTGTTTGGGCATATCGAGTGGCCTACAAAACGGTACTCCAAGCCACCCCCTTTCAGATGGTATTTAGCCAAAATGTAGTGCTACCGTTGGATTTCTTAATACCTACATTGAAAGTAGCACAGGAGCATGAATGGACAGGTCATGAACTCTCCTCTAGGATCTTTGACCTAGAACGATTAGGAGAAACAAGACTGAGGGCGGCTGCAGGGATATATGCAGCTAAGAAACGACAGAAGGCATACTTTGATGCCCACGTTAAGGATAAAGGTTTGAAGGCAGGCGACCTAGTACTAGTATACACGTTGAAACAACATGCGAGGAAACTAGAGAAGAGAGGCTACGGACCCATGATCATTAATAGAATCTCAACAAGTGGAGCAGTGCAACTAGCCACATTAGAAGGCGATGTTCTCCCAAGCTACATAAGCGGATGCAGGGTCAAGTTGTATCAGGAACCTCTCACAGAGGAAATGCTAAGTCGACTCAATACTGCTAAGAAACGCAAAGAAGAAGAAAAGCGAATTCGAGAAGATGCCCAAGCAGAAGCCTTAGAGCGCATACGGAAAATGAAATTAAGAAGACAAGGTAGAGAGCAACCTAGGCCAGATGCCGATGCAGATGAAGGATATCACATGGCTATGTGTGAAGTTTCAGGTATCAGCTCCCATAGGATAATTGATCGACGTCCTTTTATAACCTTAGATATAGGACAAGGAAAGGGTGCAAGGACTGTAAGAGCCTTGATTGACTCAGGTGCAGCCACTAGTGCTGTTAAATTGTCTTACTGTCAAGAGTTGAAATTAACTGTCAATCCTATTGAAGCATATCTCATAGGATTGGGAGGTGTGGAAACCCCTTGCATGGGCGAGGTGGAACTTCCCCTCTATATTCAAGACAAAGCAATGACAGTCAAAGTACTAGTGTGTCAAGATGAGGACCTCACTGAGCCTCTTGTCTTGGGTCAGGACTGGATCTATGATCATGCAGTCAACCTAAACCTAAGAAGCGGACTTCTTCAGGTATGGGTAAATCATAGTCGAATTATAGTTGAACTGGAAAATGAGACACTCAAGGAACTAGGTAAGGCACGAACTCCTGGTCCTTCCAGGGGTGCACATGAAGTTGACCATGCTATCCTTGTCCAAAAATGTATGATGCAGAAAGAGGATTGTCTCAACAACGGAGTCAAGGATAAGACGGTACTCCCTTCTGTTCCAAAGGCCAGAGGGATGCAGCAACCAAAGGCAGATCGAATACAGAAGAAGCAGAACACTACCTATACTGGAGGCCAAAAAAAGGAGCAAAGCAGATTGTTTCAATCGATGAAACAAGTATGGAGGCAAAAAGGCGAACACCCTGTTCCGACCAGGCCAACACCACGGCCAAAACCTCTTATTAGTAATCAACAACACAACACTAATAAGAAGTCCTTCATAAATTCTTCTGCGAAAGTGAAGTCTATTTGGGTACCCAAGAAGTCAATGAAGGCCAGCCCACAATCACGACAAATCTGGGTGCCTAAGGCTTGCTTGCGGGCTCAAATAGCTACACCAAGGCCAAACCCTGTACAACATGTTTCACTCACGCGAACATCTGAGGCCCAGTCTTACACATCACGCACTAACACATATTCTTCCATGAGCACAAGTAGAATCACTTGTAAATGGGTCCCTAAAAAGCCCCATTTTTCAAGTAAATACCCTATCACACTCTCCAGAGCCTCCACAAAGTCAAAATCAAAACCTATCCATTGCATTTGGCAACCTAAAACTTGTAATAAACCCCCGGACCCCAATTGTAAATCCATGTCCCCCTACTAACTACTTCACTCTCACACCACATCATTCTGCTTAGCTCTTAGGTCTACCCAATTCCTAACTACACACACAAGCACCGAGCACTTACTAACCCCCTAACCTCTCCCGAACCTCATGTTAATGTTGTAACAGGGGACACAGTGTCATTTTTTTTAATATAAAGGAAGTTCGGCAATAGCCTACTCTCCCGGGCTTGAATTAAATTAAGAAACAAAGGTACAATAGAAGGGGACTAGTGCCCACGGGACCCCCCAAATCCCACAAAGCAGGGGAAGCTTGGTTGAATCCTAGGTTGCATTACAGAGAAGGTTAATCACCCTCTCATCGCCCTCATGCGGGGCCCACTTGGGTTTGAGCTTGTTGTTGATCAAAAGGAGGACCTGATGGTGCCTGAAGGGGGGGGATTTCTTACTGTTAACAATCCTTTTGCCAAGGAGGAATAGTGATTTCTCAATCGACCACTCCCTGGGGGGATCGCCGAAGTTGAGAGCACACCTCTCCCGCCATATTTTCCACAGGACTTCTCCTCTGATGGCGTTCCAGAGTGACGCAGAGCAGCCGATCGCTTCTCCCAAAAGGACTTGTTTCCAACTAAGCTGTTTTTGAAGTCTGATTTTCATTCCAACCGTCTGCCAGATTCTGTAGGAGTTGGGGAAAGTAAGGAAGATGTGTGGGACATCTTCGATAGCCCGGTGGCAGCATTTGCACCAAGGAGGGATCCCACAAAGTTTGCTAGCCTTATGGTTGGTCCAAATTCCTCGATGAAGAATTTGCCATAAGAGGACAGACTTCTTAATCTCTATAAGGGGGTGCCAGATACCCATGAATTTCATGTCCCACCGAAGCCGCGTCCAAGACAGGCACCACTTCTTGTTGAGGCTGATCTGGTGGTCAGCCGTTTCTTTGATGTTCGTGATTTTGAGTAGGCTATTTCCGTTGTGCCATTTGAGACCAAGCGAGTTCGGTGTGTCGTGTCCCATGAGAAGGCGAGTCTTGTGACGATCCCATGCGAGGCATCTGCTTTGCAAAGTGTTCCATTCTTTGTAGGAGATGTTTATGCGAGGGTCAATATCCTCGAAGTTGATCCAGCTGTTGGTGTCATGTTTCCAGAGGTGTTTCCATTTTTTGAATCCTTTGTTCCATAACTTCTTGGCATTTTGAGTGTTCCACGACTCCACACTCCGGATGCCATGTATCGGAAACCAGATAGAGTCGTTTTGTCTGATTCCGGCCGCCCACTTCCAGTCCTCACTAATTCTTATGAAGCTTTTGACTTTATTCCAGCCCTTCCAAAGGGAGCACACGAGATTGGAGCCTTTCGGGAAGACGGGGATCGGGGAGAATAGCAGGGTCATGATGTCAAGATTCTACCAGTTTGGGAACCCCATGAGGGCCAACTCATTCTTGTTTCTGAAGATCAGCTTGGCCCACGAGGCCTCCCTATTGCACCAAGCCTTAATCATCCATTTGGCTGCCAGTTTGTTAGCCATACACCCAAAGTCCAGGATACCAAGCCCCCCGCTATCTCTAGGGCTAGTGCAGATGGCCCATTTGATTTTAGGCACCCCCCTTCTGTTATGATCGCCCGTCCAAAGAAAGTTTCTACAAATACTATTCAGTTTGGACAGGCCTTGCTCATTCGGTCTCCAACAAGAAAGGAAATAGATGGTAGAAGAGAGGAGGAACGTGTTGATAACCATCGCACGCCCAGCGAGATTGATTTGCATACCTCTCCAATAGTTAAGCTTGTTTTCGAGTTTGGCCAACACCCAGTTCCATCGCTGCTCCATAGATACGCCAAACCCCAAGGGGATTCCAAGAAGTCGAAAGATTTGGCCCTGCGGAATGATTTGACAGCCATGATCAATGAGAAGGCCAGGATGATGTCCCACAATAGCCCTAAAGGCGGTCTTAGAGTGGTTGATTTTGGATCCAGAGGCTTCACAAAAGGTAGCAAGACACCTCCAGAGAGTCTGCAGGCTGGTATTATCATTGTGAACGAACGCGTTCATATCATCGACAAAAAGTCTCATGATGATTTGACTGTGGACGTGAGGCAGCCGGAGGCCTTTGATATTGCCAACCTCCACATGATGTGCCACAAGTCTGCTCAGCCCCTCAGTGGCGATGGCAAAAAGAAGGGGGGCCAGAGGGCACCCTTGTCTAATAGATCTTCTAAGATGGATCGTCTTCGAAAGTTTGCCGTTAACGTTAATTTGGGTCGTTGCGTTTCCGAGAAGGGTCGCGATCATCTTGGTGAATTTCTGACTACATCCGAGATCTTGGAGCGACTGCAGAATATAGTCCCATTCTAGCCTGTCGTATGCTTTGTCAAAGTCGATCTTGAGGAAAACCACATCTTGATTAGACTCATTTGCAAATTGAATACCTTCCCAAATATCCATAATGGTTTCCAGGATAGACCTTCCTTTGATGAAACCTTTTTGGTCCTCACTAAGCCAAGATCTCAGGTGGCACGAGATTCTGTTGGCAATGACTTTGGCGATGATCTTGTATCCTGTTTGGAGCATCGTAATAGGCCGCCAGTTCTCGATTCTGTTCTTTTCCCCCTTCTTGTGTATCAGCTTGATAATTCCATTGTTTAGACAAGAGGGAAGAGCACCAAACTTTAGCGCTTCTTGCCAAACCATCCGAAGAGGGGTGGCAACCACCAGCTTGAAGGATTTAAAGAACTCGTTAGTGAGTCCGTCGGGTCCCGGGCTTTTACCGAGAGGGAGGGCATCAATGACCTCAATGATTTCTGATTCAGAGATAGGGGCATGAAGCAGGGAGTGGAGGTTGGGTGGTATCCTCCGGGGGGAAACCCTAGAAATGGCAGCCATACAGTCCCTTCTATGGTGGGAGAGGGGGTTCGAGGTTCTCAGGAGTCTCGTGAAGTGCCCTTCGATGATGCCAAAATTATCTTCTTCCGAATTGCATACATTGCCATGTGGATCTAGCAGTAGGGGGATCGATTCTCTGTTTTGTTTCCTTTTAAGGATACGGCACATCTCTTTGGTGGGTTTGTCGGCTTTGCCAGCCCACCACTCCTTGAAGAAGATTTGCAAGTTTTTCCTTTGTATTTCTTCCTCGTATCTCAACACTGCTCTGATTTTTCGGAGACCTTTCTGGGCTTGGTGTTTTCCTTTGTTCACTTCCTCCTCGAGCCGCCAGAGTCTGTGGTAAAGAGCTTCCCTACGAGCCCGCCGCACAGTCTCGAGCATCTTCTTAGTTCTGATCATGATCTTACGAGACTTGTCGACCGCACTTCTCCAGCACTTGGCTGGGGCCAAGCCAGAGGCGAACGCCACCTTCCACACATCGGCAATTTCTTGATGGACGGAGGGGAGAGAGAAGGTGGTTGCGTTGGCATGGAACCACGGAGCCTTGCAGATCTTGTTGGAAGGTTGAAAAGTGATAACGATCGGGTAGTGATCAGAGATAGTGAGGTCAGTGCGTTGCGTGATGGTAGGGTGGCCCCACTGATGAGTAAAACTCTGAGAGATGTAGCATCTGTCGAGTCTAGCTTTCCTCAGGTCCTCGCCCGCTTGGAGATTCGACCAAGAAAAGCCATTCGAGTCTTTGAATTCAACCAAATCCAAGTGAAGTTTGGTCATGTCCCACGTTTCTTTCTCCCGACTGTCGATGACCCTGCCCTTGCCCATCCATCTGTCCATAGGGTCCTCCACCATGTTGAAGTCTCCACATATAAGCACGTTGTGGGGAAGCGAGACTAAGGAGGCCCAAGTGTGCAGTCTCTCCAAATCCCCGTTAGGGGCGTACAAAGAAACCATAGTAAGACAAAGAGGAGCACCAAAAGAAACAGCAATCCAGCGGTGACTTACATCTTCAATGGAGTTCTCAAGCTTTTCAAACCAGAGTTGTTTAACACCGATAACCATTCCTCCAAACCCCCGCTGGTGCTTCGTTGGGATCCACACATGGGCCGATGAGACCTGTCTGAGCCGTTTCTGGAGGTCTTCTCCGTCAATTTTAATCTCTTGAATACATATAAAGTCTGGGTTTAAGCTAATGTCGCGAAGCCATTGACCAATGATGGTCGCTCTTGAGGGGTCGGTTAGCCCTCTAGCATTTAGCGAGATGACAATCATTTTTGTATTGATCCCTCTTTGCGGGAGGGAGCTTTGTCCTTTCTTCTCTTGGCTTCATCTTTCTTTTTCGCTGGGATCTGATCCTGACTTAGAAATCGGTTCTTGTGGGGGCTTTTCCAGGGTAACTCCATAGGCTGTTTTCCTTTGCGGGATGCCCCTTGCTGGGGAGACTTGGGCCCCATGCTCGGCACCGTTTCCGGGATCGTCGATCCAATGATGGAACTTTCACTATCCATGTTGTCTTCGTTACTAGTGGTCAAACCATCTTCTTTGCTTGTAGTGTAGCCCTCCTGGGGGGTTTCTTTATTGTCAGGGATCTCTAGGGCTTTGTCGTAGGTGTCTACCTCAAGTAGCTTCCCACCTGGGTAGTCAAGCTCATTGATCTCCTTTCCTAGATTGCAATACAAACTGCTATAGGGGGTAAGAGGCAAGTTGTTTCTCTCACCGTTGGCCCTAGGGCTTCTTTTCCTTCTTCTTCTAACTTCAATAAAGCCATCAGCATCAGCTTGTGGATTAAGGAGGCCCTTGCCTTCCCCTTCCTTGGTCGAGTGGGTCAAATCGCCAAAGTTGTCTTGAGCAGTTTTGGAGGCTTCTTGAAATCGCTTGTTTTTTTGCCTGAAAGGGCAATCTTTAATCCTGTGACCTTGTTGGCCACACCGAAAGCACGCGTTGGGAAGGTTTTTGTAGCTGATGTCCTGCTCCCAAACATCTCCTTCGCCCATGTCCACTTTGATCATTGATGGAAGCGGCGAACTGAGGTCGGCCTCGACACAGATTTGGGGGTGCCACCTAGCATTGAACGAGTGTCTTGCACCTTCATAGATGAGACCACCAATGTCTTCGCGTGAAGCCAGCGGCTTGCCGATAGGAGAGACAATGTCCCACACGAAGTTGTACAAGAAGTAAGGAAGGTTAGGGAGCTCAACCCAAAGAGGGTACCGAAGCGATTTCGATTTGTCAGGAGTAAAGTCCGGGGACCATCTGAATAGGCACAGGGTCGCCCGACCGAACTGCCAGGTGCCAACGCTTAGGGCTTGGAACGCCATCTCTTCATTTTCAAAGACTAGCAGCATGTGGCTCGCTGGTAAGAACTGACATTTGCTAACAATTAGTCCTCGAGGGAACCACTCTTTTCGAAGCCATTGTCGCACAGTTTCGAGCGGGGGCCTAGGGCCAAACACTTGGCCGACGAGGCAAACTTTCTTGAGCTCCTCCTGAGCCGACAGAACTGCAGGTCTACTGAGGGATACAATGGGGGATTCAACACTTTCGGATGCCCCAGGGGCGGCACACGACCCCCCCTCCAGCAGAGCGGCCAGGATATCGTTCTCCCCAGGGGGAGGGGCCCGATTACTTTTCACGAGAGAGGATGAAGCCACATCCATGGCCAAAAGGAACTTGCACCCCTTTTACTTTTCAATACCCAAAAGCAAAACCCTCCAACATGGAGAGAAAACTGACCACAAACAAGGAAGACTTAGGTCCCCCTTCCGATCACATCGAAGCCTAACACTCCTTTTTTAATGGGAAAGACTATAAGGCTTTGAAGAAGGTCACCGCAACTTTTCTTTTTAACTTTTTAGAAACATCCAGATGGGAGGCGAAAGAATGCCACCAGCGCTGCCTTCTTTTTGCAATAATAAAATTCTAGTTTTAAAACTCCCTGCGCCACACCCACCGGTATCTCCTCTGAATAGTCGGAAAGGTTCTACACCGCGAAACAGGGAATCAACCTGCGATAGATGGTTTTGAAGCTACGCGAATCCCGGGATAGGTGTTTGAAGCAACCGCGACAGACGGTTTTTGAACCCCTGCGATAGACGGTTTCGGAGGGAAGTTTTACTCGTTGAAAGAAGGCAACACATTCCGCGATAAACGCAAAGGTTCCGCGATAAGCGGTTTACAAAAACCGCGATAGAAGGAAATCCGCGACAGCCGGAAGCAATGTACACACCAAGCTGTAACCTCCGCGAAAGGCGGTTTACAAAGAACCGCGATAGATGGAAATCCGCGACAGACGGGGAACTGACAATTACTTCATTTCCACCCCGGATTTGAAGCACGATAAACGGTTTTCAACTTCTTCGCGCGAAAGACTGATTTGCGTCACGTGCGATAAAGACGTTTGAGGCTCCCGCGACAGACGGATTTGGAACACACGATAGACCGTTTCGACACCGGATTTGAAGCACGATAAACGGTTATCAAGTACTTCGAGCGATAGACTGATTTGAATCACGACAGACGTATTTGGATGCTCTGCGACAGACGAGTTGACACCTCGTGGTCGCACGACAGGCGCTCCTTGCTGTAACACTGTTGTTGTTGTGTGTCTATCGCGGTCGCGTGACAGATGCTGATTGAATGTGTCTGTAGACTACGAAAGCAAGAGATGAAGATGGAGGTTCAACTGCAGCCGAATATTTGAGCATGTCGATAGCCATGACATTCCCCCCTGTCGTCTTTGTCACCATGAATTTTCTTATCCGCGCGTTATCTTTCTGCCCCTGTCTCCTCTGTGTATCATGTCGCCATAGCTACTGTGCTGCGCATCTTTGGTCCCCTGCATTCCCGCCGAGAGAGAATCCACAGTGTCATTTTTGTGTCCATTGCAATGTTAACATTTATTCATATATTCTCATAGAACCAGCTGCGAAGTTTTCAACATGGCTGAGGCAGCAGGAACTAGCTCTCAAACAGAAACGAGCCAGCAAGTGGTGGACTTAGACAGTTTACCCGTTCTGCCTGAAACAAATGAAAGACCAGAAGAATTGCAGGCCATCAAAATCATACCTATAGCGGACCCTCCTAGTGGCCATACCATGCCCGTAGGAAAAACTTCCCACTGGTTTAGTGAAGTGGCAGGACCCTTGGGAGAGGGAACGTACCTATGGGAATCAGAGTTGGACTTCAATGGGAAGCAAGGTAAATACCATTTCTTTACAAGAGAATTCGAGAAGTTACAAAATGCAGAAGGTCTACGTTCGATATGGGAGAAGGCAGGATTGGATGCATATTTCAGTGCACGGCTCCCAAAGCCTGACTTCATGCGATGCTACTATCTCATCAACACCTTGACTCCAAACAAGAACCCAAAAGGTGCAAGCTCATTTGTGATTCCATCTCTGACAAAGGGGAATGAGCTCAAGAGGTTCAGGCTATCAAACAACTTGGTGAGAGAGGCCCTAGATATGCGTGGAATGCATATTCCAACAGAGAAGGAGACCCTAGTGCCTGATTACATGAAGAATCGAAGCCTCACCAAACTCAAGGACATGGTGTCCATGACGCCTAATATTGCAATAGACCTTCGCATGTGCATGCAACACTTTGCTTTTCCTGCCCAAGATAGATTCACCATGCCGCCCAAAAAGATTTGGTTTAGTTTGTATCTGGCAGAGGCACAGAGCCTCACCATCAACTTACCCCACTGGATAATTGATCAGATACACCTGGCTCACAAACGATGGCCGCGGAAACAGGTTTTATATGGATGTTGTGCTCTGACGAGAATAATTTATAGGTGTTTGGCTTATGACATCCCTATTCAACGAGCCCTAATGTGGAATCGTGTAGAGCAGTTTAGAGGCAGGACATCCACTGGACCCCCTTCTAAGAAGATGAGAGGCACTGTCCAAGTCCCATGTGCTCAACCACGTGGAGCCACCCTAACACCAGACGTCACCCCTCCACCCCGAAGAGTCCGACCATTCACACTCCGACTTCCAAGACGCAGCACCGATGGTCCTAACTTGATATTCCCTCCCATCCCAACCGATCTTGAACTTCCCAGTGGTGCACCTTTGGAAGAACTCACGAATGAAGACTTTGAACAATTATTACAAGATGTAGAGCTGGAGGCAGAAGAGGCACAACAAGTGGAGAATGTGCAAACGCAGGCAACAACCTCCCAAGTACCTGTCACCACATTTGAAGTGGATGAAGAGGATGATGAAGATGAAGAACAGGAGGAAGATGAGGAGGATTATGATCAAGAGCATCATGATGAGCAACAAGAAGTGCCAGAACTTGTAGGTGCACCTGCATATATAGCTCAACTACAAAGGTTATACGACACAATCAAAGCAGTACAAGAAAGGCATCAACTCTCTCTTGTATCAGGTCAAGCTTTGATGCAAGAAATGCTATCAAATGATGGGGTGGATCAACATTTCATTGACACCCTCAAATTAGTGTCAGAATCTTTAGGAGTTCCGGAGGCTGTCCACACAGCAGTCCGCCAGTCCGTGAGGTATGACAAACGCAGAGTTGACACATTACCCCGAGCAGGTAAGACTATCAGGATACCCGTCACAGAACAAGAAGTACCCATTGAAACCACAGCTACCCCCATCACCACCATTGACCTCTCTGCTGAAACCTTTGTTCAGACATCACCCATCTCACCCCAGCATCCCCCATCACCACCTTCTCCACCCCCACCACCACCTCCCACCATGGAAGAAACGACAGTCATCACCTCTACCTTCACTTATAACCCATCCTCATTCACATCATTCTCATTCCGAGAACCCACCTCACAGGACACCCTCTTCTCTTTCGTCACCAATCCCTTGTACACTTCAACCCTTCTATCCTCCGAACCCATAACTGGCCATCCCATAATCCCAAGTGTGGTTGGAAACCTAGCACCCACAGAAGGCACCCTGTGTTTCCCAGCCTATCCCCCAATACGGGTACCTCCATTCCATGACCCTCACTTCCCATCTGGCCCCTACACCTCTTTCAACTTGACCTCACCACCCCAATACCCGTCCTTTGTGGAGCAGTTCATTCGCTCTCCAATGTTTCAAAGGCACATTTCCCCGATGTTCGCAACGACATCAATTTACACGAACACCACACTCACTTCACCTACCATACCCACCTACAAGGTAGCCCCTATACACACCACTCTGTCTGACCCAATGGACATTTCACCCACCACAGCACCTCTCCCCACAATTCCACCCTCTCCCCCTCCACTACCCTCCACCTCACCACTCACCACATCATTGGCACACACAACATTCACTAACTCCCTCCCAATCCCACCTCCCCTGCATTTCAAACTTTTCCCCTTGCATCTCATAATGTAAATAGCACGTTCAACACATTACTTCAGTGTGCACATCAACTACAACAAGAATACCATCAATTGGAAGAACGCACTATGGCCCTCCAGACAGAATCTCAGCGTCTGCAAGCTAGAGTCACCACTCTTGAAGCTGATTACCAAACGCTCCTAACCGAGCATACCACCTTACAGCAGGCTCACTCCGAATTGGAATCAAAGACATCGACAATAGATGATCAAGCAGTCAAGGAACTAGAAACAGTGCTCCAAGCGCAAATGATATCTAATGCTACACTCAGACTCAACCTTGGGCTATTAAGGAAGCATATGGCAGCAGCACTAGAAGAGAACAAGAGGCTTCAACAACAAAACCAAGACAACTTTGAAGCGGCTATGGAAGGAACTACAGGCGCAACCACTAGCCCTACCAAGTATAGAGCAGTCCCATCGGAAGACATTCGCATCTTACTTGAGGAGCATGCAAATTTCGAGCCGGTAATCTTGCAACACTCTACAGAAGAAGTAGAGACCCTCCGGAAACAGGTGGCAAAACTCCAAGCATGCCTCTTACCATATGAAAGGCCACCCTCGCCCACTGAAGAACCAGAACCTGAAACAGTGGTGGAAATCCCCGGACAGCTATGAAGAGCCGTACGAGCCAATGCCAACACCCGGTGGTCGGACTACAGAGGAAGGACATGACACTTTAGAAATTCAAGTTCCAGATTGGGTCAAAAGGGTCGAGAAAGTGGGTAAGACACATGATGATCGCGTTGCCGTGCAAATGCAATCTCTCATAAATCTGGAAGAAACTGTCCTTCGGTCTTCTTACTTTTAGAACCTATCCCACCAACGGTTAATCACAACATCAGAGTCGCAATACATGCCTTATTTTGTCTTGCTACATGATTATAATGCAGAAGCTAAAAGACATACAAGGAAGGAGCCCACATTTACCACTCAATTTGAGCCAGAGGACTTACCGACAGATGCGCGTGCGGGCTCGATTTTCCAGCCTAATTGGCGTGCACGTCTACTAACCGATTACCCTGAGATGATGAGCACCTTGGCAACCATGCCACTGTATATCAAGTATAATCCATGTTATTGCCCAGTGGTACGTTGCAGATCATGGCAAGCATTTGCGATCAAGGTACGCAACAATAAAGAATGCTCGGCTTGGGTTAACTATCCATATTTTGCTCCGCCTCGAGGGACCCCAACCGTAGCCTACATGATATCAACAATTCGACACTGGTCTACTCGTCTAAATAATGTACCCGACATAGCAGCGAAAATGTGTATGAAAATATTCGAGCTCATGACCATTGTCTTCAAAACCTTTCGGAAGGTACAAGCTCCATACATCTCTGCTCCTGGATTCTCTCAAGGTAACAAGGATTTAGTCTACGACATGAGCCAGACTCCCTCGGTCACTATAATCTTTGCCTGGCATGCACGAATAAAGTACTTACCCGCATGCTTCAAGCAGACATTTGAGGAAGTGTTCTCTACGGGATTCTGGGAATATCATTCAGAAATTTTCATTCCCAGACCCACACATTTGCTACATCTATTCGTAGTAGAACAAGCGATCCATGTAGATCAGTTACGTCTGCCACATCCGGACATTCCAGGACCAATTGATTGGGATCGTATGATGACAGACTTGGCCAGAGGACTACGCATACAAGAACATCAGCTTGCCACTCAGGTTGTGGAATATTACATCCAACACTCCCAGCAACAAGGGTCTGTCAGGGACGACAGACGCGAGAGAGGGGGGGGGTGTTGAGAGCAGTATGGGCACCCAAGGACTGACTAGACAAGGAAGCCAGCGGAGAGAGTCAGAGCGAGGTGAAGGATTAAGTAGACAGAGCAGTCGACGCAAATCTGGCAGATAGGCCCTTCAAATTTTTCCAAATCAACATCTTTACAACAGTGATTCTCATCACTAACAATCATTGTAAATACCATTTCATAATTTTGTAGCTCCATTTTGTGCAAGCCAAGGAGTCCTTCAGCTTGAGGAGCTTTAGAAGTACCTATCTGTCAGTTTTCACATTTTTTAGACTTCGTTTGAACCTCCCAATAGGGTAGAGAACCTAATTTTTAACTAGGCTGGACACTAGGTCTGGACACGGCCAAAACCTAGTCAAAAACTATAAATAGAGCTAGAGAGCTCATTTTTGAGGTTAGCTTGTAATAGTTTTGAACTTGTATGAGCTTTTTGAAAGTAATCTAAGAACTCCATTGCTTCTCACTCTTTGTTTTACCGTTTGTGCGCGCGTGTGTGTATGTGTGTGCATGTTAGTGTGCTTCTCACTCACGAACTTGTGCCTTCACTTGCTCGAGGTCTTCATACCATCCTCACGTCTTCCCGGATTGACATTAAAGGAGGTGCTACTCATCACTGAGCTACACCTATTAAGTACATATGTTGCACATATAACAGCCACAAGCTAGAAGCCATGTGGTAAAGCTTGACTTTTGACCATACACCTCCCCATCTCCATGAGATACATGTTCTTTCTTTTTGCAACTCCATTTTGTTGAGGTGTATTCGGCATTGTACAGTGATATTTTATCCCACTCTAAGCCAAAAATGCATTAGAATCAGATGACATGTATTACCCTCATCAGAATGGAGGGTGCTTAATTTACATGCTGACATATTTTTAGCCACAACCAAAAACTATTTGAAGCACACAAACACTTGGACTTTGCTTTCAATGGCCATGCATGCCTAGAAAAATCATCAATAAAACTCAGAAAGTAAATGTAGTTCCTGAAAGAATGTGTCTACTTATGACCACATGCATCACTATAAACAAGCTACAATTTATGAGCAGCTCTAATTGAACCATCTTTAGGGAAGGAAGAATGTTGCATTTTGCCCAAAATACAAACTTCGCAAACATGTTTACAAGGTGCCTTAAGTTTGGGCAGAGAGCATACCATATCAGATTTCTATAGGCATAGCAAACTAGCATAATTCAGATGATCAAAGCGTGCATTCCAAAGCTTTGCATATGAGATAGCGTGAGAATCTTAAATTGCACATGCTGAATCATTCACACATTTTGCATAGTCCATGAGATTATACAACCCATGACATAAAATGTATAGCTAACTCACTCTTCACTGCACACGGTACCTCTTCTCACTCTTCATAATCAAATGTAGAGATTATGCACACAACAATTTTTGAAAAACAGCAATGGATTATCCTTAACCTAATCAATTTACTTTTTTTTTTAGAGAGGTTTAGTGAGTGGTAGTCCAAAAGTGAACAATGTAAACTTCCAAAAATGGCTCCGAGCCACTTTATCTACAAAAAATGCTACAACCTATAAAGAATCAATTTTTTTAGGGTTTTTTATAATTTCTTCATTATGTGTTTTTAAAACATATATGTGAGCATGAAGATGGTGATGAAAAGAATATGTACACTCTCTTAAGTCATGTAAATGAGAAAAAGCAAGTTCAACGAGCATGTAGCTCTCACAAATTGTTGAATGTGATCATCAATGAGGTTTCTCTTTGGCAACGATGCCAATGTGTTGACACATAGACCACCCCACGCTCTCATGAACTTGAACCGATGTCAAGTGTAGCATCCAAAACCCATAATGTCAATTCAGGATGACAATTGGTGATGTGAAGACCTCCATGTTTACAACCTTTTAATCAAAGAAGATGCACACATGCATACACAGAACAAGCATGCATATATGCAAAGACTCTCTCACAAGCAACAAGACACTATTGATATATTTCGGTAGTAATGTGTGTGAACACATTTAGGACCGTCTTGGCACTTTTTTCCCTCTTTAGAAGGTTTTTCCCCCCCGGCTTGTATATACGCCTATAACTCTAATGGGTTACTTATCTTTTGTACATTCACTTGGTAATACATTAACTATTGTGTGTTGTGCTCCAAGCTTCTTCTTCTTCCTTGTGCTATTCATTGCTTTCTTAGACCTCAAAATCCAACAATTGGTATCAAAGTAGGCTGTTGCTTCATCAAGGGTGTCGACGGTACCCCTACGGTTATAGTCTCCACATCTCATGAAAATTTATGCAAGCAATTTCATCCTTTTGTGGCAAACAAATATATAGGTTTTGATTCACCGATACAAGTGCCTTAATGTTTGCTACACATTTAGTGGAGCTTGATAGGGTAGTCCTCTTCAACTTTTTGGGATACAATCATTTTTCTCCATCAGGGTATTTTAGTTAATGGCCATGGCTGAAAGCAATGATGTATTCCACAGGTTGGTTGTTGAGGACTAGTTTGATGATACCAATTACCCATTGTGGGCATATATGATGTGTCATGTACTGGTCACGAAAGGACTATGGAATATTGTGAAGGGTATTGAAAAATGCCCTATGACACCTACAAATACAATTATTGAAGGTGATATAGATGGCATTGAAGATGATGATCTTTAGGTTCCTGTTTGTGTTGTGGTTCCTCTTGCACCTACTACAAAGCAACTTTGTTGGGATGGAAAAGATGCTCATGCACATACGTTGATAGTTGTGTCTATCTAATGTGCCATTATCCCTCATATTCACTCTTGCAAAATAGCAAAGGATGCTTGGGATACACTTACCACTTTATACCAAGCAAGAAATGAGGCTCGTGTTGCTTATCTCTGAAAACAATTGGAGAGAGAGCATATCAATGAAGGAGATTCTATGGGCAATTTTTTGACAAAGATCAAAGATTTGAAGGAGCAATTGATTTTTAAAGTCTTGCCATATAGTGAGCAATTGATTTTTGCAGATAAAGTCTTGCCATATAGTTCACTTGTTCATACCGTTCTTAATGGTCTTCCAAATTCATATCAGAGTTTTTCTTCTACTCTTTGCTTGATGATGAAAGGCAATCCAAATGCCTTAACATTTGAGAAGTTAGTCTCTGTTTTGTTATAGGAAGATTAGTCTAGGCAGAATAGGTCCATTATGCATGTTGCCAATCAAGCTTTCTTAGCTAGTTAGAAGGGAAAAGGTAAATGGAGCTCATCTACTAGTAAGTAAAAATTTACTAGTGTTGCATAGTCAATGAAGGAAGACAAAGACGAGAAGAAAACAGAGAAGCAAAAACATTTTCGCAAATATTGTAAAGTAATGATTATGTCATAAAGGGTTGTCCAAAACTAGTTGCAAAAGGAGGCAACGAAAAAATAGGTTGGAATGGTTGCTATAGAAGCCTCTACACCTAAAACATATCCTGCAAATCTTTTATAGAATGAAGAATGGGCATTCACTATTGTTTGCAATTATGATCCATCTTCTCATGAATAGTGTATGTTTCTAGTAGACTAAGATGTTTGGTACTTTGATAGTGGAGAAACCAAACATATTACCTCGTAGCATAGTTTCTTTCGTTTACTTGAGCCTGTCCCTATAGGGAATACTGTCACAAGCACCAACAACTACTCTTATCCTATCATGGGAGAGGTTCCACATGATGATGGAAATCATTCCATTTCTTATGCAGGTTTACATGATGCACTTGTTGATGAGAGGGCTCATATAGAGGAGCTAAAAACTATGCCTAACTAGCTAGTGCAAACTTTGCGAGATAGCAAATTAGATGCATCTCTATCATATCATAATCAATCTCATAGCGCTTCTTTTGCATTAGATTGTTATGAGATTGCTATGATATGTCTGCCTCTAGTCTTTGTGATGAGAATGAGCCTGTTTCTTTTGATGAAGCACAAAATTCAGAAAATTGAAAGGCTACCATGCAATTAGAATATGATGCTATTATGAAGAATGGTACTTGGTCTTTATGTGATTTGCCTCTTGGCAAAAAGAGCGTCCATTGGCACTAATGGGTATACAAATTGAAACATAAATGTGATGGAGTAGTTGACAGGTATAAAGCCTAGGCTTGTTGCAAACGCTTATGCTCAAGAGAGACAGGGATTGATTTTGATGAGACCTTTGCAACCACTTGCCGAGCTCATCATGTTTGGAATGTACATCAATCGGACATTAAAATTGCATTTCTGAATGGTGACTTACATGAAGAAGTGTATGTATTTTAACCCCGCGGTCTTGTGTGGAAAGGGCATGAAAACAAAGTGTGCAAGTTGAAAAAGGCATTATATGGTTTGAAACAAGCACCATGTGCTTGGAATGAAAAGATACATGCCTACTTAATTGCACATAGTTTTGAGAATAGTCCAACTGAGAGCACAATATACGCTACAAATGATGTGCTTTTGATCATTGTTGTCTATGTTGATGATATGATGATCACTCGTCCTAATGAGAATCATATTGTTGATTTTAAGGCTGATTTGCATGCCTCTCTTGAGATGTTAGATTTGGGACATTTGCATCATTGTTTGGGCATTCAATTTACGCAAATTGATGGTAGAATAGCTTTGTGTCATGATGTTGTCCTCTATCAGTAGGTCATTGGATGCTTGATTTACTTATGCAAAACTTAGCATGATATTCAGTTTTCTATCTTTGAGATGAGCAAGAGTGGTACCTGACTACGTGGATTCTTTTATCCCAAGGGGGGATCACTATTGATAGATTTACATGCTTTTTCTGACTCTGACTGGGCTAGTTAATATGACACTTGTGTGTTCACTAATGGTTTTGGCTTCATGCTTAGTAGCTCAAGCATATCTTTGTTGAGCAAGAAGTAACCTATTGTGGCCATTTCTAATTCTGAGGCTAAGTATAGGGAAGCTTTCACAATGACTGTTTAATGTGTGTGGATTAGATGCCTTTTGGCTGATTTGGGTGTTGGTCAGTCTTCTACCACCACCATCTTCATTGATAGTCAGAGTTTGGCACTTGTGAGGAACCATGTGTTCCATGCTCGCACTAAGCACATTGAGGTGCATTATCATTATGTCAGGGAGAGATCAGTTTGGCATATATGCCCATACTCTACTGGAGAGATTAGTTTGGCATATATGACCACACAAGAGAACATTGTAGACCTTTTCACAAAGGCTCTGCCTAGGGAGAAGTTTGAAGATTTTTGCAAAGCTTTGGGCTTACTTCCTTCTATGGATTGATCTCTTTCCACATAGCTAGGAACTTGAAAAACTTTCTATTACATGTACAAATACAATTATTGAAGGTGATGAAAATGGTGTTGAAGATGGTGATATTCTCCAAGTTCTTATTTGTGTTTTGGTTCTTGTTGCACATACTATAGAGAAACTTTGTTGGAATGGCAGTGATCCTCAGCCATATGCATTGATAGCATTGTCAATCAAATGTGCCATTATTCCTCATGTTCGCTTCTGTAAGCTAGTGAAGGATTCTTGGGATACACTTACCAATTTATACTAAGAAAGGAATGCGGCTCACGTTGCTTACCTACAAAAATAGTTGGAGAGTGAGCACATGAATGAAGGAGATTCCATGGACAATTTTTTGACAAAGATTAAAGATTTGAAGGAGTAGTTGATTTCTGCTGATGAAGTTTTTCTTCTACTCTTTGATTGATGATGAAAGGCAATCCAAATGTCTTAACATCTGAGGAGTTAGTCTCTGTTATGTTGTAAGAAGATCAATCTAGGTAGAACAGGTCCATTATGTGTGTTGCAAATCAAGCTTTCTTGGTTAGTCAAAAGGACAAAGGTAAATGAAGCTCATATACTAGTAAGCAAAGATATGCTAATTTTGCACAATAAAAGAAGGATGATAGAGATGAGAAGAAAACAGAAAAGCAAAAACTGTTTTGCAAATACTCTAAAGGAAATGATCATGTCATAAAGAGTTGTCCAAAATTGGCTGCAAAGGAGGCAAAGAAAAAAGAGGTTGGAATGGTTGTTGTAGAAGCCTCTACACCAAAATAAGAGTCTGCAAAACTTGTGGAGAATGAAAAATGGGTGTTTACTACTGTTTGCAATTATGAACCATCTTCTCATGAACAATGTATGTCTATAGTAGACTCATATGTTCGGTACTTTGATAGTGGGGCAACCAAACATATTACATCGCAACATAGTTTCTTCACTTCACTTGCGCCTGCCCCTACATATATACTATCACATGCGCCAACAACTCCTTTTATCCTATCATGGGAGTTGGTAAGATCATTCTGACTACTACTGATGGTAGTTCTTTTACATTGTTGGATGCTTTATTTGTGCCATGGATCAAGAAAAATCTGTTATCAGTTTCAACATTGGCCAAGATCGGTTTGGTTATCACAGAAATTTGTTGATGAAAGATGTACAATTCATGATCTCTCAAATGGCAATGTCATTATTGCTTTTGGAATTTTATGTCATGGGCTATATAAGCTAATAGATTATGCAAAATTTGTGAATGAATCAGTATGCGAGGTTCAAGATTCTCAAGCAATGTCAGATGTGAAGCTTTGGAATGCATGCTTTGTTCATCTGTATTTTACTAGTTTGCTATGCTTGTAGAAATCTGAAATGATGTCCTCTCTGCCCAAACTTGAGGCACCTCGCAAACATGTCTATGAAGGTTGTATTTTGGGCAAATGCAGCATTCCTCCTTTGCAAAAGATGGTTTAGTACAAGCTACTTTGGAATTGTAGCTTGTTCAAAGTGATGCATGTGGTCCTATGCAAACACCTTCTTTTGGGAAAACTACCTTTACTTTGTGACTTGCATTGATGATTTTTGTAGGCATGCATGAATATATCCATTGAAAGCAAATTCTAAAGTGTTTATGTGCTTCAAACAGTTTTTGGCTTTGGCTGAAACTCTATCAGCATGTAAAATGGGCAGCTCCATTCTAATCCAATGGGGGAATATATGTATTCTGATTTTAATGCATTTCTTGCTCGGCTCTCCAAAATACATCTCATGTGGGATAATTCCCCTAAAAGGAGAATGAATACAACTGGTAGAAGCAAATGGCAAGGTACCCAAATACAAAGGAAATACAAGGAAATGTAATGGAAATGAAATGGAAATAGAGTGACTCCAAGATACAAAAGGGAGATGCACTCTCATATTCTCAACACCCCCTCTGCAGCTCCATTTTGTAGTGTATGGAGGCTGCTAGGGTATGAGAGAAGGTCCATCAAGAATGTATCAGCAGCAGCAGCACGAGCACCAGGTAGTGGACGTCTAGGAATCCATAGCCTCCAAGTGGTATCGACCATGCAAGATCGCCAGGTACTCCATAATATGTCCACCAGATGGATCAAGCGGATGCTCCAGAGGTATGCCACCAAGGAGGTACAAGAACGAAACAAGATCTCACGAGACGAGATCACCTCCATGCGAGATAGGTAGGATGACTCCATGTGGTATGTCAGAACCTCCAAAGCTTTCACCATGTCCACCACACTATGTGTAGTGCCAAAAAGTAGGTCGTGCAAGAGTGAAACATAAAGCATGAAGCATAAAATCATAGTCACATGGGAGTACATCTGTATGCTGTAATCCTCCTTGGAGTGTACAAAG
The DNA here is from genome assembly GCA_020310875.1 of Ceratopteris richardii. Lineage (NCBI taxonomy): Eukaryota > Viridiplantae > Streptophyta > Polypodiopsida > Polypodiales > Pteridaceae > Ceratopteris > Ceratopteris richardii. Next base: position 205,732,571 of record CM035409.1, on the reverse strand, counting down.
TCCTGCTGTGTATCGATAGAACCATGGAAGCCCCCTCTGAACCGAGAAGCTGGCTCAGAATAGGATCCAACTGAGTGATGAATCCAGGTAGATGCAGGAGTATCCTGTGGTAAGTGAAAAGATGTTGGACTCCATGAATGGAAAAGTACATGCTCAGAATGCTACTGTAGACGAGGTATGTGGACTCTCGAAGATAGGAATGGAAAATGACGGGTCACTGATCCTGGAGTAATGCCCAACTGAAGCTGAGGTGAAATATAAACCTTCGATGGGATGATAGGTATATCCATCTGAGGTATAAGCTGAGATGATATCTCTGATTCCTCATGCTCCAAAATTGTACCATGATCGGGAAAGTCATGTACAAAGAGAGCATGCTCCACATAGTGTGACTGTTCAAAACGGGAATGATCCCCCTCTAAATCTGAAATGGGAGGATCCAAAATGGATGAATACTTAGAGTATTCATCAAAGGTGCAATCTTTGGTGACTGTAACTGAGTGACTCTTTGGGTCGTAGAGTTTGTATGCCTTTTGTCGCTCACTGTACCCAATGAAAATGTACTACTTAGGCCGATCATCATCAGGGCCTTGGACGTAGGCATTAGTACCAAAGACGCGAAAATAGCTTACACTTGGCTTCTTTTGAAAGTAAGTCTCAAATGGTGTTTGAGTCTTTAAAACATCTGAAACTCCTCTATTCTGAATGTGTACTGCTGTCTGTACCGCTTCACCCCAAAACTTTAGTGGAAGTTGCTTTTGTCTAAGCATAACTTTGGCCATTTGGATCACACTTTGACTCTTTTGTAATGCAATACGTGGTTGAGTATCTTGCTTGGCTTGATACTTGATTCCATGTTGCTTCAAGTACTTGGAGAAGTTTGGGTTGACAAAGCTACTATCTCCATCAAATCGGATGATCTTCAGAGAACTTGGAAAGTCTTCTTCAACTGTTGTAGTCCACTCCTTAAACTTGGAAATGGCATCTTCTTTATGCTTGAGTGAATAAACCCATGTGTATCTAGTGAAGTCATCTACAATCAGGAAGAAGTAAATTGACCCACTTAGAGAAGGTGTACTCATTGGTCCACAAATGTCAATATGGACTAATGCTAAGGGTTTATGTGCAGAAATGGATGCTTCTTTAGGCAAAGAGAAAGCTGTTTGCTTATCACATGCTTTGCAATTCAATTCCACTTATGCGATCCTAGGTAGACCTTTGACAAGATGATTGGAAGAGATCTTAGCTAAGCAAGAGCTATGTCCAAATCTACAATGCCACAAGTTGAGACTTGAATCCTGGGCCATAAAACTTGAAAGCTTGTAGAGACCCTTATCTTCATATCCTTGAGCTATCACTTCATTGGATTCGCGATCAATGACTTGAACTTTGTTGTGATCGAACTGAACCATCATGTTGCACTTTGTGATGGCTTTGACTGAAAGAAGATTCTTACAGAGGCTTGGTACATAAAGAACATCTTTTAATGACTTGGCCTCGCCTTCAGAGTTGATGACTTGAACGTTTCCTCTTCCTTGGATTTCAATGCACTTGTTATCTCCAAGGTAAACTTGTCCTTGATGCTCTTCTAACTCATGGAAATAATCTTTGTCATGGCACATGTGGGATGAAGTACCACTATCAAAAATCCATTCTTTCTTGGGAGTGGTTGCCACAAGTGCTTTGTGTTCAATTGTGAAAAATAGGTTTTCACTTGTGCAGTGAGAATGATGTTCATTCTTGGAATTAGATTTAGACGTATCCTGGTTCTTTTTCTTGAGGCAATATTTTTCAATGTGGCCAGGTTTGCCACAAAAATTACAAGTGAACTTCTTTGATGAATTATGCGATCCTTGCTTAGATCCATTGCTGGCCTGATGACTTGAGGTTTTGCCCTTACTGAATGGGCCTTTGGTCTTCATGGCAGATTCTTGGGAGAAAGTTGATTTGGCTCGCGAGTCGTGAAGGAGAAATAGTCGACAAACCTCTTCCCAAGATAAGACTTGGCCGCGATTATACAAAGTTGTGACAAATGTCTCGTATGACTTCGGTAACTTGTTGAGAAGTCTAATGGCCATGTCTTCACTAGAGATCTGCCTACCACATAGTGCTAATTTACGCTGGTAGTCCTCAAATTGGGCTATGACCTTGGTAATGGTGTCGTTTGGATGAATGGTCAAATTATGAAACTTGGCCTCTAATGCATATATTTTTGAAGGGGTTTTATCGTCATACAAAGCGGCTAACGTATCCCAAGAATCCCGGGACGTCTTACATGCCGTGATATGTCCTTTCGTCAGTTCGTTACAGGCAAGTAACAGTTGACCTAAAGCGCGTTTGTCCTTGACATTCCACACATGCTAATTGTCTAAGTTGGTATGCCTATTGGGTTCGGGATCTGACCCATCTACGACCTCATGAAGGAGATTCGTGTAGAGATATGCGCGCATGACATCTTTCCATAGATTGTAATTTTGTCCATTGAGGCGTTCATCCTTAGGCAAAAAAATAGGGGCGAAAGAGGATAAGAAGTTAGCCATAGATGATGAGCTACTTGCACTTTTGGTCATTACAAAGCTTTGAGGATAAAGTGTTTACAAACACTACCAAAATCTCTTGCCAAAGATGCTTCTTCAAAATAATTGCAACGCTTGAAATGGACCACACTGAAAATTTTTGGGGAGGGGGGGCTTAGAGTAGCCCTTCTCTTGCAAAACACCACGAAAAGTGGACGCGAGAGGAGAGGGCTTAGATTAGCCCATTGCACACTACATGAGCCTTAGTAGGGCAATTCCAAGGTGGATTGGGCTGCTAACAAATTCAAAGTCCAGTGGTTTGGCCCCTACCGAATCTTGGTGCAGCTAGGTCTGACAAATTTCATGTTATAGACTCTTGCCAAAGCACCGATTAAAAATCTGATCAATGGATCAAAACTCCATCCCTTTCAATTTTCCTCTATGTGTGCAATAATTTGTTTGCCGCCAATGATTGCATGATTTTGCATGTTAGTTTATTGCACCTCACATCGACTCGCGCTCAGCATTTCCTTTGTCCTTTTACCATCCGGCTTGCATTTCTCCCTTCAGATATTGTAAATTTGTATCATATTCACACATTATAATTTGACATTGGAATATAGATAAGGTAGGTGAGCCTCATAGCTTATTGTACACTTTGAAAACTATTTATTCTCTCTTTGTCTCACTCATCATCTTTTTGAGTCTTAAGGTGTGTATGCTAAGGTTCATGTGTTGGAAGATTCTATAAACCTGTGATTTATTGTTATTAAGGCCCACCCCACTTCCAACAATTTCTTGTGCATTACTAGAAACTACTCTAATAGGAATTCAATCAATTCTTTTATAAAGTGAGATCCCCTATCATTTACTATCTCAATGCCTAAGACATATCTAATGAAGATATCTTTGAATACAAATTTAACACTAGTTTGAGCATCACAACATCTTGTAGTTCTCACCTCTACCCACTTTGTCAAATATTCTGATGCCACTATAATGTCCTTTGCATGAGATCCTTTGTTGTTGCGCTAATAGGTCCAACAAAATCCATTCCCCACTTGAAAAATTCTCTACCATTCATCATAGGTTTGAGTGGATTTTGATATTTTTGAAAAGGATATTTGGTTATCTGACACATGTCACACCTTTCCAAATAACTTCTTGCATCCATCTGCAATGTAGGCCACCATAAGCCAACAAAAAGGATGTGTTTGGCCATTTGATAAAGAGAGAAATGTCCTCCTAAAACTCACTCAATGATCCATTTATAGAATGTTGGAGTTTGGGGTTTGTGGAAGCACACGAACACAAGGAAGAAGAAGAAGCTTGGAGCACAACACACAATACTAAATGTATTACCAAGCGAATGTACAAACATAATTAACCCATTAGGGTTATGGGCATATATTCAAGCTGGGGGAAAAAACCTCCTAAAGAGGGAAAAAAGTGCCCCCTAGGTTCGTAAGTGTGTCCACACACATCACTACTGAAATATATCAACAAATCCCCCCTAGGAGAGATGTCGTGAACAAGAAGCTGGCATTCATGTATAAGGAAGTGCCAAGCTATGTGGAATGAATCCACATAAGGAATAACACAAAGCTTTGTTGAAAGCTTCAAACTTCTCCATAGACATAGCCTTTGTGAAAAGTTCTACAACATTCTACTATGTGGGCACATATGCCAAACTGATCTCTCTAGAAGAGAACCTCTCCCTAACATAATGATAGTGCACCTCAATGTGCTTAGTCTGAGCATGGAACATAGGGTTCCTCACAACCACCAATGCGCTCGAACTAATAGTGAAGATGGTGGTGGTAGAAGATTGACCAACACCCAAATCAGCCAAAAGGCATCTGATCCACACACACTCAACAGTCACTGTGAAAGCTTCCCTATACTCAGCCTCACAACTAGAAGTGGCCATGGTGGGCTTCGTCTTGATCAACCAAGATATGCATGAGCTACGAAGTATGAAGCAAAAACCATTGGTGGACACATGAGTGTCATAGCAACCAACCGAGTTAGAGTATGAAAAAGCATGTAAATATGGTGGTAGTGATCCCCCCTTCGGATAAAACAATCCAAGTAGTTGGGTACCACTCAAGTAGCGAAAGATGTGCTTAATTGCGTACCAATGCTTGAGACCTGGGCAATGCATAAACTTGCTTATCTAAGAGACAACAAATCGAATATCATGTTGGGTATTGAGACCTGGGCAATGCATAAACTTGCTTATCTAAGAGACAACAAATCGAATATCATGTTGGGTAATGCATAAGTAAATCAAGCATCCAACAACCTATTAATAAAGAACAACATCAAAATGCATCTCCAACATCATGAAGACTCAACCATAACCATGTTTCCATAGGAGTGGCAATATGTTTATAGTCCTCGAGGCCAAAATGCTACAATAATGTGTCAATATATTTTGTCTGACACAAAGCTAATCCACCATCAGCCTACATAAATTAAATGCCCAAATAATGATGCAAATGCCTCAAATCTGACATCTCAAATGAGGCATGCAAATGAGCCTTAAAATCAGCAATATACTTCTCATTAGGACCAGTGAGCAACATGCCATCAACATAGACAGCAATGATTATAAGCACATCATTACCACACTTAACATATAAGGTGCTCTCAATTGTTTTTCCTCAAAACCATGTGCAATGAAGTAGGCATGTATCTTCTCATACCAAGCACGTGGTGCTTGCTTCAAACCATATAATACCTTTTTCAACCTTCACACTTTGTTTTCATGCCCTTTTTGCACAAACCCATGGGGCTAAAATACATGCAGTTATTCATGAAATCATCATTCAAAAATGTAGTTTTAATGTCCAAATAATTTACATTCCAACCATGATGAGCTGTTAGTGCACAAATGCTACAAACACTAGTCATTCCACATGTGAGTGCAAAGCTCTCATCAAAATCAATGCCTCTTTCCCGATCATAACCTTTTGCAACAAGCCTAGCTTTGTACCTTTCAACTATTCCATTATGTTTACATTTCACCTTGCATACTTAGTGCTAATGGCCTATTTGTCAGGAGCCAACTCACATAAAGTCCAAGTACCATTCTTCATAATAACATCATATTTTGATTGCATAACAACCATCCAATTTTCTCTATTTTGTGTTTCATCAAAAGAAACAGGATCATTCTCATCATAGAGACTAGAGGCAGCCATAGCATAGCAATCTGATGCAAAACAAGCTCTATGAGAGCCTAACGAGTACGATATGATAGTGCATCTAATTTTCTATCTCACAAAGTCTACACCAACCATTTAGCCATAGATTTTGTCTCCTCTATATCAGCTCTCTCATCAACAAGTGCATCATGTAAATCTGCATCACAAATGGAATGATCGACATCATCATGTGAAACCTATAAAGGCTGTTTGGACTAGGACTTGACTCTCCACATGTAAAAAGAGGCAACAAAGTTTCATACACATCTTTGGAGCTAATTGATGTCTCCTTAGTACATGAAAGTAATGGTTCAATTGGATCTTCCACAAAGACAACATCATGACTAACCAACATGCATTTAGTCTATGGATGACATGGACGATAGCATTTTCTTTTAGAACTGTACCCAACAAAAATACATTTTATTGCTTCATCATCCAATTTTTTGCATTGGTGTTCTGGCACTAATGCATATGCCGGACAACCAAAGACATGCACATGAGCAACAGAGAGCTTGCGACCATGCCAAGCCTCATATGGAGTGATAAATTGTAGTGCTTTGGTGGGATACCTATTAAGTACATATGCTACAGACATAACAACCTCAAGCTAGAAGCTATGTGATAAAGCCTAACTTTTGACCATAGACCTTGCCATCTCCATGAGTGACATGTTCTTCCTTTTAGAAATCCATTCTATTGAGGTGTGTATGGCATTGTACAGTGATTTTTTATTCCACATTCAGCAAAAAATGCATTAAAATCAAAAGACATGTATCCCCCCAATCATAATGGAGTGTGCCCATTTTACATGTTGACAAATTTTCAGCCAAAACCACAAACTGTTTGAAGCACATAAAGACTTCAGAATTTGTCTTCAATGTATACACCCATGCATACCTGGAAAAATCATCAATAAAAGTCACGAATTAAAGGTAGCTCCCAAAAGAGGGTGTTTGCATAGGACCACAGACATCACTATGAACAAACTGCAACTTCTGAGTAGCTCGAAGTGAACCATCTTTTGGGAAGGGAGGAATCTTGTATTCTCCCCAAAATACAACTTTCACAAACATGTTTACAAGATGCCTCAAGTTTGGGCAGAGAGGACACCATTTTAGATTTCTACAAGTGTAGCAAACTAGCATAATTCAGATGACCAAAGCGTGCATGCCAAAGCTTTGCATCTGACATAGCCTAAGGATCTTGAACTGCATAGGCTGAATCATTCACATATTTTGCATAATCTATGAGCTTATATAGCCCACGACATAAAATGCAAGAAGCAATAATAACATCGCCATTTGACATATCATGAACTCTACATCTGTCATCAATAAATTTCACAACCAAGACAATATTTGCTAATGCTAAAACTAATAAAAGATTTTTCTTGATCCTTAGCAGAAACAAAGCATCTGACAATGTGAAAGAACTACCATCAACAGTAGTCAAAATGATCTTACCAACTCCCATTACAAGTTAAGAGGAGTTGTTGGCACATGTGAGAGTATTCCCTGTAGGGGCAAGCTCAAGTGAACTGAAGAGACTGCGTTGCAAGGTAATATGCTTGGTTGCCCCACTGTCAAAGTACCAAAAATTTTGATCCTACTACAGATATACATTGTTCATGAGAAGATGGGTCATAACTACAAACAGTAGTGAATGCCTATTCTCCATGTCACACAAGATTAGTATACTTTGTTTAGTGTGTAGGGGCCTCTACAACAACCATTGCACCCTCTTTTTCTTTGCCTCTTTCACAATTAGTTTTGGACAAATCTTTAAAATATGATCATTTCCTTTCCAATATTTGCAAAACAATTTCTGGTTTTGTGATTTCTTCTAATCTTTTTCTCTTTTTTTGACTCTACAAAATTAACAGATTTTTGCTTATTAGTAGATGAACTCCATTTACCTTTTCCCTTCTCACTAGCTAAGAAATCTTGAACTACTACATGCATAATGGACATCTTCTGCCTTGAGTGATCTTCTTGTCACAAAACAGAGACTAAATCCTCAAATGTTAAGGCATTTGGATTTTCTTTCATCGTCAACCAAAGAGTAGAAGTAAAACTCTAGTATGAATCCAAAAGACCATTCAGAATAGTCTGCACAAGTGAACTGTCTGGCAAGACTTCATCAGTAGAATTCAATTTCTCCTTCAAATATTTAATCTCCGTCAAAAAACTGTCCATAGAATATATAAAGAAGGAGTAGAAGAAGCAAGATTGTCATATTCAAAGGGAGCTAGATCATCCTAAACCGCAACCTTAAATAAATATAATGCTTCTTCAAAAGGATGTCACAGACACTTTGGGCTGTCTTTAACAAGGATTAAAAAGTGTTTTGATCTAACAAGATGGCATTCGATTCCTGCAAACTTGCAACTTGACTATCATACAACAATGCCTTAGATTGAGCCTTAGCAAGTTGCTACCCGATTTCCTCTTGCCCATAAAAATCATATTGAAGAATAGTATGGCTAGTGCAATTGAAAATCATTAAATCGGCATGAATGGAGTAGAGTGTGGTTGTTTTGCAGACTTAGTAGTAGAGCTAAGATGAGTCACTTCAATAGAAAAGCATAGCATTATTAAAATGAATCTCCAAGAAGCAACCATGCATAGCATCTCGTTCTTGTTGTGCCTATTTCAACTGATAGGCAAACTCATTAAGCGCAACGTAGCCTTCATTTTTCTTATTACATGAGCAAGATTAGCTTGATGGTGATCATTGGCTTCCTATAGATTATGAACATTGTGCACTGCTTCCTCCCTCTCATAAGTGGTATATTCACAAAAAAACTTTTAAATAATTTCATCTGACGCTTTTCCTGATCATAAAAATGTGACAAATTGTCACAAGTAGCAACTTTGTCAGACAAATCAGTTTCTAGTTCACAAACATGGCGATGCAAGTTATGGATTTTGGTGACCAGGGATTGATTGCCATGTATAACATAGTCGATGTGTTAGGCTATTGGAGTTTGAGGTTTCCAGAAGCACGTGAACAACATGAGGAAGAAGAAGCTTGGAGCACAACACACAATATTGAATGTATTACCACTAGAATGTACAAAGATAAGTAACCCATTAGGGCAATAGTCATATACACAAGCCAAGGGAAAAAAACCTCCTAAAGAGGGAAAAAAGTGCCCTGACGCATATAAGGTGTTGTCTGTTGGATTGTTCTCAAAACCATGTGTAATCAGGTAGGCATGTATCTTTTCATACCAAGCATGTGGTGCTTGCTTCAAACAATATAATGCCTTTTTCAACCTGCACGCTTGGTTTTCATGCCCTTTCTCCACAAATCACAGGATCGAAAAACATACACTTCTTCATGCAAATCACCATTCAAAAATATAGTTTTAATGTCCAACTGATGTACGTTCCAACCATGATGAGCTTCAAGTGCACAGATGCTATGAACAATAGTCATTCGACATGTAGGAGCAAAGGTCTCATCAAAGTCAATACCTCTTTCCTGAGCATAACCCTTTGCAACAAGACTAGCCTTATACCTATCAACTCTTCCATCAAGTTTATGCTTCAGCTTGTATAACCACTTAGTGCCAATGGCCTTCCTGCCAGGAGACAAGTCACAGGTGCATCCAATTTGCTATCACACAAAGTCTACACCAACCATTTCAGCATAGTTTTTGCCTCCTCAATATCAGCTCTCTCATCAACAAGCGCATCATGTAAACCTACATCACAAATGGAATGATCTCCATCATCATTTGAAACTTATAAAGGCTTAGAAGGTACCTCATTAAGACTAGCACTAGATTGTCCACCTGTAAAAAGAGGCACTAAAGTGTCATACATGTCTTTGGAGCTAACTCATGGCTCAATAGCATCTTCCACAAAAACAACATCACGACTAACCAAAATGCGTTTAGTCTGTGGATGATATAGATGATAGCCTTTGCTTTTTGAACTTTACCCTACAAAAATACATTTCACTGCTTTATCATCCAATTTCTTGTGTCGTTGTTCAGGCACTAATGCATATGCCAGACAACCAAAAACGTGTAGGTGAGAAACAAATGGCTTACGACCATGCCAAGCCTCATATGGAGTGATAGACTGCAATGTTTTAGTGGGACACCTCTTAAGTACATATGTTGCACACATAACATCCTCAAGCCAGAAACTATGTGGTAAAGCCTGACTCTTGACCATACACTATGCCATCTCCTTGAGTGACCTATTCTTCTGTTCAACAATTCCATTTTGTTGAGGTGTATATGGCATTGTACACTGATGTTTTATCCCATGTTCAACCAGAAATGCATTAAAATCAGAAGACATATGATCCCCCTCGATCAAAACAGAGGGTGCCCAGTTTACATGCTGATAGATTTTCAACCAAAACCAAAAACCGTTTGAAGCACATAAACACTTTAGACCTTTTTTCAATGGATATACCCATGCATGCCTAGAAAAATCATCGATGAAAGTTGCGAAGTAAAGATAGTTCCCAAAAGAAGGTGTCTGCATAGGACCACACACATCATTATGAACAAGCTACAATTTCTAAGTAGCTCGAATTGAACCATCTTTTGGGAAAAGGGAACATTGCATTTTGCCCAAATTAAAGCCTTCACATACATGTTTACCATGTGCCTCAAGTTTGGGTAGAGAGGACACCATTTCAGATTTCTGCAAGTGTAGCAAACTAGCAAAATTAAATGACCAAAGCATGCATGCCAAAACTTTGCATCTGACATAGCATGAGAATCATGTACTACACATGCTGAATCACTCATACATTTTCATAGTCTATGAGCTTATACATCCCATCACATAAAATGTTAGAAGTAATAATGACATCACCATTTGACAGATCATGAATTGACATCTGTCATCAACAAATTTCATAACCAAGCCAATCTTAGCTAAAGTTGACACTAATAACAAATTCTTCTTGATCCTTGGCACAAATAAAGCATCTGATAATTTAGAAAAATACCATCAATAGTAGTTAGAATGATCTTAGTAACTCCCATGAATGAATAAGAGGAGTTATTCGTGCATGTGATAGTATTCCTTGTAGGAGCAGGCTCGAGTGAAGTGAAGAAATTATGCTACGAGGTAATATGTTTGGTTGCCTCACTATCAAAGTACCAAACATTTGACTCTACTGCAGACATACACTATTCATGAGAAGATGGGTCATAACTGCAAAAAGTGGTAAATGCCCATTCTTTATTTTGCACAAGATTAGCAGACTCTATTTCGGGTGTAGAGGCCTCTACAACAACCATTTTGGCCTCTTTCTTCCTCACCTCTTTAGTAGCCAATTTTGGATAGCTTTGTGCAGAATTAACAGAATTTTGATTACTAATAGAAGAGCTCCATTTACCTTGGCCCTTGTGACTAGCTATGAAAGCTTGATCTACAACACACATAATGGACCTGTTCTGCCTAGACTGATCTTCCTACAATAGAACAGAGACTAGCTCCTAAAATTTTCAAGCATTTGGATTGCCTTTCATAATCAAAGGAAGAGTAGAAGCAAAACTTTGATATGAATCGAGAAGACCATTTAGAACAATTTGCACAAGTGAAATGTCATGCTAGACTTCATTAGCAAAAATCAACTATTCCTTCAAATCTTTGATCTTTGTCAAAAAACTGTCCATAGAATCTCCTTCATTCATGTGCTCACTCTCCAACTGTTTTTGGAGGTAAGCAACACGAGCCTCATTCCTTGCTTGGTATAAAGTGGTTAAGTGTATCCCAAAGCATCCTTAACTTGCCTACACAAGCATTGTGATAGTACATTCAAAGGCCGAAACGAGCTTCGAGTATGCTCACCAAATTTCGTGCGATTCTAAGACTGTGATCGAAGGGGTGTCGATGATGCCCTAGATGAAGCAACGACCTGCTCTGATACCAATTGTTGGAGTTTGAGGTATGCAAAAGCACACAAATAATACACAAGGAAGAAGAAGAAGCTTGAAGCACAACACACAATATTAAATGTATTACCACTATAATGTACAAAGTTAAGTAACCCATTAGAGCAATAGGCGTATATATAAGCCGGGGAAAAAAAACCTCCAAAAGAGGGAAAAAACTGCCTCGATGGTCCTAGTGTGTTCACACACATCACTACCTAAATATATCAACACGAGAAATCATTTCTTGGGTATTCTTGGGTATGCACAAGGAAAGTGCCGATGCCCACAAAATCATGAAAACTGAATTCGTGATTAACACCAAAGTACCAAGATATCTCTTTTGGGTTAGGCAAGGTAAGGTGCCATCCTACAGTTGGTCCGAGAGGAGTGGCCCGATGGGTAGAAGGAGATCTTGGGGATGGAGGAATGCAACCATGTGATGGGGGATGTTGCAGAGGAGGAGAAGGAATGGGGGAACTATAGGAGGAGAATGCATTGGAGGCAGAAGAGAGGATTGAATACTAGATGGAGCAGGTTGCGAGTGTTTGACATCAATGAGGACACAATGATGGTCAATAGCAAGAGGGGATGAACGATCCTCAAAGATAACAAAGACAGATGCCAGATGAGGTGAAGAGGGTTATCCACTGATATCCACAATAGGTGGACTTAGTACCACCATATAGACAGGATTCAGAGACGGATTTTGGGGGCTTGTGGTTCCTTCTATAGTCACAAGCATAGAACTAAGTAACATGTCATCATGAAGAGAAGTAAGTGGAGTAGCAGATTATTGGGAGGAAGAGTTCACGAGAATGAGCTTGCCGAGATGCTTGGGGGCACGATGAAACAAAATGCCCAAACTGTTGAAGTTAGACGTCTGCGGAAGCACGCGAACAACACAAGGAAGAAGAAGAAGCTTGGAGCTCAACACACACTACTAAATGTATTACCACTAGAATGTGCAAAGATAACTAGCCCATTAGGGCAATAGGCATATATACAAGCCGGGGGAAAAAAACCTCCTAACGAGGGAAAAAAGTGCCCCGGGGTCCTAGTGTGTTCACACACATCACTACCTAAATATATCAACAAATCCCCCCCGAGAGTGATGCGGTGAACAAGGAGATGGCACTCATGTATAAGGAAGTGCCAAGCTATATGGAAATCACTCTACAAAATGAAGTAAGCCCAAAGCTTTGTGGAAAGCTTCAAACTTCTCCCTAGGTAGAGCCTTCATGAAAAGGTCTGCAATGTTCTCCTACGTGGGCACATATGCCAAGATTACCTCCCCAACAGAGAACCTCTCCATGACATAATGATAATGCACCTCAATGTGCTTAGTGTGAGCATGGAACACAAGGTTCCTTGCAACTGCGAATGCGCTCTAACTATCAATGAAGATGGTGGTGGGGAGAAGACTGACCAACACCCAAATCAGCCATAAGGCGTATGAGCCACACACACTCAACAGTCGCTGTGAAAGATGCCCTATACTCAGCCTCACAACTGGAAGTGGCCATAGTAGGCTGCTTCTTGCCCAACCAAGATATACATGATCTACCAAGCATAAAGCAAAAGCCACTGGTGGACACATGAGTGTCATAGCAACCAACCCAATCTGAGTCAGAAAAAGCATGCAAATCTGGTGGTAGTAATCCCCCCTTGGGATAAAACAACCTGAGTAGTCGAGTACCACTCAAGTAGCGAAAGATGCGCTTAACCGCCTACCAATGCTTGACTCTTGGGCAATGCATAAACCTGCTCATCTGTGAGACAACAAACTGAATATCTAGCCAAGTAATGCATAAGTAAATCAAGCATCCAACAGCGTGCTGATAGAGAACATCATAATGCATCTCCAGCATCATGAAGACTCAATCGTAAACTTGTCTCCATAGGAGTGGCAATAGGTTTACAGTCTTCAAGGCCAAAACACTACAATAATGTGTCAATATATTTTGTTTGACACAAAGCCATTCCACCATCAACATGCATAAACTTAATGCCCAAATAATGATGCAAATGCCCCAAATCAGACATCTCAAATGAGGCATGTAAATTAGCCTTAAAATCAGCAATATGCTTCTCATGAGGACCAGTGAGCAACATGTCATCAACATACACCACAATGATCAGAAGTACATAATTAGCACGCTTGACATCTAAGGTGCTCTTAGTTGGACTGTTCTCAAAACCATGTGCAATCAGATAGGCATGTATTTTTTCATACCAAGCATGTGGTGCTTGCTTTAAACCATATGATGCCTTCCTTAACCTGCACACCTGGTTTTCATGCCCTTTCTACACAAAGCTACAGGGTTGAAAACATACACCTTCATGCAAGTCACCATTCAAAAATGTTGTTTTAATGTCCAATTGATGTAAATTCCAACCATAATGAGCTGGAATTGCACAGATGCTATGAACAGTAGCCATACGACAAGTAGGAGCAAAGCTTTCATCAAAATCAATCCTTCTTTCCTACGCATAACCCTTTGCAACAAGCCTATATGTGGATGATACAGACGATAGCCTTTACTTTTAGAACTGTACCAAACAAAAATACATTTTACTACTTTATCATCCAATTTTTTATGATGTTGTTCAGGCACTAATGCATATGCCAAACAAACAAAAACACACAGATGAGCAACATATGGCTTGCAATCATGCCAAGCCTCATATGAAGTGATAGACTGCAACACTTTAGTGGACACCTGTTAAGTACATATGCTGCACACATGACAGCCTCAAGTTAGAAACCATGTGGCAAAGCCTGACTCTTGACCATACACCTCGCCATCTCCATGAGTGACCTGTTCTTTCGTTAAGCAATTCCATTCTGTTGAGGTGTATAGGTCACTGTATAGTGGTGTTTTATCCAACATTCAACCAGAAATGCATTAGAATCAAAAGACATATATTCCCCTTGTGTACTATGTTTTTTGCGTTCTTTGCAGCCGTCGTGCGGAGTACCGTGTGCGGCCTTAGGAGCTCCGTTTTCTACCCTGAGGATATCGTCGTGGAGTTCTCGATAACGAGAGCACACCGTGGTGCATCGCCTTCAAAACCCTTCACTCGTATCATAGCAGTTTGAGGCAAAAGCTTTGTTCCTTTTGTGCGAGCGAAGCGAGCACCCCCCCTCGGCTTTCTCCAAGGCTTACAACTAAGGTGGTGACCAAGACATAGACCTTGGCATACCTTGTCATCCGAGTCACCAAAGACACCATTGGCACCGTTGGCTACACGTAAGGGAGGACCTCAAACGATCAAGGAATATAGAGGTTCCCGGTACTTCCCGGGAGGTCACCCATCCCAATACTGTTCCCCTCGGAGCTCGCTTAACCGTGGCACTTTATCCTTTATTTGTATCACAGAAAGCACACTTGTTAGCTGTTACTGAACAACCTATGGCTTGTATTTGGCATGGTCGTTTGGGCCATATATCTCATAGTGGAATGGAAAATCTTTCTTGTTCTGGCTACTTACCTGTGTTATCTTTCTTTGATTTTTCATTTTGTGAGCATTGTCAATATGGAAAGCAAACTAGAAATATGCATAGAATGCACAGACTCTTCAATTAAGCCTTTAGATCTCGTTCATACAGAACCTTCAATGGATATACCCATGCATGCCTGGAAAAATCATCGATGAAAGTCACAAAGTAAAGATAATTTCCAACAGAAGGTATTTGCATAGGACCATAGACATCACTATGTACAAGCTGCAATTTCTGAGTAGCCCAAACTAAACCATCTTTTGGAAAGGAGGAACGTTTCATTTTGCCCAAAGTACAGGCTTCACAAACATGTTTTCTAGGTGCCTCAAGTTTGGGCAAAGAGGACACCATTTCAGATTTCTGCAGGTGTAGCAAACTAGCAAAATTCAGATGACCAAAGTGTGCATGCCAAAGCTTTGCATCTGACATAGCCTAAAAATCATGTACTGCACATGCCAAATCATTTACAAATCTTTCATAGTCTATGAGCTTATACAACCCATGACATAAAATGCCAGAAGCAATAATCACATAGCCATTTGATAGATCATGATCTGTACATCTGTCATTAACCAATTTCACAATCAAACCAATCTTGGCTAATGCAAAAACTGATAACAAATTTTTCTTGATCCCTCACACAAACGAAGCATCTGACAAAGTGAAAGAACTACCATCAACAGTAGTCAAAATGATCTTATCAACTCCCATAACAGGATAAGAGGAGTTATTGGCGCATGAAACAATATTCCCTATAGGGGCAGACTCGAGTGAAGAGAAGAAACTATGTTGTGAGGTAATATGTTTGGTCGCCCCACTGTCAAAGTACCAATCATCTGAGTCTACTACAAACATGCACTGCTCATGAGAAGATGGGTCAAAACTGCAAACAGTAGTAAACGCCCATTCTTCTTCCTGCACAAGATTAGCAGACTCTGTTTTTGGTGTAGAGGCCTCTGCAACAACCATTCCAGCCTCTTTCTTCTTTGCCTCTTTAGTAGCTAGGTTTAGACAGTTCTTTATGATATGATCATTTCCTTTACAGTACTGGCAAAACAATTTCTTCTTTTCTAATTTCTTTTCATCTTTTTCTTCCCTCTTCGATTGTGCAAAATTAGTAGATTTTTGCTTACTAATTGAAGAGCTCAATTTTTCTTTGCCCTTCTGACTACCCAAGAAAGCTTGATTTGCAACATGCATAATGGACTTGTTCTGCCTGGATTGATCCTCCTACAACAAAACAGAGACTAACTCCTCAAATGACAAGGCATTTGGATTACCTTTCATCATCAATCAAAGAGTAGAAGCAAAACTTTGATATGAATCAAGAAAACCATTTAGAATGGTCTGCACAAGTGAGCTATTTGGTATAACCTCATCAGTAGAAATCAACTGTTCCTTCAAGTCTTTGATCTTTGTTAGAAAATTGTCCATAGAATCACCTTCATTCATGTGCTCACTCTCCAACTATTTTTGAAGGTAAGCAACACGAGCCTCATTCCTAGCTTGGTACAATGTTGTAAGTGTATCCCAAGCATCCTTAGTTGTTCTGCAAGAGCGAATGTGAGGAACAATGGTGCGTTTGATAGACATAGCTATCAATGCATGTGTGTGGGCATCTCTACCATCCCAATGAATTTGGTATGCAATAGGTGCAGCAAAAACCGCAGCACGAACAGGAATATGCAGAATATCATCATCTTCGACACCTTCTGCATCAGCTTCAGTACCTACAGTTATAACAGTTACAGGTGTGATAGGATGTTTTTCAACACCCTGCACAATGTTCCACAGTCCTTTTGCAACCGATACATGCCGCATCATATAAGCCCATGACAGGTAGTTGGTACCATCCAACTTATCCTCAATAGCCAACATACAAAATACATCATTACTTTTAGCCATGACTGGTGACTAAAATACCTTGATGCAAAAAATTGACTGTATCTCAAAAAATTGAACAGAACTGCCCAGACAAATTCTGCTAAACGTGTAGCAGACTTCGAGATGCTTATATTGGCGAATTGAAACTGGTATATACCTTTGGCACAAAAAGATGAAATAGCCTATACAAGGACTGTGATAGTGCATTTGGTGGTCAAAACAAGCTCAGATCGCGATTTCGGCACCAAAAAGCGAAGCAGTTTTGATCTCAAAAACACACTGAGTATGCTCACCAAAATTCATGCGATTCTGAGACTACAACTAGAGAGGTGTCGATGATGCCCTAGATGAAGCGACGAGACCTACTCAGATACCAATTGTTGGAGTTAGACGTCTACGGAAGCACACGAACAACACAAGGAGGAAAAAGAAGCTTGGAGCTCAACACACACTACTGAATGTATTATCACTAGAATGTACAAAGATAAGTAGCTCATTAGGGCAATAGGCATATATACAAGCCGGGGAAAAAAACCTCCTAAAGAGGGAAAAAAGTGCCCCGGTGGTCCTAGTATGTTTGCACACATCAATACCTAAATATATCAACACAAACCTTCATTTTCTTCCTTAGAAAGTGGAGGGACAAGTTGAAAAGTGAGCAGTGGGGAAGCCATAAGAACAATTGAAGGAACCAATGTAATGTGACGCTAAATAGGGAAGTTGTTGGGGAAGAGGATGGTGAAGATATACGAGAGGCACTAGTGGGTGGAAATTTTGGAATTGTCAAACATCTAGTTGACACTCCTCATGTATCTTTTGGAGTGATCGAAAATGTGCTAGCATAGGACAAACAAGAATAAAAAAATCAAGAAATGCCATAGGGTTCATGTTGCAAGTTAAGGGCAATGACAAGAAAATGCAAAATGGAGCATTCAGGCTCAAGACGAGTAGAGATGAAGTGTTTGTTGAAACTTTGCTTTGGAAAGAGCAGAGCCATTGCTTGGGGCGAGAGGGGTTCCACGAAGGTCTAAGCATCAATAGGAAGAAAGAAGTTAACAAGCGATGATAGGAACAATGATGGAATGAGAAACTCCATTAAGAGAAATGTCCCAAATGATATCCCGAGCATGTGCTTTCTACAATGGCACGATTGATGGCTAAAGCATTAGGGTGAGGCATGAAAGCATCCCACTGAAGCAAGATGAACAGATGTAGAGACCTGCAAATAAGAAAGGAAGCCATCACTTCTTCCTAAGGGTTCAAACAGAGCCAATGTCTCCATAGCACACAGAACAAGAAGATCTAGAAGAAGAGAACACAAAAGCAATACATGAGGTTTTACAGTCTCCACCTTCCAATCCATGAAAAAAAATTAGGGAGCAAGCAGCCATGTAAGCATCATCATTGTTGAAGCACACAAACAACACAAGGAAGAAGAACAAGCTTGGAGCACAACACATAATACTGAGTGTATTACCAAGTGAATGTACAAAGATAAGTAACCCTTTAGGGTTATAGGTGTATATACAAGTTGGGGGAGAAAACCTCCTAAAGAGGGAAAAAGGTTCCCCGATGGTCCTAAGTGTGTTCACACACATCACTACCAAAATATATCAATGAATCCCTCCTAGGAGTGATGCCATGAACAAGGAACTAGCACTCATGTATAAGGAAGTGCCAAGCTATGTGGAAT
This sequence comes from Ceratopteris richardii, assembly GCA_020310875.1. NCBI lineage: Eukaryota > Viridiplantae > Streptophyta > Polypodiopsida > Polypodiales > Pteridaceae > Ceratopteris > Ceratopteris richardii. The sequence continues at coordinate 205,713,853 of CM035409.1, read as the reverse complement.
CAATCCACAAAAGGAAGTAGGTCCAAAGCTTTACGGAAAGCTTCAAACTTCTCCCTAGTTAGAGACTTTGTGAAAAGGTCTATAACATTCTCTTGTGTGGGCACATATTCCAAATTGATCTCTCCTAGTACAAACAAAGCTCGCAAGAGGTAGGCATGAAAGCCAAAGGTCCCTTAAATAAGGGCAAAAACTATATTCATCACTCTAGCAATGCTCCAAAACAAGGCTATAAAAACTCATCCAAGAAGTTTGCTTGCAATTGTTGTGGAAAATGAGGGCATATTGAGAAGTTTTGCTATAAGAAGAATAATACTAAGGCCTATAGTTCCAAGAATAAAACTAACTCCTCTAAACATAGGTCTCATTGTCCAAGTGAAGATCTCTTCATTTCTATATAGGCCAATGCCCTAATTAGTTATAGCTCCCCAAAGGAGTGGATATTTGATAGTGGTGCAACCTCTCACATGCACAAGATCGTGAGTCATTTCAAGAGTCAGAAGACCACACAAGAGAAGTCTACTTAGGAAATAACAAAATTCTTCTAATTGAAGGTAAAAGCAAAGTAAAAATTACAAATCACCAAGGAGAATGCAATGGCTTATTGAACATACTTTTTGTAACAAACTTGTGTATGAACTTCCTCTCTATTAAAGAATCATTGATCATCACAAATAATTTATCTTTGACAACACATCAATAAAGGTTATTGATCCTAGCACTAAGGACATCATAGCCCAAGGATTTGAGGACAAAGGCTTGTACAAGATTTCATCCTTTCTTACTAAGGTATCAATTTCCGCCTTGTGGAACCAAAGATATGGACACATATCCTACTTAACAAAAATATCAGCATCTCAAATGGTTAAGGGATTACCCAAGATTGGGTAAGTGCACAATGTCTACCAAGCTTCCACTCAAGGAAAGCAACATCGGGCTCTTGTTCCCAAAGAGGCTTCCACATGAGCAAGGAATTCTCTAGCCCTAGTCCCCATGTATCTCTGGTACCAATGAATACCCCATTACTAAGTGATCACTATACTTTATTCTCATAATAGATGATCACACAAAACACATATAGGTCTATTGTCTCAAGTCTAAGGCAGATACATTTTGTAAGTTCCAAAAATGGGTCTATCAAGTTGAGAACAAGGCATGTCAAGACCATTAGATCAGATGGAGATGGTGAATTTGTCAACCATGACTTTGACAACTTGTTGAAGCAAAAGGGCATCAAGAGGCAAGTCAATAAACATCATAGCCCATCCCAAAATGGAGTAGCTAAAAGAAAGATTTGTATTGTCATGGAAATGGCATGCATTGTGCTTCACAACAAAGCCTTATCATTCAAGTTTTGGGCTGAAGCTATACACATCACTTTTTAGATCATTGATAGAGGCTTCACAAGTGCATTATAAAACAACGCTCCATTTGAATCCTTCTATGAATGCAAGCCCAATGTCAACTATCGAGTATTTGGAGATGATGCATTTGTACATGTGCCCAAGGAAGATCAACATAAGTTGAATCTAAGTCCAAGAAACATCTATTGATTGGCTATAGTGAACAATCTAAGGCATATAGACTATATGATCTTGATAACAAATCCATCAACACTTCAAATGAATATTTTCAAGTTTAATAGTATCAATCTAGCTCGTTTCATAGGGTAGAGAGAAATGTTATTACCCTGTGCCTTATGTCATCTTTGATGAATCTTCAAAGTACTCAACAAAGATCCAAGTTCAAGTTTGCACACACCCATCTACAACAACAATGTGAACAAAGTCACTATGTTAATTATGCACTTACGCACCAACTTTAGCAAATTCTAGAGCCTTTCAAATTAAGTTAAAGAGCTGATCACCAAGGCTAGAGGGATACAAGAGAAGATCATTGAGGGCAATGATCAACCAAGAGATTAATAATGTCATAAAGTGATAAGAAGGAGATTGTGGAACTACATCTTAAGAAGGAGGATTAGGAAGTAATTCTCAACGATGAATTTTGGGGTGAGTGGTTAGCCCATCTCACTCCTAGTTGGTAGGTCATGAGCTTAATTCCCCTTGAATACAATAACTGGTATCATAGCAATGCCAAAGACTAATTATTAGGACCACGACCAGCTAGAGAGATGGCTCTTCTCCCGACCTTATGCCTCTATATGTAGCTACTTGAATCAATGAGGACCATGAATGTAACTGGAGACCACAAGTGCATGTGCAATCTCCACCACTACTTTAACATCTTCCACTAGAGTCCACTAGTGGATATGCAATCTTCACCACTCCTTTAACACCTTCCACTAGAGTCCAATAGTTGTAGGTGTAGTCACCACTCGAGCTAAGTATCTCTAGACTCAAGTTAAATCATGTTAACTCGAGTTTGAAGGCTTGTTTGGCTGTTTCATTGCTTCACAACAAACAAGGAGTTTAGGGAATGGGGAATTTCGGACAAAGACATGGAAACTATAGTTTCTATTCCCTAATTTAATACATTGATTAGTGATAAAAGATTAACTCACGAAAGAGATAGAAACTAAACAACTTGCACAAAACATAAATATATCACTCTAGAATTGATTACAAAGGCATTTCTTACAACATACTATGCTTTGAATGCATGCTTCTTCATATCTCACAGTACAAATAATTCAGACTTATGGCTAACCAACTGTCTAACTTCTATCTCCTTCTTCTCATCTCATACCCCACATCTTGATAGACATAGGTTCTATATAGTCCCTTTCACATTTTGTGAATATCCTAGGAATAAAGTTTGTATCAAGAGAATAAAAAATTTGATATGTCATATGATTGGCATACCAAAAATAATAATTCCCAAAGAATATAGTACCAAAGGTAATTACAACTAAGGTCACACTTGGCAGCTAACACTAGCACACATGGTGGACTTGAACGCAATGGTTTATCAAAAATATATTTATCAAAGAAATGAAGTACATATTCCCATTAGCATCGAGATGATTTTTTAATCGATATAAACCATAATTATATTCATTGAAAGTAGCCCTAAATTTGTCTATAGCAGCATGCACTTCAATCTAGAAGTCCCCTTTGAAAAAATCAGAAGGGCTTCCCTGATAAGTTTGATGTGCAACCTGATCGACCTTGGCTTCTACATACTCCATAATGAGATTTGTTAAGGTTTGCTAGCTAATAGCCACTATGTCTTCAAACTTTTTCTACCAAGACTGCACTTCTTCTGTTCCTTGGGCTAGTTCCAAGTTTTGATTGTCCAACCACTTCCATAGCACCACATTCTATTGTGTCAGCTTTGAAATCTCTTTTTGTTTATCTGTAAGAAGCACCATTGTTTTCGTAACCTCGTGCTTTGCATCCGTCAACTATTGTTCTAACTGTGGTACACTATGAAGTCTAGTTGTGGCTATACTCAATTTTTTTGTAAGAGAGGCAATCTAATTCACAAGGCAAACATTTGTAATTCGTAAGCCCTTAATCCTTTTCCTCAATTTGTTGATGGTAAATTCTCTTCCTCGCTTTGTAAATACTCTCGCATTTTGTTGCTATCTTCTTCACTTCTCCTACTACAACTTTCAGCTCATCTACTAAGTTCTACATTTCAATTAATTATTTCTCAAAAACCTGTGATCTAATCTGTTGGAAACTTGACTTTCTAGCTCTTGATTACACTTTTGCAATTGTTCGATTACAATCTTCCATTGCTGGCTTTCTAGAACTATGGCTTGATAGGCCATGACATATCTCTCATATTGGTTAGCATAAATAGCTAACATTCTTGATGCATTGCCTAAGGTGCCAACGGCTAGCAAGTGCCATGGATATAAATAGTTGGAGCAGGTATATTTACTTTACCGTGACCATAACTCCATGGATCACGAACTCTAAGTTATGAGAATGTTGGGAAATGCTTGTCTATCCTAACAAAATTGATGTTTTCTCCTCTCCTTTCCTCCTCTTCCTTTTGTTGCTTCTCTACTTTTGCTTGCATTGCAACTTGAGCTTGTTGTTGGTCCTCTTCAGTCTTCTGTCATCTTTACCTTCCACTCGATTTCACTCTTTACCTTCAACCCTTGCTACCACTTCAGCTTCCACCTTCCTCCACTTCCTCTCCTCTTCCTTAGCTTCTGGCCTTGATCTCTCTTGTCCCTGGAACTCCTTGAGGAATACATTCATGCACACTTCCAATTTTCATATCAAGTTCCTATGGCTAATTGGAAGGTCTGAAGAGTCTTTTAATAGATATGTATTGTGCCATGTAAGATCCTTTCATGCAAAATCTCATAATGTGGGAGGGGTACGATCCTCAGTGTTTGTGTGAAATTCAATCCAATCCACCACCTTCTGTATAATGTGTACATGGCCTATATGATTTGCCCCTTAACCTCCTTAAATTGTTCTATCGATGTTATTACTATATGTATGTATGTATGTATGTATGTATGTATGTATGTATGTATGTATGTATGTATGTATGTATGTATGTATGTATGTATGTATGTATGTATGTATGTATGTATGTATGTATGTATGTATGTATGTATGTATGTATGTATGTATGTATGTATGTATGTATGTATGTATTATATATATATATATATATATATATATATATATATATATATATATATATATATATATATATATATATAATTTTTTTAATTACGTCGATAGGGCCGAAGTTTAGACCTATTGACCGGTGTGTAAAGTAACTCACTACCCAATGTGGCTAGTTAAAACATAGTAAGAACAACTTCGAGATGTCTCCAAAATGGACCGGTCTAGTGGAGCTTGAATTTTTTGTCTTATTGCTTCATCTTTGAATGAAAAAAGAGAACTCAGTCATGTATTTGAAAGATAAAGGTCTTCAAATGGCAATCATGCCACCTATGTTGTCTCTCTTGCACTTCAGTTCTATGCACAAAGGACTTGTCTAGAAGAAAACGGTCGCATATGGCGATACAAAGGCTAGGAACTACGAACTCTGGCAATGTGATAGCCTCCATTCTATCAAGTAACTTAAATGGAGTGAATACAACTGAAACTTTGTAAGAAGTTTGGTTATCCCATAGGGCCAATGGTAGAGATGGCTCCAGTTTAACAAAATAACCACCAAATACAGCAAGGTTGAATGGTCATTATGTCAAAGTAAAGTAGCATCCACTATGTCATCTCAAGGATTCCACACTCCTTGATGAGTAATCTTATGCTCTTGGGCTATTGTTTATGCATTAAAAAAAGGGTTTCTTTCAAGGTTGGTACGTAATTAAGTAGGTCTCCTAATGTGAACTGAATTTCAGATTTCATAATATTTACCATGAATCTCAAGATGTATTTGATGGTGCCAATTTTTTTGGTGCGACCCGTCTAGAAGGTTGTGCTTTATACGAGATTGACTCTCTATAAACATCTCTCAATCTATATTCTATCTTCTATTCATTTTGTAGAAGTTCATAACAAAGGCTAAGTAGGCACATTGAAATGGGGTGGCAATTGAGCAGCCTAGCCTACAACTTGGTTATAGATCTAGTGGTGTTTCCCAATAATAGGGTGGCTCATTGGGTCTTGTTGTTGCACTATTTTTGCAGACCTGGTGATGATTCCTATTAAAGGATTGTTGAAATCTATCATGATTCACAAAATTGGTCCAAGCTCGTTGTTAAGAAGAAGGTTGATTCTGTTTCGGATCACTACTACTCAATCCTGCCTCCAAAGGACTAACCCCATGCACATATGATTGTTGATACCATTTATTGGCACTATGACTCATAACATGACTCATAACATTTATTGGCACCATGACTCATAACATGAGTCATAGCATTTTTTGGTACCATGACTCATAACATTAGATTGCACACTATACCTAATTTAGAGCAATATTGGCCACAATATGGTCATTTTGTGAAAAGTATATACATCTTTGACTCCTATAATGAGTAATGCACATGCCAAGAATATGTTTGGCATCCCCCAAATCCTTCATATCAAATGTTCGACTCCACTTCTTTTTGAGAATTGACAAGTCATAAGAGGACTTCCAAGCAATCAACATATCATCGACATAAAGTAGCAAGCATATCAAGCTACCATCTGAGCATCTCTTTGTGTAGAGACAATGATTCTCATTGATTTGAGAATAGCCTTGAGACTTCATAAAACCATCAAACTTTTGATACCATTGTCTATGGGATTATTTAAGTCCACATAAGCTCTTCTTGAGCTTATAAACTTTCCTTGATAGGAACTACATAACCCTCTGGTTGTTCCATGTAGATCTTATCTGTTAAGATCTCCATGCAAGAAAGTAGTTCACATCCATTTGGACTAGCTCTAAGTCCTCCGTTGCAACGAATCCAAGCAACATGCATAGGGTAGTCATCTTGACCACTCGAGAGAAGATTTCCTCGACATCAACACCATGTTGTTGCTTAAAACCCTTAGCAACAAGGCATGCTTTCTACTTTTGAGAAGCACTATCTGATGTGAATTTCAACTTATATACCCATTTACATGGTAAACCTCTCCTTCCCTTTGGCAAAGGTACTAAATCCCAAGCACCATTCTTCTAAATAGAATCCAACTCACTCTTCATGGCACGCTCCCACTTGACATGATCCTCTGTCTGCATAGCCTCTTTGTAGCAAGAAGGCTCACCAACATATGTTAGCATAACAAAATCTAAACCTGGAACATATCAATTAGGTGGATGTGAGACACATGCAGAGTGTCTCAATGGTTGCTGAATAGGAACATGTGCAGACCGATTTGATCGGACATTCTCTTGAACATCCCTATGTGCAGCATTTTTATGCATGCTAATTGGAGGACTAGTATCCTCAAACACCACTCTTTTCACTTCAACCTCCTTAATGGACTTTTTATGCATCTTAGACTCATTGAAAATGACATCACTACTTATGATCACTGACCGTGTTTCAGGATCCCATAAGCAATATCCAAATTGTCCTTCTCGACCATATCCAAGAAAAATGCATTTTCTTTGAGTTATGGTCCAACTTTTGTCTAAGATTCTTGGGTATATGAACATATGCTTCACACCCAAAAACTCAAAGATGATCATAATATGGTGGCTTCCCTGTCCATAACTCTTGTGCCACTTTCAGAACTTTGGTAGTACTATGTGAAAGGTTAATCACATGAAAATACTACTTCTGCCCAAAAGCCCTATGAGAGCTTTGCATGACGCAACATAGAAATTACTCTATCTTGAACAGTTCTATTCATCCTTTGAGCTACACCATTCTCTATTGGGGTGTAAGGAGATGTAAACTCTCCACAAATCCTTCTAGATTGATAGAAAAGGCTGCAGTCAGTATACTCACCCCCATTATCTGAACGTAAAGCCTTAGGTTAGTCCCTTTTTCAGTCGCAACTGAAGCAAACCACTTTCTAAAAGTAGGGAATACCTCATCCTTCGATTTGATAGGATATACCCAAAGTTTTCTAGTAGTATCATCTATCAAAGTGAAAAAGTAAAGATAACCACCTAAGGACCTAGTGGGCATAGGACCACACACATCTGTATGAATGAGATCTAAAGGCTGAATTGAAGAGTCAATGTGCATTCTATGCACATTTCTAGTTTGCTTTCCATATTGACAATGCTCACAAATGAAAGTCCGAGAAAGATAACACAAGTAAGTAGCTAGGAATGAGAAATATTTTCCATTCCACTAGATATATGGCCCAAATGACCATGCCAAATACAAGCCATAGGCTTTTCAATAACAGCTAAAAATTGTTCTTTCTGTGATACAAATAAAGGATAAAGTGAGCCAACTTTGCTTCCTTTTGCAATAACCATATTGCCTTTTGATATATGAAAGGATTAAGCATAGAAGACCACCTTGTAACCAAGGTCATCGAATTGACCAACTGACATCAAACTGTGTGATAACTAAGGTACATGGTGTACATTATGCATAGTAAATTTTGAACCATCAATGAATAACATAACCACATCTCCAATCCCCACAACATCACACTCGTAAGAGTCACCAAGTCTCACGATGCCAAGAGACTTTGCGGCATAATTTGAGAACCATTCTCTATGTGGCGTCACATGGAAAGAAGCACCAGAATCTACCAGCCATATGTGGGGAAGCGAATTAGCCATCAGAACCTCAGTTGGCATAGTACTATCCAGTGTCAACACATCAGCATCATCAAAAATAGCATTAATATCTTCAATCTTCATAGTCAAAGTAGATGGTGCATGTAACTATTTAACATGCCCATCAACATTTTGTTCTTTACCTTTAGCATTCTTTAATGCATAACAGTCTTTCTTCATGTGTCCTTTCTTATGACAATAATGGCATTCGATATCCCTCTTCTTTGATTTACTTCTACTCTTATTCCGTTGACCATTCTTTTCCTTGTTCTTGCTCCTGCCCCATTGTTGATTCTTTCCTTGGTAAGAATCACGAACATTATATGCATCTCCACTTTGAGTGCCAACCATAAATTTTCTATGGATCTCCTCACTCAAGAGTGCTCCACATATGTCATCATAGATGAGTTTACCACCAGGTGCACTATTGCTAATAGCTGTGCAAAAAGTATCCCATGATGATGGCAAGGAACATAACAACAATACTGCTTTCATTTCATTATCCATATTCATTTTCTAAGCCTATAACTGGGAGAATATAGCATCAAACTCATTTAGATGAGCAGCAACACTATTTGTGTCCTTCATGCAAAGGTCATATAATTTTCTCATCAGATACACTTTATTTGATACTGTCTCTTTTTCATATGTATTGCATAACTTCTTCCAAAGCTCCTCTGCACTTTCACATTCTAATACTATAAATTAAATATTATCTTCCAGGTGCAAGCAAATGGTAGACTTGGCCATTTCATCTAACTCATCCCAATCATCTTCATCCATGTCAGCAAGCTTCTTTGAAATTTCATTTATTGGCTTCCATTGCTTCCTTTCACATCTTTAATCTAATTCTTCATAGAGCAAAGTTTGTGCCATCAAATTTTTGGATCTCAAAATGGTCTTTTCCATGCAACTTATAGCTCCTCCTCAGAACACTGGCACTAGACCCTGATCCACCAGATGTGCGTGAGAGCTCTGATGCCATGATGGTAGAGAACTTAATAGAATGACAATGGAGTTAGAAGAGTCCAAACACCAGTGAATAAGTGTGTCTAGGAGTAAATTGACCACTGTATAGTTGACAAAACCAAAAAATGTAGAAAAATTTTGCCAGAGTATCCTCTACAAAATGAGCATATGCGAGTGTCAGAATATCATAAAATTGCAAGTACTGACATGTTTACATGCATAGTGAATCACTGACTCCACTACATATAATTAGTTACCCAATAGAAGCCAACTAGGCTTATCGAGCACCTATGAACAACTATCATATATCTCCTATGGCGAGGCTGGGTAAGTCTTCCACCTGCATCACCAAAGAGACCCCAACATCTGGGTATCTCCGAGTTAAGAAAACCTCACCACGACCCTCTTTATCAAACATAAAAGGCTTCATGCAAAAAACATAACCACTATATCAATGACCACATGGATGTACATAAGAAATATCCACATAAGCATAAATGGTGTGTATGTGCTCAATCTATCCAGTAAAATAACACTAGAAGGCTGAATGCACAGCCTAAAAACTAGCCAACAACACCTGCAAGTGTCTATCAACTCTAATGGTTTTAGGCTCAAAAACCTGCATAAACTTATAGTGGCTGCTCCCACCAAAATTGAAAATCTTTCGCAAAACATGTAGTTGTACGAGTATGGCTGAAAACACAGCCCCAAAGGTTAATTTTTATTGTCGGAGAAGTACAAAGAACACTCTTCTTGATGTTGTTAGACCTATGTGAAAGTACTCCAAAATGGCTCCAAAAGACACCCCAAAAATGCAAAAAATAGACTTTGAAAGCAAAGAATGAAGCTTTGAGGCACTAAAACATGTTCAAGGTAATGTTAAACTTAGTGTTTCCCCTTCTTTAGACACCACAAGAGTGTATCTTAGTGGCAAGAGATTGCCACGATTAAGCGATGTTCGGGAGGAACAGTACTGGGATGGGCCTCCTGGGAAGTACTGAGAACCTCTACATTCTTCCCTTGGAAAAGAATTTTCTCCTAGAAAATAAAGCTATGTATAGTAACTATAGGCATACCCTCGAGCCTCATGTTCTAACCTAGAAGAACATGTTTTCATCTCTATGGTGGGATTCACCTCATATCCCAAATGAATAGAGAGGTATCTATTGTTTGATCCCCACCCAAATGATTTCAAACACCATCTATCTTTGCACTTAATAAATTAATTTGAGCGCAAAGTACGAGGATAATAATAAGGGTGGGCCAAAAAACATCCCTGGCCAATTCACTATTTTCATCATGTGCTATTTGGGCACTAACATGTGCAATGGTTGGATACAATATACTAGTACATTTATGGGCATTGCTAGTGCATGATCTTAGTAACATGGGATTTCTATCCCTATCAATACTTTGACAATTCTTGGTTCACATGAATTTGATTTGGAAGTCAAACTAGAATTTTCTCCTTCAAAATAGAGCTATGTATAGTAACTATAGGCATACCCTTGAGCCTCATGTTCTAACCTAGAAGAACATGTTTTCATCTCTATGGTGGGATTCACCTCATATCCCAAATGAATAGAGGGGTATCTATTGTTTGATCCCCACCCAAATGATTTCAAAAACCATCTAGCTTTGCACTTGATAAATTGATTTGAGCACAAAGTATGAGAATAATAATAAGGGTGGGCCAAAAAACATCCCTGGCCAATTCATTATTTTCATCGTGTGCTATTTGGGCACTAACATGTGCAATGGGTGGATACAATATACTAGTACATTTATGGGCTTCTCTAGTGCATGATCTTAGTAATATGGGATTTCTATCCCTATCAATACTTTGACAATTCTTGGTTCACATGAATTTGATTTGGAAGTCAAACTAGAATTTTCTCCTTGGAAATAAAGCTATGTATAGTAACTATAGGCATACCCTCGAGCCTCATGTTCTAACCTAGAAGAACATGTTTTCATCTCTATGGTAGGATTCACCTCATATCCCACATGAATAGAGGGGTATCTATTGTTTGATCCCCACCCAAATGATTTCAAACACCATCTATCTTTGCATATGATAAATTGATTTGAGTGCAAAGTATGAGAATAATAATAAGGGTGGACCAAAAAACATCCCTGGCCAATTTACTATTTTCATCGTGTGCTATTTGGGCACTAACATATGTAATGGGTGGATACAATATACTAGTACATTTATGAGCATCACTAGTGCATGATCTAGTAACACGGGATTTCTATCCCTATCAATACTTTGACAATTCTTGGTTCACATGAATTTGATTTGGAAGTCAAACTAGAAGTCTAGTTGACTCAAACATTTGAGTTAGATGTTTGTGCTATGGTTCACTTTCAACCAATATTTGCTTTATTTATTACTCGAATAGAGGACCATTTTGTCCTATTGGGATTGAAAATCCTATGTAGAACGTAGGATGAAGTGTGCCATGTAATTTTCCTCAACCCCAATTTATCTTTGACCAAGTCAAATCCAAAATTAACTTTGTCTAGCTTTAGGACACTTGTCTCAAATAATTCAGTTTTAAGTTCTTGGGAATTGTCAATCTTATGAGCAATTCCTAACTTTTCTTTTCAAGAGTGTACTAAACTCTATGAAATTTATTAGAGTGATGCTACTTAAATTGAAGCAAACTCAAATTAATAAGTCAACTTGGACTTAGGATCTTCTAAAGTTTGAATGTATTCTTGTATAGCACATCTATTTGGGATGTTTTAATTTAGTTACCTTTGCCTATCGATTATTCCTCATCTTTCCTGAAAGGAATCACATACTCTATCTGAATCAAATCCAAAAGATTTGGAAATAAAAAAGAAAGAGCTAAAAATCTATGCATCTAATTCAAACTTCTAAGACACTTGAAACTAATTGGAGTCAAACTCTATGTGACTTGAGACTTTTACTTTTCAAAGATCTGTTTTAACAGCGTATTGAAGCAATTTATCTATCTTTAAGAGAAGTAAATCAGATTCTCAAAAATATTTTTGGAGTAAAGCCAAAACACCATCCAACCAGAAGATACTAGTTTGATAACAAAACATCAGTGTGTCGACCCATGGATGTTCTATTGATGATGTTTTTACTCAAAACATTGGTGCTTCACTTGAGACCAAGTTAATCCTTCCTTGATTCGATCCCTTTATGACTTTCTATCTTGGAATGCAATTCTTATGCATTACCATGAGTCAAGAGATTAAATTCACCGAGTTACACTAGGAACTTGGTGCTTAGCATAGTCGTTTGAACCTTGATTGAAAGGATCTTGAACCTTTGAACCTTAACTTAAACCAAAACTTTAACTCGGTGAAGCTTTATAGATTTCAATTTTGATCTAAATGCGAGATAAAAAAACTCTCATAAATCTCTTTATCCTTTTGTTTAGTGGCTTAAGTACATTAAACTTGTGAACTTTCCCAAGAAAAGAATAACCTAACTGATGCCTTCTATAAATCATGAGTTATTCTTGTTTTGGCCATCAAAGAAAAGTTCCCAGAAGGGAGTTAGCATTTCAGTGTCCCATACTAGTGGATACTTTCTCCAATCCACATAAACAAATCGTGATTTTGGCCTCCAGTTTATGTCTTGTGAATGATCTCTTGATCATTTATAATGGTCCTTGTTAAGTCTTGTTGGTGCCAATTTTGAGAGCTAAGACTATATGCTTTATCCTTTTTGTTCACCTACTAGCACTTAAAAAGAACATGGATGCCACACATCTAGGTTTTTTCTAGACAACCTCTTTATGCCTTTAGTTTGGAAAAGTCAAATTCCAAAATTTAATCCAATTGAGGATTTTATGCTTAAAGAGTTAACACTTATGAGTCATTCATAAGCTTCATTGCCAGTACTTGGGAAAAATCTAGAATAGTTCCAATCACAACTTCTTGGACAAGCTTTTCCAATTCTGGTCATATCCTGTTGACCAAGCAATAATGATAAAGTCTTAGTCTTTGTCTTAGCTCTCTTTGATTATCTAAAGCTCCTTGGCTTACCCTTTGGATTTTATTAGAGATTTTTTCCTCAACTCAAGTTTAAGCATATGCTAATGCCTTTTAGATTCCAAATCTAATAATCTTATCAAGATTGATATACCTTTGGATTATGTCAATCATTTGACTTCAAGTACCACTTCCAATGGTTTGGGACTTCTTGGGAACTACTTACTACCTAGCTAGCTTGAAGAACTTTCTCACTACTATGAAGAGTTTTATTCTTCAATTACTTGAGATTACTCCTTAGGAATCAACGACATGAGTAAAGGATTCATCTTGGAATATTTTGCACCGCTTGAATGATCCTTGAAAGGAATGCTAGAGTGTTATTCAATAATCTAAAGCTTTATTGTTTGACTTGTGTCTTGTTCTTGAGTGTCAAACTAAAGGATAAATATCACCTTCCGAAATAATTTCCCATTTCATCATGAAGAGATAATGCCTGAGATACTTGACCATACTTTAACATTCAAGAATATATCTTACAAAATAAATGTTTTAACAAATCCAAAGTAATAGATCTTTGTTGCTTTAGTTTCGGTGTCGGTTCTATAAATACTAGTGTTTGGGGCTGTCTTTGATGTTTTGAAGTCTATATTTCATGTAACAAATGCCTAAACTCAGGTATGAAACATCATGAGCTTTGTGAGCATTTATGTATAAATATATGATTTTATAAATGGAAGTGTGAGTTAGCTTTGGCACAACCACATGTTCTGTAAGCTTCTTGGTCATTTTTTCATGCCTCATGATGCATTTGTCTCTTTTCCTTCATGCATGCATACGTGAATTAACTCTAGATGGCTATGTGAAGCCTAACACTCGTGTTGTCTTCATGATGGCGCACTCCAAGCTCTATTGACATATTTGGCACCGCATAGATGATCTTTGTGTGACTTCCATGTAGGGTTGATTGAAGGTTGCATCAATGCATCACCTCTACAAAATGGATGGAATGGTTTTTTTTCTTTTAAGTTTTGCAGAGATTACTCTTCCAAACTTTAATTAATAGCAATTACAATTGTACAAGTGAACGGGCCTAGCACCCATGGGACCCCTTGTATCCCACAAATCAGGGGCTGCTTATAGATTACTAGAGAATTTTACAAAGAAGGTTGATAACCCTCTCGTCCCCCTCATGTGGGGCCCACTTGGTTTTGATCTTGTTGCTCTCTATTAAGAACACTCTATAATGTCTTAAGGGTGGGGGCTTCTTACAATCTGAAATTCTTTTGCCTAAAAGGAAAAGAGATTTTTCATCGACCATTCTTTAGGAGGGCTTCCAAAGTTGGTTGCATACCTCTCTTTACATATTTTCCATAGAGTCTCCCCTCTTATAGCATTCCACAGTGCTGATGAACATCCGACTGCCTCACCCAGCAAAGCTTTCTTCCAATTGATTCGTCCCTGTAACAACATGATTCTCTCAAGGACCTACCAGATCGATATAGATTTGGGGCATGAATAGAAGAGGTGTCCCAAGTCTTCCATGCCACAAAGGCATCATTTGCACCACAGGGGGACCTTGAAAATTTTGTTAGCTTTTACATTGGTCCAGAATCCATGGTGTAGGATTTGCCACATAAGCACAAACTTTTTTATCTCGATGAGGGGGTGCCAAAGGGATTATTACTTAAAGTCCCACCTCCAGCTTAGCCAATCCAAACACCACTTCCTATTGTGCATGGCACAAAATTCCTCATTGGAACTTTCTCAAGGCTATTTCCATTGTGCCATCTCAGACCCTTGGGGTGAAAAGAGCCTTGATCAATGAGAAGGCAAGTTCTCGAGCATTCCCAAGCATTGAATCTGCTCTTCAATAGATGCCATTCTTCATAGTCCACTCTTTTGGCCATATCAATGTCCTCGAATCTAATCCACTGACAAGTTTCTTGGTTCCAAATGTGTTTCCACAAACGGAAGCCTTTATTCCAAACCTTCCTAGATTTTTGGAGGTTCCAAGACTCCACACCTCTGATGCCCTTGATAGGGAACTAAATCGAATCATTTTGTCTAATAGCGGTCGCCCATTTCCAATCTTCATTGATTCTGACAAATTATTTAATCTTGTTCCAACTCTTCCATAGAGAACAAACCAAGCTCAAGCCTTTGGGAGTCACTGAAACAGGGGAGAACAATATGGTGAGAAGATCGAGACCCTTCCACCCCAAGAGGCCCACAAGCTTAAGATCACTCATGTTTCTAAAAATGAGCTTGGCCCAAGGGGCAGCACTATTGCTCCATGCTTTAATTAATCATTTTGTTGCTAGCTTATTGGCCATTCCTTTGATGACTAGAATGGACAAACCACCTTCACCCTTTTGGCTATGCAAGTGCTCCATTTAATTTTGGGAATACCCCTTCTGTTAGGGTCACCCATGGAGAGGAAGTTCCTGCAGATTCTCTCCAATTTGAAGATATTTTGGTCTTTTGGTCTCTAGCAAGATAGAAAATAAAGCATCGAAGAGAGAAGGAATGTGTTAATCACCATCGCACGTCCAACTTGATTAATCTGCATACCTTTCCAGTATGTCAGCTTGCTCTTGAGCTTAGAGAGAACCCAGTTCCATTGCTGCCCCATCGAAACATTGAATCCCATCGGAATACCTAAGAAGTGAAAGATTTTATGACTAGAGATCAACTTATAACCATGCTCAATAAGCAATTGAGGGCTATGCCCAATAACCACCCTGAAAACAATTTTAGTATGATTTATTTTGGATCCTGATGCATCACAAAAAGTATTCAAACAAATCCAAAAATTTTCAATGCTTAACGTGTCATTATGCACAAAGACATTAATATCATTGGCAAAAAGTTTTATGAACATCTGATCTTGATTGAGATCTGAATAGGACCTAAGTGAGCTTGACGGTTAACAAGGCAATTGAGACCATCAATTGCGATAGCAAAGAGAAGAGGGGCCAATGGGCACCCTTGTCTGATCAAACGTTCTAATCTAATTGCTTGGGAGATTTGACCATTGATGTTTATGAGCAATTGCATTTTCGAGCAGAGTAGAAATCATCTTAATGAATTTTTGGCCGTAGCCAAAGTCTTTCAGTGATTGCAGAATGAAGTCTCACTCGATTCTATCATAAGCTTTATCAAAGTCAATCTTAAATCAGCAAAAACTAGAGCTTCCCAAACATCAATGATAGCCTTGAGGATGGACCTCCCCTTAATGAACCCTTTTTTATCCTAACTGATTAGTCTCAAAGGTGATAGGTAATATGGTTTGCAATCACCTTTGCCAAACTATTATGACCAATTTGGAGCATTGTAATAGGCTACCAATTTTCAATTCTATTTTTGCTTCCTTATTTGTGAATGAGCTTGATGATGCCCTCATTGAGACAATTGGTAAGCGCACCAAAAGAAATAGCCTCTTGACACATCAATCGTAAAGGAGTGGCCACCACATGCTTGAAGGTCTTGAAGAACTCATTGGTAAGGCAATCCAGCTTTTAGGTTTTGCACGATTTTTTTGATCTAACATGCGAGATGGAGGCCAGCTAGTCATGTTTGTGAGGAGAAAGAAGCTTGGAAACACCTAAGAGCTGGGTAAAGTGGTGACAATCACTATATTATTTTCTTCATCCATTTTGCATTCAACCCCATCGACATCGATCATGAACAGAATCGCTTCCTTGGATTGCTTCTTCTTGAGAAGGTTGCACATCTCTTTAGTAGGCTTGTCCACCCTACCTGCCCACCAATCTTTAAAGTATATTTGTAGATTCTTTCCTTGAATTTCCTCTTTGTATCTTATCATGCTTCTATTTTTTTAGAGTCGAGTTTGGTATTATGAGTGTTCTTTGTTAACTTCTACCTCCAAATGCCATAGCCTTCGATAAATATTTTCCTTCTAGCATGAAGAATGGCTTGAAGGTTCTTATGAGCCTTGGCGAAGATGTAATGAGTCTGTAGGACCACCCTTGCAAGAGAACAACTATTATGACCACCACATGCTAGAGAGATGACTATCCTCCCAACCAAATGCCTCTATATATAGCTCTCTCCAGGGGACTGCCTGCTTGGGCAGGTGGATACTAACCATCCAAGTGTCGGCCATGTAACCGCATGTGCACCAAGTGTCCTAGTTAACTCGAGTTAACTCAAGTGGATGCTTCTAGAAGGATCTAGATCTCTTTGGACAAAATACTCTCCCTATGTACCGCATGGGGATTGAACCCAAGACCTCCTCTTTCACACCCATGAGACTTAACCACTAGGTTAAGTGGATCACTCGGTTACAATAGTAAATGACCTTCTAGTAAGTCTAAACTCAATATCTTTGATCATACACATGAGTGACCAAATGATATCTGATTTCAAATTCCTCTTAATCGATTGGACCCTTAGATCATAAACTTAGTTTATTACATTCTTCCCCCTCGGAAAATATTTTCATCCTTGAAAATAGAGCTATATACATATTGTAGGCAACCCCCGAGCCTCATGTTCTAAAACTGGAAGAACATGGTCATGTTCTAAAATTGGAAGAACATGTCTCATCTGTGTGGTGGCATCACCACCCAAATGATTCAAAACACTGTCTCGCTTTGCACTTTGATAAACTCGTCAAAGTACAAAGTAGTGAATTAATAATAAGGGTGGATTCAAAAAACATCCTTCGCCAATTCACAGTTTTTACTAGGTGTGATCTGGGCATAAACATGTGAACTGGATGGACTCAAATTACTAGTCTATTTTTTGCCATAATTGGTGCATGGGCTTAGTAACGAAGGTAGGATTCTTATCCCTCATAATACTTTGAGAACTCTTGGTTCACTTGAATTTGATTTTGGAAATCTTGAAAAAAACATCTAACTTGGATGTTTGTACAATGGTTTACTCCTATCCAAGAGTTACTTGACTTTTTCACCCGACTAGAGGACTACTTTGTCCTAATGAGTTTAAAAACTCCTATGTAAATTGTAGGAGAAAGTTTACCATTTACTTTGAGTCAACCATACTATAACTTGATCAATTCAAATCCAAAATGAAAAATTATCCAATTTAAGACACTTTTCTCAAAGACGAGCTAAAATTTCTTGGGAATTGTCAATCTGATGACAATTCCTAACTTCTTTACTCTAGAGTATACTGGACTCTAGAAAATTTTTTATGCTATAACTTGAAGCACAACTCAAACAAATAAGTGAATCTTGAACTTATCATCTTGTGAAGATTGAAAAGGTTCTTGTACATAACATCTATCTAGGATGTTTAATTTAGTTATCTTTCTCGAGGATCAGATCTAACTTCAAGATTTATTCTAGAAATAAAAGATAATTATCATCTCATGGTCCAATGTCCCATACCATCTTTCCTACATCAATCCAAGTATAAAAATTGGTGTCCCACACCACCCTATTTTATACTCACATTGAAGTGTGAGTGAATTTTATCCTAAAGTCTAAGCATCTCTTGACAGAGCACCTTCTTGCTTCAATTCTTTACAAGAAAATTTTGAAGTTTTTGGCTTTACCGCTAACTTTATATTCAAGGTTTTGATTCCTTCACATGATCGTCTCACAATCACGTGCTTTGCCTTGGAAACTTGAAAACCTCTTGATAGAATATCCATTGTTCTTCACCAAGGTTTTCAAAAGAAAACCATTTATAATTCCAAGTTCTTGAATTTCTCAAATTCAATTCTAATTGGTTATACTTGACCAATTTTGTGGTGACAAGAGTTGTTTACTGATTGGAAATCCATATCTTGGAACTTTGTATTCCTAAATGAAAAGTTCACAACTCGATTCATGTCTTTAGGAACTTATCTCATTTCCTAAAGATCACTTGCTTAGGTTTTTACTTGAAGCTTCAATTGGCTCAAATAAAACTAAGCATAGTTTTCTCATCCTCAGAAAAGTGCTTAATAAAGTTTCCATGCTTTTTCAAAACATTGCATCTCGACTAGAGATGCAGCCATGGAACCTAGCATCCAACTATTGAACACTAAAGTTCAAGTGATGCTAAAGTTTATTCACTTCTTTGATTTTCATCACTCTTCAGGATGAAATCAAAGAAAAAACTTCAAGAGTTCCATGATTTTAATTTGGAATATCAACTATCCTTTGAACTTGAAAATTCAATTGATTTAAGTTCCATTTGATTTTATTTGATTCTTATCACGTCTTGGAATAGAATCAGATAATTCTTCCAAAGGAAACTTTATCAACTTGCTTGAATGCATGATTTCTTAAATCCAAACTAACAACTATATCTAGGCTTCTCATTAGGATTCTCGAAGTTTTCTCCTAAACTTAGAGTCATCATGGAAATTTGCAAGTATCCCTAATTTCTTGCCATTCCAATGCGCAAGAAAATTGAACACTTGAATTTCGAAGGGCCTACTTTTCCTAATCAAGACTCCTAAATTGTGATACCTAAGTATCACGTTTGGGAAAAACAAACTAGCTACTTGAATTGCATGGCACCCAAGAGCCTTGCAACTACCTAGTTTGATATTTTTCCTAGCTGTCTAAGTGGAATTAGAAAAAAAAGAGGTAACAAAAGTATAAGTATTCAACTACTTAACAAACAATCATGCATATGCAAATGCATGTTCTTGCATGCAAATGCATGTTCTTGCATGCAAATGCATGTGAGTGCATGCATGTGTTGGCATTCTCCTTTCATGCACCAAATTTAAATCAAGCAATTCTTGAGCTTGAAAATGCATGTTCCCAATTATCTACGCACAAACATTCTACTTGCTAGCTTCTCTTTTTTTTTTTTTTAAGATATAACCGTTCATGTGCATAAACTTGAGCATTAACTATCTTTTTCAAGCAAGAAGAAAACATGTTTTGTGCATGAAAACATTCTTTGAAAATGAGAAATACACCAATATTATTTATTAGATGCATGCAATGCTTGATAAGTGTTTCCATACTTTGATGATCTCCTATTTTGCTTTCATAAAATTGCATACAATGCTTTCAAAATTGAAGATTCCTTCCCTACTTCAATGATAGTAGCAATGCATTCTATATGAAAGCATAGAGCAAAGAAAATATTGAAATGAAAACATCAACTTGCAAAGTACTTAGCTCTAATTAAGGTACATCCTTCCATTGATCCTCGGGAAGAGCCATTCTCCATCCTTTGTTCCATGAGAAAAACTACATACTCCTCCTTGAAGACCATTGCTTCTTATTGTCCTCTTCTTTGAAGAAATGAAACCTTCCTTGGGCTATGCTTGTCTTAGGCCATCCTTTGCACATGCTTGTGTGAAGATTGTTGATCTTCTATTACTTTTAGCTCATGAGCTTGGACCCCTCGGATCGGGTCACATAAGGAATAATTTTGAAAAGGTCCATCAAAGTAGAGCAGTCACCATGCATGCTTCAAGTGGCACGATTGATGCCGATAGTCCACTCCTAAAATAGGACAATGTTTCAGTCAAATCATTGAAGTGCGGCCATGGATAGCCCATGGATAGCAGCATCTTCTATATTATCTCACATGCCAAATAAAACACAGAGGCAATGATCAAGTAGATACAACCTCTCCTTCTCTATGTAGCTACCCGAGTTCAAATTTCTAATTCTGCATGATAATTAATGGGTCATTCGATCTGCCACCTCACTTGCATAGCTTGGTGGATTGACCTCTATTTGATGTGTTTGAGTCTCAGATCCTCCCTTCGACAAAATTGAGTAATATGTCATCTCTTTTGTTGCTACCTTTCCATTACTATTGTCTTGCTCTGCGAGCATGGACATTGTGTAGAAACCAAGACAAGAAGGGATGAGCATCTCTTTCTTGCTACATGTGGGTTCTAAATAGAACTTGGGGTCTACGATGATTGTGTGCGAATGGACATAATATACATGTCTTCTACACATGGAGCAGCCAAGAGATATTTTGGCAATGATCTAAGAAAAAGATAGTTGATGGGCTTATATGATTCAGTACGTAGATCAGCGAGAGCACTCGTGGGTAAAGCAGTATGTCCGTAAATAGGTTGTTACGAGCTCAAGTCTTGAAAGGCACTAATCAGAGGCCAAATCCTCTTTTGCTACATAGCTCATGCAGATATCCTTCTTTGAGTCTTGATCGTCACTTCTAGATAGTGAAGATCTGCAAATTGTGCGGTTGTCTTTCAGCTCGGGAGGCATGGATAGCTGAGCAAGTGATCTTTTCCAAGGAGATGGGTTCGAATCCTTTGCTATGTAGTAGACAATGTACAAGGATGCAAAATCCTTTCTCTATCATCTATGACTCATCAGAAGCTAACACCCACAACCCACACATGAAAGAGAAATGATGCGAAAAATGAATTTGCCACCAATAAAAATGTACAAAAATGCATCTACAAGAGATCTCCATTGAAGCTTGCATGAGCAAGATGATGAACTCACATAAAGATCTCCATTGAAGCTAAACCTTAGCTCTGATACCAATGCAAGAGAACAACTATTACGACCACCACATGCTAGAGAGATGAATCTCCTCCCAACCAAATGCCTCTATATATAGCTCTCTCCAGGGGACTGCCTGTATTCGACAGGTGGATACTAACCATCCAAGCGTCGGTAACTACATGTGTGCCAAGTATCCTAGTTAACTCGAGTTAACTCAAGAGGATGCTTCTAGAAGGCTCTAGATCTCTTTGGGCAAAATAATCTCCCATGTACCCCATGGGGATTGAACCCAAGACCTCCTCCTTCACACGCATAAGATTTAACCACTAGGCTAAGTGGATCACTTGGTTACAAGAGAAAATGACCTTCTAGAAAGTCTAAACTCCAGATCTTTGGTCATACACATGAGTGATCAAACAGTGTCCGATTTCAGATCCATTTGAGCCAACCAGACCCTTAGATCATACACTTACTTTCTAACAACCCTACTCCCACACTTGGTTAGTGAGGAGAAGGAGGCAAAGACCCTGCACCAAGCCTCGATAATCTTGTGTTGGACCAAGGGAAGAGAGAAAGTGGTCAGATTGGCAAGAAACCAAGGGGCTTTCTTGAGACTGACAATCGTCTTGAAGGCAATCACAATCTGGTAGTGATTAGACACAACTAGGTCCACAATTTGGGAGAGGGAAGGGGGGTCCCATTTGTTGATTATGTTCTGTGAGATATAGCTCCTATCAAGTCTAGCTCTTCGCAAGTCAGCACCATCTTGGACGTTTGACCATGAGACACCAACAACGTCCTTAATCTCCACCAGATTCATGTGTAACTTGATTTGGTCCCAAACTTCCTTCTCTTTCCCATCAATCACCCATCCCTTCCTCCCCATCCATCATAAAGGACCTCTACCATATTAAAGTCCCCACAAAGAACCACATTGAGGGGCAGAGAAGCCAACAACTGCCAATTTGAAATTCTTTTTGAATGGATATTAGGAGCATACAAAGAGATGATGGAAAACTACAAAGGGCCCCCAAAAGAAGCACCAACCCAAAAATGGTTCTAGTTAGTAAGAAAATCCACAAGTCTAGTGTGCCAACTTAAACTGATGCCGATAGCCACACCACCATTTCCCCTGGGTGTTGTGGTGGAGAGCCACACATGGAACGATGAAATAATCTTAAGTCTCTTTTGTGAAGAGAGATGGTGGATGCAATCCAAAGATGAGTAGGTGCTGCTACAACCAGCTTCACACCAGCCAACTGAGAC
Organism: Ceratopteris richardii; assembly: GCA_020310875.1. Lineage (NCBI taxonomy): Eukaryota > Viridiplantae > Streptophyta > Polypodiopsida > Polypodiales > Pteridaceae > Ceratopteris > Ceratopteris richardii. The sequence continues at coordinate 205,691,072 of CM035409.1, read as the reverse complement.
TTCAGAGTTGATTAGTAGACCCTTTGAGCTTCCTAAATCCACCAAAATATCAGCCAAGTACTTTGGAACATGTATCCCAAAAGTTTAAGTCAAGACAGACTAGTTGCGAAATGACTAGCTCCCAAAACTTGCTATTTTTGGACATACACCTGCTGGAAAAAATGAACAGTGCTCTCAACCTGGAAGGAATTAGAAAAATTCCTTTTGGGCATAGCAAATAGACTTAGCAAGCTTCCTATTCCAAGTTAAAACACTTCAAATGATGGACTGAGCACTGAGAACAAGTTTCATCAAGTTCTGGAACATTCCCACAATTCTCGGGGCTCTGCAGAGATAGACCAGTAAGCAGTAAAATGCAGATATCTCCAAAAGTATAAATCCAATGACCTTGAAAATTTATAGGTAGAAACTAGACAGTGAGAGCTATCCAACGCACTTTAAAACACTGAAAAAGGTTCAGTAAAACTCGAGATATGACCTTCTGAAGTTACTGCTCTGAGTGAGTATAGCAGAGAACAAAACAGAGAGGTAGATGATAATAAATGTATAGATTCACATATGATTACAACCACATTGGCAATGAATCTTTGCACAATGGGAGTAGAATGATAGAGCTATGGAGTAAGCTCTTCAATCTCTACAAAATGACATGAAGTGGTCACGTACAAGGCTTGCTAATCGCCTCTTCCTTCTTGCTCCTTTTATAGCTATTCTTGGAGGGAGTTTTGAATTCGAATTCGAATGGCTCCACCTAAAAGTGATCCCCAAAGTTAGGAGAGATTCCCTCAGCTCAAAAATTCGTGATTTTGGTAGTTGGAGCCACGAATTTGCTTTTACATCATGGATGAGGTAAGCCATCCTTTTACTTTTTTCTTTTTCCATTTACAAGAGATAAAATGTACTCTTTTACAAGAGGTGTTCACATGAATACTCATGTGACTTACAAATGAGGATAATATCAAGCATATCAAGCATGTAGGCTTGGGCAAAATGCACCAACAGCTCCCCCTCAAGCCTAACATGATTGGCCTTCAAATAAGTCTTCAATTGTCCTTGATTTCCTGCAAGCCAATCATCAACTTGAATCTACTTAATTTTGTACCATCAAGAGCTTTAGTTAACATGTCTGCACATTGCATATCTGTAGAGACATAGGATAGTTGAATATCCTTGCTCATTAGCTTCTCCCTTACATAATGGTAGTGGACTTCAATATGCTTGGTTCTAGCATGGTATACCGGATTAGCTGCTAGATGTAGTGAGCTTGTGTTGTCACCAAAAATGTGAGGTGTTGAAGAATGAAGTCCAAGATCTGTGTACAAAGATTTTAACCACATGATTTCTTGAGTTGCATTAGCCAAACCTCTATATTCAGCTTCAGTAGAAGATAATGCCACGGTTGGTTGCTTCTTCGATGACCAAGAAATGATTTTTGAACCTGCAAATGATATATACCCTGATGTGCTTCTTCTATCATCTTTAGATCCGGCCCAATCTGCATCTGAGTAGACCTTTAGCTCAATATCTGAAGTATATGAATAGAACAAACCTTCATTCATGGTCCCCTTTAGGTACTTGAGGACTCGCTTGGCCGCTTCCATATGTGGTCTTCTCGGCTTATGCATAAACTGACTCAATATGCTAACACTATAGCATATATCCACCCTTGTGAGTGTTGCATAGTTCAAACTTCCAACCAAGCTTTGATAGCTTGTGATGTCTTCAATTGGCTCTCCTTCATAAGCACTAAGCTTATGATTTTGCTCCATAGGTGTACCTGCACACTTTGTATTTTCCATCTTGAACTTGACGAGCATGTCATGGACATACTTCCTTTGTGTGATGTATATACCTGAATCTGTGTAGATCAACTCCAATCCAAGAAAATAAGTGAGTGGTCCGAGGTCAATTATTTTGAACTCCTCCTTCATTTGACTCTTTACCTGTTTGATTCCTTCAAGATCATTGCCTGTGATAATAATATCATCAACATACACACATAAATAGATCACTTCAGATCCATTCCTCTTTATGAACAAAGAGGTATCCGCCTTGCTAGCTTTGAATCCTTGGTCCTGCAAATAAGTAACCAATCTGAAATTCCAAGCTCTTGGAGCTTGCTTCAATCCATACAAAGCTTTCTTTAGTTTGCATACATAGTTAGGATGATGTGCATCCTCATATCCAGGAGGTTGTGCCATATACACTTCCTCAGAAATCCATCCATTCAAGAAAGCATTCTTTACATCAAGTTGATAAAGATTCCAATTTCTAGATGCAGCAAGACTTATGAGAACCCTAATTGTAGGCATTTTTGCAACAGGAGAGAAAGTCTCCTCATAATCAATACCATGGGTTTGAGCAAACCCTTTAGCAACTAACCTTGCTTTGTGTCTATTTATACTTCCATCTGGATTCTTCTTGATTTTGTATATCCATCGAGATCCGATTATCTTCATAGATGGCTTGTTAGGTACAAGCTCCCAAGTGTCATTCTCCTTCAAGGCTTCCATTTCTTCATCCATTGCATCTCTCCAAGCTTTCTTGCTTTGTGCTTCTTCGAATGTGGTAGGTTCTTCATTGGTTGAATCCTTTGCAATGTAGATTGAGTGCTTGGTGACCAAAGAAGTATCATAACCAAACCTCTCTGGTTTCTTCTTCTCCCTCGAAGACCTTCTAAGTGGTTGATGTGAGCTCTCGGGTCCATATGTAGCATCCTGCATCTTTGCTTTACCTTTGTTCTTCCATAGCTTTAGTCTTTCCAAGTCTTTTAGGTCAATCTCCGAATCACTTTCTTCAATCTGCTTTGGCTCCTTTGGTTGAAGTGATGGAAAATCTTCATCCAAGTCATATGGCAGCTTCACTTTCCTGTCATCATCAAACCATGATTTGTTTTCATCAAAAATTACATCTCTACTCACAGAAAATCCTTTATTGGTTGGATTGTACAATCTATATCCTTTTTGGTTTTGATCATAACCAATGAATACACACTTCTCTGCCTTGGGATCCAATTTCCCTCTTACTTGAGAAGGAATGTGAGCATAGGCTAAGCATCCAAAGATTTTACAATGCTCTAGACTAGGTCTTCTTCCATTCCACACTTCATATGGAGTGGTTCCATCTAGTGACTTAGATGGAAGTCTATTTATGAGATATGTGGCTGTCGACACAGCCTCTGCCCATAGGTAGTTCGGCAATCCCTTTTCATTGAGCATGGACCTTGCAGCTTCGACAATAGCTCTGTTCCTCCTCTCTGCTACACCATTGAGTTCGGGTGTATACCTTGTAGTGACTTCCCTTTTAATGCCTCTTTCATGCAAGAAGGCATCAAATTCAAAAGAGAAGTATTCTCCTCCACCATCTGATCTGAGTCGTTTCAAAGTCCTACCTGTTTGGTTTTCAACAAGAGCAATATACTTCTTAAAGCAATTAAACACTTCATCCTTGTGCTTCATGAAAAACAGAATGGTCCACCTGCTACAATCATCTATGAAAGACACATAATATCTTGAGCCTGATATAGATGGCTCCTTACTTGGACCCCACACATCCGTGTGCACTAGATCCAAAGGATTTTGATACATATATCCTTTCTTATTGAAAGGTTGTCTATGAGCCTTGCCGAGTTGACAAGCTTCACACTTATAAATCATGTGTTGCCTTGTGATATTAGGCAAACCAAGTACACTTTGGTCCCTGCAAATCTGTTTGAGTGTCCTCTCACCAATGTGAGCAAGCCTTTTGTGCCATATCTCCAACTCTGTTAGAGTTTGAGATCCATAGCTAAACAAAGCTATGTTCTTTGTATCTTCCACTTCAAAAGTGAAAAGCCTTCCTGTCTTTTCTCCTTTGGCAATCCTTCGAAAGCCTTGCCTTGGGTCTTCAACATATGCTCCAAATCGATTGAATCTAACCTGCAATCCTTTTTCAACAATCTGTCCAACACTTATTAAATTTTTGGTAATTGTAGGGACATACAAGACTTTGCTTAAGAGGTTCATATTCCCATCTGATGTCTTCACATTACCTATCTTCTCCACTGAGTGCTTTGTGTCATCTCCTGTTTGCACTTCATGCTTGTTATGAGGATCTTCCAAATCAGAAAGTAAAGCCACATTTCCTGCTACATGGTTCGAGCATCCCGAATCAATGTAAAATATGTGATCATCATCCTTACCCTTCTTTGTTGATAGATTCATAATCAATAATGAATCTTCTTGACTTTGGTCCTCTGCATAGTTATTGTAATCTCTTCTTCCTCTATGGCCACTTTGATAGTTGTTGTTGTTGTTGTAATTGTTGTTGTAGTAGTTGTTGTTGTTGTAGCCTCCATTGTACCTACCTCTATTTGATCCATAGCCACCTCTATTGAATCCTCTTCCTCTTGAGTTCCTTGGATTCCTGAAACATTCTTCAGTAGTATGGTTAGATAAGCCACATATGTTGCAAGGTTGAGATGATTGGAATCTCCCCCTGCCTTGCTTTCCACCTCTGCCTCTTCCTCTAGCTCTTCCTCTACCTGCAAAGTTTGCTTGGAAAGAGCTTCCTTCATCTTCATTCTTTCTATTCTTTGACTTGTCCTTGACCTTAGCTTTATCAGAATATAAGGCAGAAGTTTGATTACCTCTTGAGGACTCACCACCTTTGCTAATCTTTGCTTCATGAGTGAAGAGTTGGCCCATGAGTGTGTTGAGGTCGGGTACATGCATATCCATGTATAAATCCATGGCTGTTGTGAATGACTCCCACTTGTCGTCTGCTTTGATTCCATTCATGATTTGTCTTATGATTTGCTCCTCTTCAATTACCTCTCCAATGCTTCCAAGTTGGTCGGAAATCTCCTTCATCTTTGTGACATAATCAGTCACATTTTGCTTCGGGCTTTTCTTCATTGTTGTGAACTCCATCCACAATTGGTTCTTCCTTGCTCGAGTGTTGGAAGAGAAGAAAGAAGCAAGTGCATTCCAGGTTTCTCTTGATGTCTTCCATCCCTTGACATGAGGTAAAAGAAAATCAGAGATTGAGTTTAGAATATAGGACCTTGCAAGTGCATCCTTCGAACACCAATTCGAAAGTCCTTCCACTTCTTCATGTGATGGTTGCCCTTTGTTCCTCATGGTTGGCATTGCTTCATCTCCGGATATGAATCCATATAGATTCCTCCCTTGAAGGTAAGCCTCCATCCTTAGAGACCATGCCGGATAGTTGTTTCGATCCAATTTGTCAATTGTTGATGGAAATCCATCTCCCATGTTGCTTGACTATGCTCTGATACCACTGTGAAGAGAGATGGTGGATGCAATCCAAAGATGAGTAGGTGCTGCTACAACCAGCTTCACACCAGCCAACTGAGACTTCAGAGTTGATTAGTAGACCCTTTGAGCTTCCTAAATCCACCAAAATATCAGCCAAGTACTTTGGAACATGTATCCCAAAAGTTTAAGTCAAGACAGACTAGTTGCGAAATGACTAGCTCCCAAAACTTGCTATTTTTGGACATACACCTGCTGGAAAAAATGAACAGTGCTCTCAACCTGGAAGGAATTAGAAAAATTCCTTTTGGGCATAGCAAATAGACTTAGCAAGCTTCCTATTCCAAGTTAAAACACTTCAAATGATGGACTGAGCACTGAGAACAAGTTTCATCAAGTTCTGGAACATTCCCACAATTCTCGGGGCTCTGCAGAGATAGACCAGTAAGCAGTAAAATGCAGATATCTCCAAAAGTATAAATCCAATGACCTTGAAAATTTATAGGTAGAAACTAGACAGTGAGAGCTATCCAACGCACTTTAAAACACGGAAAAAGGTTCAGTAAAACTCGAGATATGACCTTCTGAAGTTACTGCTCTGAGTGAGTATAGCAGAGAACAAAACAGAGAGGTAGATGATAATAAATGTATAGATTCACATATGATTACAACCACATTGGCAATGAATCTTTGCACAATGGGAGTAGAATGATAGAGCTATGGAGTAAGCTCTTCAATCTCTACAAAATGACATGAAGTGGTCACGTACAAGGCTTGCTAATCGCCTCTTCCTTCTTGCTCCTTTTATAGCTATTCTTGGAGGGAGTTTTGAATTCGAATTCGAATGGCTCCACCTAAAAGTGATCCCCAAAGTTAGGAGAGATTCCCTCAGCTCAAAAATTCGTGATTTTGGTAGTTGGAGCCACGAATTTGCTTTTACATCATGGATGAGGTAAGCCATCCTTTTACTTTTTTCTTTTTCCATTTACAAGAGATAAAATGTACTCTTTTACAAGAGGTGTTCACATGAATACTCATGTGACTTACAAATGAGGATAATATCAAGCATATCAAGCATGTAGGCTTGGGCAAAATGCACCAACATCTTTTGCAGTTCCTCCCCATCGATTTTGATATCTTAAAGACAAATGAAGTCTGGGTTTATGCTTTTACCGTGGATCCAGTGGCCGATCATGATCGCTCTTGAGGGCTCTCATAGCCCTTTAACATTGAGAGACATGATAATCATCATCGAATCTTTGCGAAGAGGGGCCTTGTCCCTCTTTTTCTTGTTTTTCTCCTCGCCTTTTTTCTTTGAAGTAGAGGGATCGTGGCATAGGAGTTTCCCCCTTGAGGGGGCTCTTCCACAGTATCTCGACCAATTGTTTTCCTTTGTGAGAAGCCTTATTCGAAAACGAGTTTGTTATCCTTTCTGGGATTGTAGAACCAATTATCGAGCTTTCACTATCCTAGCTGGTGGTGAGCCTAACCTCTTTGCTGGTGCCATTTCCTTCTTGGTTGCTTTCCTTGCAATTCGAATCTTCAAGGGTTTCCCCTTGCTGCAATAGTCTTCATGATTCATTCCTCTTGGGTAATCCAAGTCATTGACCTCCTTTTCCAAGTTGCAAAAGAGGTTTGTTTATTGAGTTGTGCAAGAGGGGCTCTTCTCAATAATACCTTTAACGCTTCTTCTCCTCCATCTTACTTCTATGAAGCTATTAGGGTTTGCTTCTCGTACTTGTTTTGTCCACTTCTCAGCCTCTTGTGGATGATTTGCTGATATGTTCTGGCCCCAAAAACCACTCTAATCCCTGTAGCATTATCTTTCTCTAAATTTTTCTTATTGGATTTCTGCATGAGGAGGCATTCTTTAATTCTATGGCCCTGCATTCCACAATGAAAGTAGGCATTATGATTCATGTTCATGCTGCGGTTTCTGCTGCACCTACTGTAGAGCAGATTCGCCGGGATGGCAGAGATGCCCATGCACATGCATTGATAGCTTTGTCTGTCAAACGTGCCATTATTCCTCACATTCGCTCTTGCAAAACAGCTAAGGATGCTTGGGATACACTTACCATATTGTACCAAGCTAGGCATGAGGCTCGTGTTGCTTACCTCCGAAAATAGTTGGAGAGTGAGCATATGAATGAAGGTGATTCTATGGATAATTTCCTAACGAAGATCAAAGATTTGAAGGAACAGTTGATTTCTGCTGATGAGGTTATACCAGATAGCTCACTTGTGCAGACCGTTCTAAATGGTCTTCCTGATTCATATTAGAGTTTTGCTTCTACTCTTCGATTGATGATGAAAGGCAATCCGAATGCCTTATCATTTGAGGAGTTAGTCTCTGTTCTGTTGCAAGAAGATCAGTCCAGGTAGAATAGGTCCATTATGTGAGTTGCAGATCAAGCTTTCTTGGCTAGTCAGAAGGGCAAAGGAAAATGGAGCTCTTCAACTAATAAGCAGAAATCTGCAAATTCTGCATATTCGAAGAAGGAAGATAAAGATGAGAAGAAATCAGAAAAGCAGAAATTATTTTGTAAGTACTGTAAAGGGAATGATCATATCATAAAGAACTGTCCAAAACTGGTTGCCAAAGAGGCAAAGAAGAAAGAGACTGGAATGGTTGTTGCAGAGGCCTCTACACCAAAAACAGAGTCTGCTAATCTTGTGGAGGAAGAAGAATGGGCGTTTACTACTGTCTGCAGTTTTGACCCATCTTCTCATGAGTAGTGCATGTTTGTAGTAGACTCAGATGTTTGGTATTTTGACAGTGGGGCGACCAAACATATTACCTCGCAGCACAGTTTCTTCTCTTCACTCGAGCCTGCCCCTACAGGGAATACTGTTACATGCGCCAACAACTCCTCTTATCCTGTTATGGGAGTTGGTAAGATCATTTTGACTACTGCTGATGGTAGTTATTTCACTTTGTCAGATGCTTTATTTGTGTCAGGGATCAAGAAGAACCTGTTATCAGTTTCTGCATTAGCCAAGATTGGCTTGGTTGTGAAATTTGTTGATGACAGGTGTACAGTTCATGATCTGTCAAATGGCGATGTGATTATTGCTTTTGGCATTTTATGTCGTGGGCTATATAAGCTCATAGACTATGAAAGATCTGTAAATGATTTGGCATGTGCAGTAAATGATTCTCAGGCTATGCCAGATGCAAAGCTTTGGCATGCATGCTTTGGTCATCTGAATTTTGCTAGTTTGCTATGCCTGCAGAAATTTGAAATGGTGTCCTCTTTGCCCAAACTTGAGGCACCTGGAAAACATTTTTGTGAAGGCTGTATTTTGGGCAAAGTGCAGCGTTCCTCATTTCCAAAAGATGGTTCAGTTCGGGCTACTCAGAAATTGCAGCTTGTACATAGTGATGTCTATGGTCCTATGCAGACACCTTCTTTTGCAAATTATCTTTACTTTGTGACTTTCATTGATGATTTTTCCAGGCATGCATGGGTATATCCATTGAAGGCAAAGTCCGAAGTGTTCATGTGCTTCAAACAGTTTTTGGTTTTGGCTAGAAATCTGTCAGCATGTAAAATGGGCACCCTCCATTCTGATCGAGGGGGGGAATATATGTCTTCTGATTTTAATGCATGTCTGGCTGAACGTGGGATAAAACACCAGTGTACAGTGCCGTATACACCTCAATAGAATGGATTTGCTGAATGGAAGAATAGGTCACTCATGGAGATGGTGAGGTCTATGGTCAAGAGTCAGGCTTTACCACATAGTTTCTGGCTTGAGGTTGTCATGTGTGCAGCATATGTACTAAACAGGTGTACCACTAAAGCGTTGTAGTCTATCACTCCATATGAGGCTTGGCATGATCGCAAGCCATATGTTGCTCATCTGCGTGTTTTTGGTTGTTTGGCATATGCATTAGTGCCTGAACAACATCATAGAAAATTGGATGATAAAGCAGTAAAATGTATTTTTGTTGGGTACAATTCTGAAGGTAAAGGCTATCGTCTATATCATCCATAGACTAAACGCATTCTGGTTAGCCGTGATGTTGTTTTTGTGGAAGATGCTATTCAGCCATTGCTTTCATGTACTAAGGAGACATCTCTTAGCTCCAAAGACATGTATGATACTTTGCTGCCTCTTTTTACAGGTGGATAGTCTAGTGCTGGTCCTAATGAGGCAACTTCTCAGCCTTTGTAGGTTTCATGTGATGATGTAGATCATTCCATTTCTGATGCAGATGTACATGATGCACTTATTGATGAGAGAGCTGATATTGAGCAGGCAAGAACTATGCCGAAATGGCTTGTGTAGACTTTGTGTGACAACAAATTAGATGCACCTCTGTCATATCGTACTCGTTCAGGCTCTCATAGTGCCTCTTTTGCATCAGATTGCTATGCTATGGCTGCATCTAGTCTCTGTGATGAGAATGTGCCTATTTTGTTTAATGAAGCACAAAATTTAGAAAATTGGATGGCTGCTATGCAATCTGAATATGATGCAATAATGAAGAATGGTACTTGGTCTTTATGTGACTTGCCTCCTGGCAAGAAGGCCATTGGCACTAAGTGGGTCTACAAGCTAAAGCGTAAACCTGATGGTACAGTTGACAGGTATAAGGCTAGGCTTGTTGCAAAGGGTTATGCGCAGGAAAGAGACATTGATTTTGATGAGACCTTTGCAGCTACATGTTGTATGACTATTGTTCGGAGCATTTGTGCACTTACAGCCCATCATGGTTGGAATGTACATCAGTTGGACATTAAAATTGCATTTCTGAATGTTGACTTGCATGAAGAAGTGTATGTTTTTCAGCCCTGTGGCTTTGTGCAAAAAGGGCATGAGAACCAAGTGTGTAGGTTAAAGAAGGCATTATATGGTTTAAAGAAAGCACCACGTGCTTGGTATGAAAAGATACATGCCTATCTGATTGCACACGGTTTTGAGAACAGTCCAACTGAAAGCACCTTATATGTTAAGCATGCTAATGATGTACTTCTGATCATTGTTGTCTATGTTGACGACATGCTGCTCACTGTAACCTTATTGAGAAGCATATTGCTGATTTTAAGGCTGATTTGCATGCCTCATTTGAGATGTTTGATTTGGGGCATTTGCATCATTATTTGGGCATTCATTTTATGCACGTTGATGGTGGAATGGCTTTGTGTCAAATGAAATATATTGACACATTATTGCAGCGTTTTGGCCTTGAAGACTGTAAGCCTATAGCCACTCCTATGGAGACAGGTTTATGATTGAGTCTTCATGATTCTGGAGATGCATTTGATGCCGTTCTCTATCAGCAGGCTGTTGGATGCTTGATTTACTTATGCATTACTCGACCAGATATTCAGTTTGCTGTCTCACAGATGAGCAGGTTTATGCATTGCCTAGGAGTCAAGCATTGGCAGGTGGTTAAGCGCATCTTTTGCTACTTGAGTGGTACTCGGCTACTTGGGTTGTTTTATCCCAAGGGGGGATCACTACCGCCAGATTTGCATGCTTCTTCTGACTATGATTGGGCTGGTTGCTATGACACTCGTGTGTCCACTAGTGGCTTTTGCTTCATGCTTGGTAGCTCATGTATATCTTGGTTGAGCAAGAAGCAGCCTACTGTGGCCACTTCCAGTTGTGAGGCTGAGTATAGGGCAGCTTTCACAGCTACTGTTGAGTGTGTGTGGCTCAGAGGCCTTATGGCTGGTTTGGGTGTTGGTCAGTCTTCTGCCACCACCATCTTCACTGACAGTCAAAGCACATTGGTAGTTGCGAGGAACCCTATGTTCCATGCTCGCACTAAGCACATTGAGGTGCATTATCATTATGTCAGGGAGAGGTTCTGTGCTGGGGAGATCAGCTTGGCATATGTGCCCACGTAGGAGAACATTGCAGACCTTTTCATGAAGGCTCTGCCCAGGGAGAAGTTTGAAGCTTTCCACAAAGCTTTGGGCTTACTTTTGTGGAGTGATTTCCACATAGCTTGGCACTTCCTTATACATGAGTGCCAACTACTTGTTCACCGCAACATTCCCAGGGGGGATTTGTTAATATATTTAGGTAGTGATGTGTGTGAACACTCTAGGACCGTCGGGGCACTTTTTTCCCTCTTTAGGAGGTTTTTTCCCCTTGCTTGTATATACGCCTATTGCCCTAATGGGCTACTTATCTTTGTACATTCTCTAGTAATACATTCAATATTGTGTGTTGTGCTCCAAGCTTCTTCTCCTTCCTCGTGTTGTTCGTGTGCTTCCACAGACGTCTATCTCCAACAATCTTCATATATGAGGCCTCCGATGTCTTCTCTGGTTGCTAGAGGCCGGTCGATACAAGAAAAAGAGCAATTTTGGGAGCTTGATCCAAAGCGGATAGCGTAGGGGTTCACATCGATTAGGGACGAGATCATTGTCCTTTGATGACGGACCCATGTTACTTACTACCAATGAGGGGGAAAACTCGCCATGAAGTAGCCCATGACAACTTGAAAAGCTAAAAGCCACTAAACCTTATAAAACCTCTACTCGAATGCCAAAAAAAACAAATACTAAAACAAAAGCTCTTAGCAAAAACCCTTAAACAAACCCTTGACTCGTAATTGCATACATATAGATCAATTGAGTTAAATCAATTTTGGTGATTTAGAGGAGAATACATATCACAATTTGACTCTCTATCGCTTCACTATTACACTACCCTACGAGCCCCCTCCCCTATGGCTCTCTCATTTGAGGATGACATTCCTTGTATGTCTAATATATCTACTTTGGATGATGTGATGCCACTTTGTGATGATGATTCTATGGTTCATATTCGTGATGATACACCTATGGTTGAGAGACTTATTATGTTATGATAATGACGTGATGAGACTTGTTCAATTGTATGAGGTTTATGATTCTTTGCAACTCACATAAAGACCAGGTACCATTCTTCATTATAGCGTCATATTCAGATTGCATAACAGCCATCCAATTTTTTGAATTTTGTGCTTCATCAAACGAAACAGGCTCATCCTCATCACAAACACTAGAGGCAGCCATAACATAGAAATCTGATGCAAAGGAAGCACTATGAGAGCCAGAACGAGTACGATATGGCAGAGGTGTATCTAATTTGCTATCACGCAAAGTTTGCACTATCCATTTTGGCATAGTTTTTGCCTCCTCAACATCACCTCTCTCATCAACGAGTGCATCATGTAAATCTGCATCAGAAATGGAATGGTCTGCATCATCACATGAAACCTATAAAGGTTGAGAAATTGCCTCATTTGGACCAATACTAGACTAACCACCTGTAAAAAGAGGAAGCAAAGTGTCATATATGTCTTTGGAGCTAATTGATGTCTCCTTAGTACATGAAAGTAATGGTTTAATAGCATCTTCCACAAAAACAACATCATGGCTAACCAAAATGTGTTTAGTCTATGGATGATATAGACGATATCCTTTGCGTTCAAAACTATACCCAACAAAAATACATTTCACTGCTTTATCATCCAATTTCTTGTGTTGTTGTTCAGGCACTAAGGCATATGTTAGACAACCAAAAACACGTAGGTGAGCAACAGATGGCTTACGACCATGCCAAGCCTCATATGGAGTGATAGAGTGCAATGCTTTGGTGGGACACCTGTTAGCACATATGCTACACACATAAGAACCTCAAGGTAGAAACTATGTGTTAAGGACTGACTCTTGACCATACACCTTGCCATCTCCATGAGTAACCGGTTTTTCCGTTCAGCAACTCCATTATCTTGAGGTGTATATGACACTCTACACTGATGTTTTATCCCACGTTCAACCAAAAATGCTTTAAAATCAGAAGACATATATTCCCCCCTCGATCAGAATGGAGGGTGCCCATTTTACATGTTGACAGATTTTCAGCCAAAACCAGAAATTGTTTGAAGCACATAAACACTTTTGACTTTGATTTCAATGGATATACCCATGGATGCCTGGAAAAATCATCGATGAAAGTCACGAAGTAAAGATAGTTCCCAAAAAAAGGTGTCTATATAGGTCCTTAGACATCACTATGAACAAGTTGTAATTTTGGAGTAGCTCGAACTGAACCATCTTTTGGGAAGGACGAACACTGCATTTTGCCCAAAATACAGCCTTCAGATACATGTTTACCAGGTGTCTCAAGTTTGGGCAGAGAGGACACCATTTTAGATTTCTATAAGTGTAGCAAACTAGCAAAATTCAAATGACCAAAGCATGCATGCCAAAGCTTGGCATCTGACATAACCTAAGACTCATGTACTACACATGCTAAATCATTCACAGATTCTTCATAGTCTATGAGCTTATATAGCCCATGACATAAAATGCCAGAAGCAATAAAGACATTGCTATTTGACAAATCATGAACTCTACATCTCTCATCAAAAAAATTCACAACCAATCCAATTTTGGCTAAAGTTGAAACTGATAACAGATTCTTCTTGATCCATGACACAAATAAAGCATCTAACAATGTAAAAGAACTACCATCAACAATAGTCAGAATGATCTTACCAACTCCCATGACTGGGTAAGAGGAGTTGTTCACGCATGTGACAGTATTCCCTGTAGGGGTAAGCTCGAGTGAAGTGAAGAAACTGCACTGCGAGGTAATATGTTTGGTTGCCCCACTATCAAAGTACCAAACATCTAAGTCTACTGCAAACATACACTGTTCATGAGAAGATGGGTCATAACTATGAACAGTGGTCAATGCCTATTCTTCATTCTGCACAAGATTAGCCCTAGCCTCTTTCTTCCTTTCCTCTTTCGCAGCCAATTTTGGACAACTCTTTAAGACATGATCATTTCCTTTACAGTATTTGCAAAACAATTTCTGCTTTTCTGTTTTCTTCTCGTCTCTATCACCCTTCTTTGATTTTACAGAATTAGCATATTTTTGCTTACTAGTAGAAGAGCTCCATTTACCTTTGCCCTTTTGACTAGCCAGGAAAGCTTGATCTGCAACACACATAATAGACTTGTTCTACCTAGACTAATCTTCTTGCAACAGAACATAGAATAACTCCTCAAATGTTAAGGCATTTGGATTGGCTTTCATCTTCAAATGAAGAGTAGAAGCAAAATTCTAATATCAATCGGGAAGACCATTCAGAATAGTCTGCATAAGTGAACTCTCAGGCAAGACTTCCAGGAGAAATCAATTGTTCCTTCAAATCTTTGATCTTTGTTAGAAAACTATCCATGGAATCTCCTTCATTCATATGCTCACTCTCCAATTGTTTTTGAAGGTAAACAATACGAGCCTCATTCCTCACCTGATATAAAGTGGTAAGTGTATCCCAAGCATCCTTAGTTATTCTATAAGAGAATGTGAGGAATAATGGCACATTTGATAGATAAGGCTATCAATGCATGTGTCTGAGCATCTCTGCCATCCCAACAAATTTGCTCTACAATAGGTGCAATAGGAATCGGAGCACGAATAAGAACATGAAGAATATTGTCATCTTCAATGCCGTCTCCATCACCTTCAACAATTTGTTTACAGGTGTAATAGGACGTTTTTCAACACCTTGCATAATATTCCATAGTCCCTTTGTGACCAATACATGACACATCATATAAGCCCATAATGGGTGATTGGAACCGTCCAATTTATCCTCAATAGCCAACATATGGAATGCATCACTGCTTTCAGCCATGACCACTTACTAAACTACCCTGATGTAGAAAATTGATTGTATCTTAAAAAGTTGAACAGAATACCCTGTCTAGTTCTACTAAACCTATAGTAGACTTTGAGATGCTTATATTGGTGAACCAAAACGTGTACATATCTTTGGCACAAAGATAAGAAAAATTTGCTATGATCTCCTAATCACCCTAAATATTCTCACCAAATTTTGTGCCATTTTGAGATTGTGATCAAAGGGGTGTCAACGATGCCCTCGATGAAGCGACAACCTACTCGGATACCAATTGTTGGAGTTTGAGGTCTACAGAAGCATGCAAACAACACAAGGAAGAAGAAGAAGCTTGGAGCACAATACACAATATTGAATGTATTACCACTAGAATTTACAAAGATAAGTGACCCATTAGGGCATTAGGAATATATACAATCCAAGGTAAAAAAACCTCCTAAAGAGGGAAAAAAGTGCCCCAATGGTCCTAGTGTGTTTGCACACATCACTACCTAAATATATCAACAAGACTTGTTAGCACTTGCTATGTACTTTTGGCTTGGATTGCCATTATTTTATGACATGTGGTATTGATTCATATCATGGGGACTATCATGGAAATTATTGATGACTTGCACCTTACTACATTGGGATGAGTGTGATAGAATGGGATTGCCCGGGCATGATGGTGCAAGGGATTGCCAGCCATGGAAATACTTGAACTATGTTTGTAAAGGCTCCCAACCTATAACTGGTTCCCATGTTCTTTTCATATCAAGGAGGGAAGTAGTCCCAATAAAAGGATTGTGGAGATCGAATCTACTGTACGTCCTAGTGTTTTAGGTTGCCTTTGATGCTTCACATATCATGTTTTTGTTGGAGTTTATTGACCTCCAAAATATAGCAAGAAGTGGGTGGAACCCCCTAGGAACAAGTTGACCTTCTCACAAACTTCATCATAAAAAACTAGTCATGCTAGCAGAGCTTAATATTCTCTAATGGATTAGAATTTTCTAAAAATTTTTTAACCACATATACTAGACACCAAGAGCTTTCCAATGAGCCAAAGAACACTCAATTTGGATAAATACACAAGGAGATATGACCTCTGCAAGTTTGAGGTTTAATGGAGACCTTCAGCAGAGGTGAAACCAGAGAACACACACTACTTGCAAAGAGTACTGCTCTCAGCTTGGATATATAATGAGGGAGATACAAGCTCTGCAATCTCTGCATACAAAACTACTGCAGCATAGAGATACACATATGCCTCTCTTGGACTTCCCACAAGATCACGATTTTTCTCCTCTTTTTATAGCATGAGAAACTAATCTAAAACCTTCCTAATACATCTAAATTCGTGGTAGACACTTGGGTGGAGGTATTACATGACTCAAGCGCTCAAATAAGCTAAGTATTGATGGACTTTGAGAACTAGCCACATCGACCTTCCACTAGGACACCACTGCAACTCCCTTGTGACTCACTAATTTGACTCACTGTAGCTCAGTGATGAGTAGCACCTCCTTTAATGTCAATGCGGGAAGACGTGAGGATGGTATGAAGACCTCGAGCAAGTGAAGGCACAAGTGCGTGAGTGAGAAGCACACTAGCATGCACACACATACACACACACGCGCACACACAGTAAGACAAAGAGTGAGAAGCAATGGAGTTCTTTAGATTACTTCCAAAATGCTCATACAAGTTTAGATCAATTACAAGCTAGCCTCAAAAATGAGCTCTCTAGCTCTATTTATAGTTTTTGACTAGGTTTTGGTCGTGTCCAGACCTAGTGTCCGGCCTAGTTAAAAATTAGGTTCTCTACCCTATTTGGAGGTTCAAACGAAGTCTAAAAAATGTGAAAACTGACAGGTAGGTACTTCTAAAGCTCCTCAAGCTCAAGGACTCCTTGGCTTGCACAAAATGGAGCTACAAAAATATGAAATGGTATTTACAATGGTTTTTAGTGATGAAAATCACTATTTTTGTAGAGGTTTCTATTAACATTTTGACATACATTTCTTGGAGCTCCCTACTTGCTCCTTCTCCTTGTGTGTCCACCTCTTTTATATGCGTTAGTGTCCTGAAAAAAATATTGGCCTACTTGCCAGATCGTTGTTGACTGCTCTGTCTGCTTGTACTTTCTCTTCTCTTTGACTCCCTTCGTAAGCTTCCTTGCCTTGTGAGTCCTTCAATTCCAACACCCCCCCCCTCTCTCGCGTCTGTCGTCCCTGACAGACCCTTGTTGGGTGGGTCATTGGATGTAGTACTCAACAACGTCTTGTGCTAAGTGATGTTCTGCAATCCACAACCCTTTGGCCAAGTCCGTGAGTAGAGCATCCCAATCTACCGGCCCGGGAACCTCTGGATGTGGTATACGTAATTTTTCTGAATGAAGAGCTTGTTCCACTGCAAACAACTGCAATAAATGTGATGGTCTGGGAATGAATATCTCTGAATGATATTCCCAGAATCCCGTGACAAACATTTCTTCAAACGTCTATTTGAAGCAAGCTGGTAGATACTTGATACGCGCGTGCCATGCATATACAACATTAATAGATGGTGTTGCGCTCATGTCGTAGACAAGGTCCTGATTACCTTCATTAAATCCAAGAGCTGACAGATGAGGTTCCTTGACATTCTTGAAAGTCCTGAAGGTGACCAACATGAGTTCATAAATTTTAAGGTACATTTGGGCCATGACATCTGGTACATTTTTAAACCAGACCCCCCAGTGCCGAATCGTTGAAATCATATATCCTATGGTAGGTGGGCCTTTAGGTGGTGCTAAGTAGACATAATTGAGCCATTTCTCGCATCCTTTGGTTGTCAGCACAGTTTTTGTGTATTCCGGCCACGACCTTCTTCGAAATATAGGGCAGTAGCATGGGTTGTATTTGATGTACAAAGGCATGTTATTCCATGTTCTTACCATCTCTGGGTAGGTTTCCAGTAGACGAATCCTCCACGTCGGTTGATGTATATTGCCCTGCTTGGCACTTGCTGGGATGTCGTCCGGTGCAAACTGTGTAGCCGAGGTCAGTTCTTTTGAGGTGTGGTGCTTGATTTCGGCATTGTAGTCCACCATTAAGACACAGAAAGGAACATACAAATCGTCGGATGTGCCGATCCACCTATGATGGGAGAGGTTTCGAAAGTACTCCGATTTTATAACTACCTCTTCCAAACGTGACATTGACGCTATCTGAACTGCCACTCTATCATCATGGGTTGTGGCCACTTTCTCTAACCTCTGCATCCATTCAGGAGCCTCTATCTCGATGGTGTCCATGCCCTCTTCTGTTTGCTTGCCCCTTGGTGCAGGCATGGGAACGTATGGATCTTCAAAGGTTTCCTCGATTTCAATTGGCACTAAGTCCTCAGGCTCGGGCTCTACAAGGGGAGAGGGTTGACGCTCGTATTGCATGACTTTACTGCGTAATTCTTTGAGTTCTGCTCTGAGTTTTGTGACTTCTTCCGATGTGTCGTCTGCGGCAGTGACTTTGCTTGGTGACTCCTGCTGAGTTGCCAGTTGCTTAAGTAGGTCATCTCTTCCTCGTTCTAATGCTGCATGGGCCTCCAGGAGGTCGACATGGGTTTCTAACACAATTTGCATATTCTCTGAGGGAATGGCCTTGAATTTCTCTGGGTCGATTTCCTACGGGGAACCCTCCATTGCTGCTTCCAAGTTTTCTTCATTCTGTTTCTGCAGCCGTTTATTCTCTTCGAGTGCTGTAGACATGTGTTTTTGTAGGAGGGCTAGGTTGCGTCTAAGCTTGAGATTCTCCGTTATCTGGGAGTGTAGCAAATCATCCATATGTTGCCTTTCTTCTGCATCTGACTGGGGTGGATTGGCTACTAGCTGTTCATGTTGTTCCTGTAAAGTGGCATACTGTTGTTGTAGTAGCTGTTTTTCCCTTTCGAGATCAATGAATCGTACTTGAAGTTCTTCATGGCTTTGAAAGAGTCGCGTATGTTGGTTATCAAGATGCTGGTAGTGCTGTTGTAGTTGCGACATACACTGATACATATTATTAAATACATTATTAATAGGGGTGGATGCGGGAAGGGTGTTGAATGCAGAAGGGAAGGGAAAGGGGAAGGGGAATGGAAGTGTGGATGCGGTGCTGGAAAATGGTGAAGTGGGAGGTGGGGGAATGGGAGATGGTGGGTGTATGGGGGGAGGGAGAGGTGCAGAGGTGGGTGATATGTCCATAAAATCAACAGTGGATGCAGTAGTGGGAGTGATTGTGAATATTGGAATTGTGGGTGCGGTGATAGTGGTGAAAGTGTACAGTGGTGTGTGCAATTGTGAATACGAACTATCCGGAAGTGTGATCGGGGGAATGAGATTTTCTGTGGCTGCAGTTAGAATTACTGTTTCAGTGGCCGTATAGACAAGAGAGGTGGAGATGGGTTGTGTGGGTTGACTGATGGTCTGTGCTTCGGTATGGGTAGTGGACTTGGAGGCGGTGACAGTAGTGGTTACACTGGTAGTGGGAGGTGAATGTGGTGGAGTTGGAGGCAGGGGTGGCAAAGGGGGTGACGAAGGTGCACTTGATATATGGGTTTCCTCAGTATCCTGAACGGTGTGTGCGGTGCCCGTGGTTGTGGATGTGCCTTGTGGTTCTAATACTAATACATTCATCTGCTTTCCTGATCGAGGGGGGCGTCTGCCGTATTGTCGCTCCGTTCTTCGTGATTGTGCAAGGGCGGTATGAACCGTCTCAGGTACTCCTAAAGCATCAGATATCATGTCAAGAGTGGCGCGGTATTGCTCGTCTACGCCTTCCTCCTCAAGGATTTGATTCATGAGGGCTTTGCCTGCTGCTAGGGACAGTCTATGTTGCTCTTGAACTCTGTTCATGGTATCATAGAGCTTTTTCAATGCCTTTGTGTAAGCTGGAGCACCTTCAAGTACCTGCAGAGCTTCCTGATCATATTCCTACTCTTCTTCCTCGGATTGTCCATCATGTTCCTCCTCTTGTTCTTCTTCTTCTTCACCCTCCACTTCGACGACCTCTGGTTGTCTGGGGTGAGGTTGGTCTGTAGCAGTTTGTTGTCCACTAGCTTGCTCTACCTCGACTTCCGCGTTAACAGCCTCGATGATTCTGGCTACCTCCTCATCAGTTAGGTCTTCTAAAGTGAATCCGTGAGGGAACTCTAGGTCGGTTGGTACAGGTGGAAACACTAGATTTGGTCCCTCAGTGCTGTGTCTTGGTAATCTGATAGTAAAGGGTTGTACCCGCCTCGGGAGTCGTGGAGTTGTCTCTGGTGTCAGTGTCGCACTACGGGCTTGTGCACAGGGCATTTGAACGGCACCTCTCATTTTCTTGGAGGGTGGCCTTGCGGTGGATAATCTGCGTTGAAACTCCTGTACCCTGGTCCAAATGAGTGCCCTTTGCACTGGCACATCATACGCCAGACATCTATACACAATCCTGGTGAGGGCACATCATCCATACAGTACAGACTTTTATTTCTTATACCACCTTTGATGAGCCAAGTGGATTTGGTCGATAATCCAGTGGGGCATGTTGATTGTCAAATCAAAGGCATCAGCCAAGTATAGACTAAACCATATCTTCTTAGGTGGCATTGTGAACCTCTCTTGAGCGGGAAATGCAAAATGTTGCATGACCATTCGCAAGTGAATGGCAATTGTAGGTGTCATTGCCACCATGTTGTTGACAAGATGCGGGAAGAAGCAAGTATGGACACACATGCAGATCTAGCACTGAGGCTACCCTTCATTTTTTTCAAAACCCCAACATCATTCTAAAGTGATTCTCATCACTACAAACCCTTGTAAATATCATTTCACCTTTTTGTAGCTCCATTTTGTACAAGCCGAGGAGTCCTCGAGCTTGGGGAGCCTTAGATGTAGTTGCCTGCCAATTTTCATAATTTTTAGATCTCGTTTGGGCCCTCAAATAAGCCCCGGAACCTAATTTTTAACTAGGCCGGACACTAGGTCTGAACAGGGCCAAAGTTAGTCAAAAACTATAAATAGAGCCAGAGAGCTCATTTTTGGGGGGAGCTTCTTGTAGTTTGAGCTTGTATGAGAACTTTCTTGCAATAGAAGTGATTCCATTGTCTTACTCTCTTTGTTCTTGCCGTGTGTGCGCGTGTGTGTGTATGTGTGTGCATGCTTGTGTGCTTCTCACTCACGCACTTGTGCCACCACTTGCTCGAGGTCTTCATACCATCCTCACGTCTTCCCGGATTGACATTAAAGGAGGTGCTACTCATCACTGAGCTACACCAAATTTTGGCGCCGTTGCCGGGGATCGAGCTTTGAGGACGAGCGTGTGATGGTAAGACGTAGAGAGGACGCGTTGGAATGGTAAGTAGTAGGTAAATTTCTGATTTTTTCTCCATCTCCATCTCCATCTCCATCTCCACCTTCATCTCCTTCTCCACTATACATTCCCTCTTCCTTTCCATTCTCTTCATTTCTTGTGTGCGAGTTTGTGAGAGAGCGAGAGTGCCTTGTTGCTTTGTGTGTTTGTTTTGCATGTTTCTTGCAGGTACCAGCTCCATCATCATCTCCAGCAAGCTCAGCAGGTACGGAATTTGTCTGCACAGTCCCCGAGGCGTCAAGCTCGAGCTATCGCGACACTTCGGAAACTTCACCCTATCGCTAATCTGAGTGCACCACGACACTGCGCAGGCCTAGGGCTCCTAGAATCACTAGACAGAACAGAAAAATTTGCCATATCCCGAGCTATCGCGACACCTCGGTGTATCACGACACCTCACGAGCTATCGCGACACCTCGGTGTATCGCGACACCTCACGAGCTATCGCGACACCTCGGTGTATCGCGACACCTCACGAGCTATCGCGACACCTCGGTGTATCGCGACACCTCACGAGCTATCGCGACACCTTGGTGTATCGCGACACCTCACGAGCTATCGCGACACCTCGGTGTATCGCGACACCTCACGAGCTATCGCGACACCTCGGTGTATCGCGACACCTCACGAGCTATCGCGACACCTCGGTGTATCGCGACACTTGGCAAGCTATCGCGACACTTCGAGCCGACCTATCGCGACACTTGGGGGTATCGCGACACTTCACGAGCTATCGCGACACTTGGGGGTATCGCGACACTTCACGAGCTATCGCGACACCTCGGTGTATCGCGACACTTGGCGAGCTATCGCGACACTTCACGACCTATCGCGACACTTGGGGGTATCGCGACACTTGGCGAGCTATCGCGACACTTCACGAGCTATCGCGACACTTGGGGGTATCGCGACACTTCGACCCGACCTATCGCGATACATGGCCTTAACGCACGAAATTTTAGAGTGAATTTTTGGAGTAAATTGAGGTACAATTGAGCCTAGTTTTGGTCACATTGGAGTAACATTAGAGCCTTAGAAGTGGGACAAGACCTAGGAACCTGTGAGGAATTCCCTGAACCCTGAGAGCCTGTTTTGACCCCTATCTGCCTGAATGGTCATAACTTGACCACACGAACTCCGATTGATGAGATTTTGGTCTTGTTGGAAAGCTCGTTGAGAATCCTACGTGGACCTCGACTGGTTTTTGTAAGAATCATACGCAGAGTTTCAGATCATGCATTTTTAAGTTGACCTTTAGGTGGAACTAAGTTGTTCTCAGATTCAGGGGGTACAGTGAGTTACTCCAGGGGAACTAAAATTATTGAAGTGTGTCTTTCAAATACTTGTGGCAATAAAGCTATACTAACTGGTGAGTTTTTGCAGGAACTTTGTGGGCACTCAAGGCAATCGAGGCAAGCTAGCAAGGGTGAGTATCGGGCTTGGGAGAAGACTTCCTGGGCTTGCATAGCTGTCTGGTCAACCAGGTGATTGAGGTTGGAAGATCTCATAACCCTCCTTTGTCAATTCCTAGCCTAGGCTAAGTACGACTTAGGTGTGGTAATTAACTAGGGCAACGTTAGGCACGAATCAAGTCCAAGAGAATTAATCAACCAAGTGCAAGAAAATAAATAGGTCTTAAGTGCGAAAACACTAAGGGACAAAAAGGTAAACGGGAATCGATCACTCATCAAGTGCGGAAATTCACTTAAGTACCCCTGACGACGCAATTTCAGACAAGACCATAAACATAATATTCAACTAAAAAGAACAAAGTGATTGATGCAAAATCAACCTGCAACGAGAGCGTGCTTGGGTTCCAGGGGGTAAATAAATCAGGCATATGAACCTTAGATCAGGCAGACATTTAGGCCGAGACAGACGAAGCCTCAGATCTTCTGAAGCTAGTGTCAATCACACTGCCAGGTCTTGGGCCCAGCAGTTGAGTGATTACCCATACACTCCCAGATCAGAAACCAGTGATTCTGAAATGTCCTATCACATGGAGAGACCCGTAGGGAGTTCAGGGTTGGCTTATCTAGAAAAGCCAGAGGGGCCTTATAAGACTCAATTGGAATATATCAGGACGAATCGTCTAGGTGCTCGCATCTACGAAGACGGACTGAGAAGATCAGTGGTCCAGATTAAGAACCCCGACCAACCCCATGGAATAGACCACCCGGTAGTCAAGTTTGAGAATGGAGCATACCTAGATAAAGAGGGGACTATATATGTAGTCACCACTCTTCCCGATAGAACTGATGAGTTTGGAAATGTGATTGCGGAGACCGACATGGGAGATATAGAGCAAGGGAACTTAGAGAGAGAGCCAAGAACTCCCCGTGGTAAGTCTGTCTTGACCAGAATCATGACTCCTGAGTGGATTCCACAAGATAATAAAAGCATAGATCTGCTTTTAAATCGGGAAACCGATGAGGCTTTTTGGAGATATAGAACTTCTCAACCTCAGGAGGTGAACACCCTCACAATCTACGAGTTTAAAGACCCTGATAGTCCAGGCCAAGTAACCTACCTAGACACTGCATCAGAGAGAATCTTCGTGGTCACTGAGCAGGGCAGACATGCCTACACTTAGAAGGGTGAATTTGTTTTTCCCCAACCAAAGTCTAATGTGTCCTTTGGTCATCAAGGAGCTGGGACCTCCCAAGCTCATGGCGCTCAAAGAGATAGAGGTAGGGACAAACCTGAGGTAAGTTTTGCCAACTCCCTGGGAAGAGAAAGAACGGGAACAGAAAGGAATAGAGTAGAACCTGAGAGACATAGAACCCCATGGAATCACCGGGACATTGATGATTTTCCTTTGCCAAGGCCGAGAGAACACACTAGGACCCTACGACCAACCCAACTTGTGAAGTCCATGAAGAATTATTTCGATGGCACGGGAGACCCTTATGACCATGTGGCAGAATTTCGACAAGTGTTGAAAGCTGAACAAGTGGAGGACCTATTCACGCAATATAATGCTTTCGGTCTAACCCTTAGGAACACTGCCCTTACGTGGTTCCAACCACTGAATGAGAGGCATTTCAGAAACATAGACCAACTCTTAGAGGCATTTATTGTTGAGTTTTCTAAGAGTGGAATCAGGCATAACACCTCCTCACTAATTCATAGCTTCAAACAAACACCTCAAGAGACGGTCAGACTAGCTGGAAGAAGATTTAGACAGTACCTGGAGAGATGCCCTATGCCGGAGTTACCCACACCAGCCAAACAGGTGGCCTTGTTCCTAGACGGGTTGTTGAGCACTAAGCTCAGGTCATATGTGTACCTAAAGGACCCTAGAACGATAGAGGAGTGCGTGCGCATATGCATAGACATTGAGAACAATCTAGGTGAGGAGCTAGGACTATCAAAAATCTATAAGGATTCTGATAGCGCTAGCACACAGACATCTGGTCAATCCGCATCCATCGAGGAACTTGCAGAGAAGGTAGCCCAAAAACTAGGCGTCTCTAGCAAGCAAATTCCAAGATTTGCCCCAGTTAAGCGGTGTTACAATTGTGGCGGTGAACATATGGCAAGTGTATGCCCCATTATGGCCCAACCACAGGCGAACCTTAGTGGCCAGTACTGCACCATAGAGCGCAGGTACACCAATCACACGGCACAAGACTGCCCATATAACAAACAAACTGTTAGGCAAAATTATCCTCAGCCATATCCACAACAGGGTAGATACCAGAATCAGTATCCATCACCACAATACAACAGACCGCAACAAACTTATCAGCCACCTTATCAAGGGCAGCAGAGACCTCAACCAGTCCTAGTGCAGCAACCCCCTACTCCAACCAATGTGATCCCAGTGAAGTATGCATCTACTGAAGAAAATCCGAACAGAGCCATAGTCCCAGTCACCCCATTGCTATCAGACAGTGACCCCAGTGACCATAGTTTTGACTCGGCACATATTGATAGCCCACAGGCTTACTACATGCAGTCACCCGAGCATAACGAGTCATACTACTATGAGGACCCAAGTGAAAATAGTGGGGAACCGGAGTATTCTAATGTCATGTACACAAACCCCAACTCTAGACCTCAACCTAGGCAGGTACGACCCCCATTTCCTAGAGGGCCATGTTTCAGATGTCAGGGAGATCACCTTGTACGTGATTGTCCACTACCTATCCCTACACTACCTCAGCCAGTAACCATTCAGGGCTTTTGTCGAGACTGCGGGAAAGAGCATCTCCTACGAGATTGCCCAAAAAACCCCAATAACATGCCTAAGATCACTCCTATCAATGTTGTTGGGTTAGTTGTAGACTCCACAGGGAGTGTGACTTCCACTGCACCTGTGCAGGTGATCACAAGAGCCCAGGCACTTCAACGACACCAAGATGTTGTTCAGGAAAAGAGCCCCGAGGTGAGTGAAACAGAGAGCATACCCAAAAAGAGGACTAGCGCCTGGAAGGATAGTCGTGAAAGAATGAAGAGACAATGGGCAAAAAAGATAAATGAACTTGAAGAAAGCGTGAGAGAAACCAAGGCAAAAATCACAGAAATCACATCTCAACCGCACTCCCACACACTTCCACCACTACCATCCCCATCACCCTCCAGTTCTTCACCCTCTAACACACCCCTCGTAACCCACCCACCACCCCGAGTAGGATCAGTATTAGCTGACCCCACTCCTGAAGGCTTGGACATGATGTTTAAAGCCTACCAGGCTCGACTTCAAGAAGGGCCGACAGCTGCAAACCTAGACAGGAGTTACCCTAGAGCCGACTTAGAGATTGAACGGATGAAGATGTGCATGAAAATGGTAGAACAAGCTCAAGCTATACTTGAGACTAGCCAAAAGTTCAATCAGACGAACGCTGTCAAGCCGGATTTGCATTTCCAAGGCTTACTAGAAAGATTAGAGCAGTTGGTAAACAAATCACAAGTTTCTTTACCTCCACAGGCTCAACCAGTTGTTGAAAGAGGAAGCTCACCACAAATGGTAGCTTATGTTCCTAATTCTACGGATGCTGGAATACCCCCTTCAATACAACAGTACTCTCCAGAGTTCTTGCGGGAAATACAAGAAGAGAAATGGGCCAAAGAGAAGGGTGATTCCCCTCCTATTCCTGAGATTGATGATCTTCGTGATCAATTTCCCCAAGACATTCCCTCTATCTATGGGGATCAAGCAGAGCAACAAGAGGATGAGAGATTAGATTTTGAATCTAATTCTTTACAAGAGTTGCCTCATTTCACAGGCCCATGGGAATCTGAATCTCTCCAGATCAGAGCGCCCACGATATTGGTAAGAAATGAAGACTCAGTGATTCCCAGGAACACTGATGTGGTGAAGAACACTAAGGTTCAATGTCACCTCACTGTAGAGGAACTCCTCAAGGCAAAACCGGAGCTCTGGAATCATGTGAAAGATCAGGTTCCAGAACTTGAATCCAATATACCAAAAGTAGGCTCTAAGCAGAAAGTTCCCGAGATACCTCTTGACAAGATAGGAGACATGAGCGAAGGTGAAGAAGGTAACACTTATCTTCCGATCACCTATCAAGGTTACACAACCAAAGCAATTGTGGATTCGGGTGCCGGTGTTGCTATCGCGACCATCTCCCTGTGGAAGCGATGGGGCAAACCCACCTTAAGACCAACGAGAATGAAACTTTAAATGGCAGATGGTCATTTTGAAAGACCTCTCGGGTTGCTTGAAGGGATAACTCTAACCACTTGTGGTGTGGAGTTTGAACATACGTTTGCCATATGTGACTTTGAGAAGAATAATGTTTACGAGATGATCCTAGGAAGACCCTTCCTACGACAATTACAAATAGTACAAGATTGGGGAACCAACTCCTTGTACTTACAGCACTTAGGGGTCACCACCAAGGTCAATCTGAAGGATCACACCTTCAGAGATGTACCACCCCTACAGTGGAATCCTATCCACAAAGCGAACGAAGACTCTATCTCCGTGCATTCTGGAAGTTCACCTGAACCATCCTGGCTGCATGAAGATACTCACTTGTGGATGTGTAAGGTCGCGGAGGAAGAGGAAAAGCGCCGAAAAGCGAGAGAAGAAGGAACTTCCCCAGGAGATAGACCAATAAAAGACCCAGCCTATACACCGATGATATTTCCAGATGAGGAATTTGAGCCTCATGGTTGGGCAGAAATCTTAGCTACCATGGACATTGCAGTCAATGAGGAACAATGGACACCCCATTGTGATGAGGAGGGTTATGATATTTCAGTGTTCATGTGTCAGCCCTTGTTGGAAGAGTGTGATCCTAGTGAGTTCATAGAAGGAGAAGAGAGTGATGATGATCTAGAATCCATTGTGATGGATACTTACTTTGACTCAGAGGAACACTACTTAGAAGACATAGGAGTGTTAACCCAAAAAGAAGAAGAACCTCTTGCAAGTATTAAAACGATAAGTTCAAAGAAAGGAAGTGAAGGAGGTCTAAAGAAAAAGAAAAGAAAAGCAGTAAGACAAGAAGAGGAAGAATCATTGTTTGAAGTACCAGAAAATTTCAAGAAATATGAAGTGGAAGACCGGAAAATTTTGGTACGAATGCCTAAGAGAGAGGCCATTATAGGAGAAGCATATGACAATAAAGAAAAGACCAAAAAAATTGTAGTGACCATTGAAGGGAACGAAGAGAGATGTACGTACATAGGTGATGACCTAAGTGCAGAAGAAGAAGCAGAGCTTGTAGCTCTATTAAGGGAATATAGGGATGTGTTCGCATGGCATTATAGAGACTTGAAAGGAGTAGATCCAGAGATCTGCTCTCATACGATTCCGATGACCGCTGATGCTAAGCCCACCAAACAAAAACCCTACACATATAATGACAATTATGCGGCCAAAATAAAAGAGGAAATTGACAGGCTGATTGAAGCCGGATTCATCTATGAGATTGAGCACACTGAATGGGTGTCCCCTATTGTAGTGGTGCCCAAGAAGAATGGGAAATTGCGAGTGTGCATTAACCTTAAAAAAGTTAATGCCGCTACGATTAGAGATAGTTATCCACTGCCCATCACCGAACATCTTTTGGAGCGTGTTGCAGGCAAGGAAGTTTACAGCTTCCTTGATGGATTTTCAGGTTACAACCAAGTAGCCATTGCCCCCGAAGATCAACACAAAACGGCCTTTGCCACAGAATGGGGAATCTTTGCATTCCGTGTGATGCCATTTGGGCTCACCAATGCACCTGCAACATTCCAAAGACTCATGTGTCATGTCTTCAAAGAGTTCTTGCGAAAGAGCTTAGAAGTATATGTGGATGATTTGTGCGCTCATTCCCAAGAGAGAAGTTACCACATCCCTGAACTCAGGCAAATCTTCAACAAGTGTAGAGATTATCGAGTGTGTTTGAATCCAGAAAAGTGTGTGTTTATGGTACGCCAAGGTAAGATCTTAGGTCACATTGTTTCGAAGAATGGAATATCAACAGACGAAGACAAGGTAAGAGCAATAGCAGAGTTGGCCAGACCAAGAAATGTGAAAGAGGTACAAGCCTTTATGGGCCATTGTGGATATTACCGTAGATTTATCCACATGTATGCCATCATAGCTAAACCTCTTTATGGGCTGTTAACGAATTTTGAATGGAATGAGGAATGCGAGACTTCCTTCAATGAGCTGAAGAGACGTTTGTGCACAGCACCAATATTGACTACTCCGGATTGGAGCAAACCCTTTCATGTCCATGTAGATGCCTCCAATCATGCAATAGGATGTGTGCTAGCACAACCCACAGGTGAAGGAAACCTAGATTTGCCGATAGCATATGCTAGTAGGCAATTAAATGCAGCTGAACGAAATTACACCACAACGGAGAGAGAAGGCTTAGGCATGATATATGCTGTGAAGAAGTTTAGACACTACCTATTGGCCAATAAGTTCAAGTTTTTCACTGATCATCAAGCGTTACTATATTTGGTCAATAAACCTTGTAATACAGGTCGCTTAGTAAGATGGTTTCTCTTACTAATGGAATACGACTTTGAAGTTGTTGTCAGGAAAGGTAGAACCCATCTTAGGGCAGACCATCTTTCTCGCATCACTTCAGGAGAGCCACCGCAAGGAGTGTCTGACGAATTGCCCGATGCTTATCTGTTCAATTTAGAAGTTGTTCCTAAATGGGCAAATAAGCTGGTACCAATCCTAACCTTCGGGCCTGCAAATAAGAATGTGAAAACCAGCAAAGAGGAAATTGTAAAATCGTTAAAGTATCAAATCTTGGCTGGAAGTATGTACAAGCAAGATACAGAGGGAGTGTTAGCTTGTTGTGTCGAGGAGGATGAACATGCTAGTTGGTTGCAACAAGCCCATGAAGGACTGCTAGGGAATCACTACTCTAAACAGCGAACTTTGCAGAACCTAAAACGCTTAGGAGTGTATTGGCCTAGCATGGACAAGGAAATACAAGAGTGGGTTCACAATTGTTCAGTATGCCAGGAGAGACCCCCAGTGGATCATGCCACTCTTTATCATGTGTCATTAACCCCAGATTGGAGTGCTCCATTGGGTGAGTTCATGAGATCGGGAACATTGCCCAATCAGGCGAGCCTTGCAAGAAAACGGAGCATGGAGCAAGAGGCTCAAGACTATGCCTTAGTAGGGGACAACCTATATCGAAGAGGCCAGGATGGTTACCTAAGACTGTGCGTACATGAATCAGACTACCTGAAAGTCTTAGAAACGGCACACAGCGGTGTTGCAGGTGGACACTTTGGGCCTGACAGAGTAATTAAGACCATTCTATTCTCAGGACTGTGGTGGCCCACTCTTCATATGGATGCACATACTTATGTGAAGAGTTGCGACACATGCCAACGTGCCCAATATCCGACAAGAAAAGATGAAATGCCCTTGAGGCCAATGATGGGAGGACGTGCATTTTCAAAGTGGGGTATAGACTTTGTAGGTCCCATCAACCCCCCAGCTAGGAACTCCCATGCAGAATACATTATTGTAGCCACAGATTACCTTACAAAGTGGGTGGAAGTAAAAGCCACGACAAAGAATGATGCTCAAACGACGGCTAAATTCTTATTCGAAAATGTGTTCACTAGATATGGGTTACCAATAGAGTTGGTTAGTGATAGAGGTACGCACTTCTTGAATGAGGTCATTGAAAATCTCCTTCAAGAATTCATGGTGATACATAAGAAATCTGCACCCTATCACCCACAGGCTAACGGACAAGCCGAGAGCACGAATAAGATCCTGTGTAATGTATTGACGAAACTTGTAAATAATAAACGCTCTGATTGGGACAAACAACTTCATCATGCCGTTTGGGCATACCGAGTTGCTTACAAAACGGTACTCAATGCCACCCCATTTCAGATGGTCTTCGGACAAAATGCGGTGCTACCCTTAGATTTCCTAATTCCAGCTTTAAGAGTAGCACAAGAGCATGAGTGGAATGGACACGAGTTGTCCTCTAGGATCTTTGATCTAGAGCGTTTAGGTGAGACGAGGCTACGAGCAGCAGCAGGCATCTATGCTGCAAAGAAACGGTAAAAGGCATACTTTGATGCCCATGTGAAGGATAAGGGCTTGAAGGCAGGAGATCTAGTGTTAGTCTACACATTGAAACAACACGCAAGAAAGCTAGAAAAGAGAGGCTATGGACCTATGATCATTAATAGGATCTCCACAAGTGGAGCAGTACAACTAGCCACTTTAGAGGGGGATGTCCTCCCAAACTATATTAGCGGATGCAGAGTCAAACTGTATCAGGAACCCCTCACGGAGGAGATGCTAAGCCGACTCAATATTGCTAAGCAACGTAAAGAGGAGGAAAAACGAATTCGGGAAGAAGCACAGGCAGAGGCCTTAGAGCGTATCAGAAGAATGAAGTTGAGGAGACGAGGAAGGGACCAGCCTATGACTGACACTCAAGAGTCTCCAGGCTACCACATGGCCATGTGCGAGGCTTCAGGTGGACGCACCCATAAGATAGTAGACCGACGACCTTTTGTGACCCTAGAAATAGGACAAAAGGACAGCACAACAAGCGTGAGGGCTTTAATTGATTCAGGAGCAGCCACAAGTGCAGTTCGGCTTTCTTATTGCCAGCAGCTGCAGTTGGAGGTAAAACCCATAGAAGCATATCTGATAGGATTAGGAGGTGTTGAAACCCCTTGTATGGGAGAGGTGAATCTTCCCCTCTACATACAAGAGGTCCTCATGCCAGCAAAAGTGCTAGTGTGTGAAGACGAGGATCTGACCGAACCTCTTGTCTTAGGCCAAGACTGGATCTATGATCACGCAGTCAACCTCAACCTAAGAAGTGGACTTCTTCAGGCTTGGGTAGGCCAAAGTCGTCTCACGGTTGAATTAGAAAAGCAAGCGCTCAAACCAATAGAACAGGCACCAACTCCTGGTCCCTCCAGGAATCCACACGAAGATAACCATGTTGTGCTTGTCCAAACTTCTATGGTGCAGAGGAATGGCAATCTTACTGAAGGTTCAGGAGCCAAGAAGGAGTTCCTAAATGAGTCCAAGAAGATGCTAAACGAACGGACCGAACATCACGCTACACGAAGGAGGCCGCTAATCAAGAGGCAGGAGCGCCAACCCGCGCAATATGGAGCATCTCATGGTGTGAAGCAGATCTGGATGCGCAAGGATGGAAAACCCACAGATCCAATAGCAGATTCTCAAAGAACAAGAATTGGCAACCGACCTCCTGCAAAAATACATTGATCAAACGGCGGAAAAGAGGTCTGTCAGAGGCGACAGACCCTAAGGGGGGGAGAGTGTTGACAGGATGCGGGAAGAAGCAAGTATGGACACACATGCAGATCTAGCACTGAGGCTACCCTTCATTTTTTTCAAAACCCCAACATCATTCTAAAGTGATTCTCATCACTACAAACCCTTGTAAATATCATTTCACCTTTTTGTAGCTCCATTTTGTACAAGCCGAGGAGTCCTCGAGCTTGGGGAGCCTTAGATGTAGTTGCCTGCCAATTTTCATAATTTTTAGATCTCGTTTGGGCCCTCAAATAAGCCCCGGAACCTAATTTTTAACTAGGCCGGACACTAGGTCTGAACAGGGCCAAAGTTAGTCAAAAACTATAAATAGAGCTAGAGAGCTCATTTTTGGGGGGAGCTTCTTGTAGTTTGAGCTTGTATGAGAACTTTCTTGCAATAGAAGTGATTCCATTGTCTTACTCTCTTTGTTCTTGCCGTGTGTGCGCGTGTGTGTGTATGTGTGTGCATGCTTGTGTGCTTCTCACTCACGCACTTGTGCCACCACTTGCTCGAGGTCTTCATACCATCCTCACATCTTCCCGGATTGACATTAAAGGAGGTGCTACTCATCACTGAGCTACACATGTCCTTTAATTTCATCAGATTCTTGTTCTTCATATTGTCGGAACCATAGTCTCTTTCTCCGTAGGAATGTGCATACCTTTCATGTCTAGAGCTTCCCTTACCAAATTGATAGTCAACCTGAAACGCTTCAGTTCATTGCCCCTTGTGAGAGATGGGAGGACAAAGGAGCTGTATCCCTTTTTGTCTTTGCTCGGAGTGAGGGTGCTAATCAAATAAGAGCACCTTAGAAAATTGGGCTTTGGCAATTGGAATTTGAAGTAATCGTAGAGTCCCGCCTTCTTCCATATAGGTTTCAGTCCTTCATTATTTTGCAATTTCTCAAATTCCCTGGTGAAAAAGTGATATCTGCCCCAGCGCCCATTGAATTCTATCTCGGCCTCCCACATGTAAGTGCCTTCACCCAGGGATCCTGCCACATCACTGAACCAATGTGAGTTTTTGCTGACCGGCATTGTGTGCCCCTGTGGAGGATTCTGAACCGGTATGGCGTGTAATGCCCTCAATGCCACTGGGTGTTCCTTCAATTCCTCCTCAATGGGAAGACTTTTAATGTCCACGACTTGGGGGCTGGTGTCTGCCTGGGAACTAGTTCCTGCCGTATCTGCCATGTTACTTCTTGTCTCCTGATTCTGTGAGAATATAGAAACATGTGTTAACATTGTAAAGGACAAGATAGAACCGTTTTTGTCCTCATTACAACATTAACATGAGGTTCGGGAGAGATTAGGAGGTTATTAAGTGCTCGGTGCTTGTGTGTGTAGTTAGGAACTGGGTAGACCTAGGAGCTAGGTGGAATGATGTAGTGTGAGAGTGACGTAGTTAGTAGGTGGGCATGGATTTACAACTTGGGTCCGGGGGTTTATTGCAAGTTTTAGGTTGCAAAATGCAATGGATGGGTTTTGATCTTGACTTTGTGGAGACTCTGGAGAGTTTGTTAGGAGTATCGGCTTGGAAATGAGGCTTCTTCGGGGCCCATTTACGAGTGATTCTACTTGTGCTCATGGAAGAATATGTGTTTGTGTGTGATGTGTAAGAATGGGCATCGGATGTTCGAGTGAGTGAAACGTGTTGTACCGGGTGTGGCCTCGGTGTAGCTATTTGAGCCCGCAAGCAAGCCTTAGGCACCTAGATTTGTCGTGATTGTGGGCTGGCCTTCATCAACTTCTTGGGTACCCAAATAGACTTTACTTTCGCAAAAGAATTTATGAAAGACTTCTTATTAGTATCGTGTTGCTGATTACTAATAAGAGGTTTCGGCCGTGGGGTTGGCATGGTCGCAACAGGGTGTTCGCCTTTCCTCACCCACACTCGTTTCGACGGCTGAGACATTCTGCTTCGCACGTATTTCTGGCCTCCAGTATAGGTTGTGCGCTGCTCCTCCTGTATTTGATCTGCCTTTGGTTGCTGCATCCCTCTGGTCTTTGGGAAAGAAGGGGGTGCCGTCTTATCCTTGACTCCGTTGTTGAGACAATCCTCGTTCTGCATCATACAGTTTTGGACAAGAATAGCATTGTCAACTTCATGTGCGCCCCTGGAAGGACCAGGAGTTCGTGCCTTACTTAGTTCCTTGAGTGCCTCATTTTCCAATTCAACTGTAATTCGACTATGATTTACCCATACCTGAAGAAGTCCACTTCTTAGGTTTAGGTTGACTGCATGATCATAGATCCAGTCCTGACCCAAGACAAGAGGCTCAGTGAGGTCCTCATCTTGACACACTAGTACTTTAACTGTCATTGCTTCATCTTGAATATAGAGGGGAAGTTCCACCTCGCCCATGCAAGGGGTTTCCACACCTCCCAATCCTATGAGATATGCTTCTATAGGATTGATGGTTAATTTCAACTTTTGACAGTACGAAAATTTAACAGCACTAGTGGCTGCACCTGAGTCAATCAAGGCTCTTACAATCCTTGCACCCTTTCCTTGTCCTATCTCTAAGGTTATAAAAGGACATCGATCAATTATCCTATGAGAGCTGACATCTGAAACTTCACACATAGCCACATGATATCCTTGATCTGCATATGCATCTGGCCTAGGTTGCTCTCTACCTTGTCTTCTTATTTTCATTCTCCGTATGCGCTCTAAAGCTTCTGCTTGAGCTTCTTCCCGAATTCGCTTTTCTTCTTCTTTGTGTTCCTTAGCAGTATTGAGTTGACTTAGCATTTCCTCTGTGAGAGGTTCCTGATATAACTTGATTCTGCATCCGCTTATGTAGCTCGGGAGAACATTGCCTTCTAATGTGGCTAGTTGCACTCCTCCACTTGTTGAGATTCCATTAATGATCATGGGTCCGTAGCCTCTCTTCTCTAGTTTCCTCGCATGTTGTTTCAACGTGTATACTAGTACTAGGTCGCCTGCCTTCAAACCTTTATCCTTAACGTGGGCATCAAAGTAGGCCTTCTGTCGTTTCTTAGCTGCATATATCCCTGCAGCCGCCCTTAGTCTTGTTTCTCCTAATCGTTCAAGGTCAAAAAGTCTTGAGGAGAGTTCATGACCCGTCCATTCATGCTCTTGTGCTACTTTCAATGTAGGTATTAAGAAGTCCAACGGTAGCACTGCATTTTGGCCGAATACCATCTGAAAGGGGGTGGCTTGGAGTACCGTTTTGTAGGCGACTCGGTATGCCCAAACAGCATGGTGTAGCTATTTGTCCCAATCAGAGCGTTTATTATTCACTAATTTGGTCAACACATTGCCAGAATCTTGTTTGTGCTTTCGGCTTGCCCATTAGCTTGTCGGTGGTAGGGGGCAGACTTTTTATGAACTACCAAGAATTCTTGGAGCATATTTTCAATAACCTCATTCAAGAAGTGGGTCCCTCTATCACTTACTAGCTCTATAGGTAGCCCGTA
This sequence comes from Ceratopteris richardii, assembly GCA_020310875.1. Classification (NCBI taxonomy): domain Eukaryota; kingdom Viridiplantae; phylum Streptophyta; class Polypodiopsida; order Polypodiales; family Pteridaceae; genus Ceratopteris; species Ceratopteris richardii. The sequence continues at coordinate 205,655,601 of CM035409.1, read as the reverse complement.
TCTTGTGAACACATTCTCAAATAGGAACTTAGCAGTCGTCTGAGCATCGTTCTTTGTCGTAGCTTTTACCTCTACCCACTTTGTTAGATAGTCTATCGCAACAATGATGTATTCAGCATGTGAACCCTTGGCTGGGGGATTAATAGGACCTACAAAATCTATTCCCCACTTAGAGAATGCACGTCCACCCATCATGGGTTTCAGTGGCATCTCATCTTTGCGTATAGGATACTGAGTTCTCTGACAAACATCACACCGTTTCACATAGGTATGTGCATCCATGTGAAGGGTCGGCCACCAAAAGCCCGCAAATAGTATTGCCTTGATCACCCGATCTGGTCCAAAGTGTCCTCTTGCTACACCTTGGTGAGCAGTTTCCAAGATCTTTAGATATTCACTCTCATGGACACATAGTCTCAGGTAACCATCTTTACCACGCTTGTATAAATTATCACCAATGAGTGAGTAATCTAGGGCTTCTTGTTCTAGACTTCTTTGTCTAGTTAGGGTCATGTCTTGAGGGAATGTTTTCGTCCTCAGGAAGGATACTAGTGGTTCACTCCAATCTAGCACTATGGACACTTTGAGTGGCATGTTCCACAGGTGGTTTAGTGCAACAGATTGGGCATTCCTTGCACAACTTTTGGACATCAGCTTCCATCGTCGGCCAATGCACTCCGAGTCTCCTTAGTGTCTGTAGGATTCGTTGCTTTGAGTAGTGTTGCTCTAATGCACCTACATGTGCTAATTGCAACCATTTAGCGTACTCATCCTCTTCCACACAACAAGCCAAGATCCCTTGATCTGTGTGCTTGTACATACTACCTGCCATGATGTGATACTTTTGGGCTTTTATTACCTCTCTATCCTATGTGTTTATTACTGGGTGGTTAGGCCCGTATGTCAATACTGACACTAATGGCTTAGCCCACTGTGGCACCACTTCCAAATTAAACAAGTAAGCATCAGGAAGGTCATCTGACACTCCTTGTGGGGCTTCTCCAGATGTGAGCCTAGAGAGATGGTCTGCTCTCAAATGAGTCTTCCCTTTCCTTACCACAACCTCGAAATCATATTCCATTAGCAAGAGAAACCATCTTACTAATCTTCTTGTATTGCATGGCTTGTTTACGAGATATAGCAGTGCCTGATGGTCAGTAAAAAATTTAAACTTATTTGCATGCAAATAATGTCTAAATTTTTTAACTGCATATACCATGCCTAATCCTTCTCTCTCTGTAGTGGTATAATTTCGTTCAGCTGCATTCAATTGTCTACTAGCATAGGCAACTGGAAGATCCATATTACCTTCACCGGTAGGCTGCGCGAGTACACACCCAATAGCATAATTGGATGCATCAACATGAACATGGAAAGGCTTATTCCAATCTGGTGTGGTCAAGATCGGTGTTGAACATAATCGCCGTTTAAGCTCATTGAAAGAATTCTCACATTCATTAGTCCACTCAAAGTTAGTCAAAAGTCCATACAGAGGCTTTGCTATGATGGCATACATGTGTATAAACCGTCGATAATAACCACAATGCCCCATGAAAGCTTGTACTTCCTTGACATTCTTTGGCCTAGGTAGCTCCGCTATGGCTCTCACTTTCTCTTCATCAGTGGATATGCCATTCTTTGACACTATGTGTCCTAGAATCTTGCCTTGCCTGACCATAAAAACGCACTTTTCTGGGTTCAGGCAGACTTGATATTCTCTACATTTGTCAAAGATTTGTCTGAGTTCAGGAATATGGGTTTGTCTAATGTTGGAATGAGCACAAATATCATCAACATAGACTTCTAAGTTCTTCCTCAGGAACTCTTTAAATACATGGCACATCAGCCTCTGGAAGGTAGTTGGTGCATTGGTAAGCCCAAATGGCATTACTCTAAAGGCAAAAATGCCCCATTCAGTGGCAAAAGCCGTCTTGTGCTGATCTTCTGGAGCTATGGCTACTTGATTGTAGCCCAAAAATCCATCAAGGAAGCTGTACACTTCCTTGCCTGCTACTCTTTCTAAGAGATGTTCTGTGATAGGAAGCGGATAGTTATCTCGAATTGTGGCTGCATTGACCTTCTTCAAGTTAATGCATACATGCAGCTTCCCATTTTTCTTGGGCACCACTACGATGGGGGATACCCACTCAGTGTGCTCAATTTCATAGATGAATCCCGCTTCAACCAGTCTATCTATCTCCTCTTTGATCTTAGCAGCATAATTATCATTATATGTGTATGGCTTTTGCTTAGAAGGTTTGACATCTGAGGTCATGGGGATAGTGTGTGAACATATGTCAGGGTCCACGCCTTTCAAATCCTTGTAACTCCAAGCGAATACATCTCTGTATTCTCTTAACAAGGCTATCAATTCGTGCTCTTCGTCTTCCGTTAGGTCATGGCCTATGTACATGCATCTCTCTTCTCCTTCTTCCACGACTACCACTATTTTCTTGGTGGTTTCTTTGTTATCATAGGCCTCCTCTGATTGCGCCTCTCGTTTAGGCATTCTGATCATGACTCTCCTGTCATCTATCTCATACTTCTTAAAATTTTTCGGGACCTCAAACAAAGATTCTTCCTCTTCTGGTGTGACTTCTCTCTTCTTTCTTTTCTTTTCTTCTTCCTTCGGGGTCACATATGTGGCTAGCCTTACATCATTTGTAAGCTCTCCATGCCTCTGGGGTTGAAATTCTACTTCGTAGAAGTATTCTTCATCTGATGCAAAAGGTGGGTCCATAATGATTGACTCTAGATCGGAGTCGCTTGCATCCTCAAATGCATCAGGGCTAGGTTCACACTCTTCTAACACTGCCTCTCCCATGATTGGATCTATGGAGAAGACTGAAATGTCATAGCCATCTTCATCACAGTGAGGTGTCCATTGTTATTCATTGATGGCTACATCCATTGTTGCTAGGATTTTTGCCCAGCCGTGGGGTTCAAATTCCTCGTCAGGAAAGACTACAGGTGCATAGGCTGGGTCTTGAATTGATCTATGTGTTTCTTTTGCACCTACCTCTCTGGCTTTTTCTCTTTTCTCTTCTTCTTCTGCTACTTTGCACATCCATAAGTGGGTGTCTTCATGCATCCATGAGGATCCTGATCCTATGGAATGCACCGATTCCGTATCATCTTTGGCTCTATGGAGGAGATTCCATTGGATCGGAGGGACATCTCTATGAGAGTAATCTTTGAGATTCACTTTGGTCGTAACACCCAAGTGTTGCAGGTACAAGGAATTGGTTCCCGAGTCCTGTACCACTTGCAATTGTCGCATAAAAGGTCGTCCCAGGATCATTTCATAGGCATGATTTTTGTTAAAATCACATATAGCAAATGTATGCTGTAACTCAACACCACATGTGGTGAGAGTTATTCCTTCTAACAGCCCTAAGGGTCTCTCTATGTGACCATCGGCCATTTGCAATTTCATCCTAGTGGGCCTGAGTGCTGGCTTGCCCCAACGCTTCCATAGGGAAGTGGTAGCAATTGCAACTCCTACGCCTGAGTCTAAAATGGCTTTGGTGGTGTATCCTTGATGGGTGATAGAAAGATATGTGTTTCCCTCTTCGCCCTCACTCATGTCTCCTATTTTGTCCAAGGGTATTTCTGGCACTGTTCTCTGGGATCCTACCTGGGAACGAGGTTTTGCTATCTCTGGTACTTGTTTGGCTACATGTTTCCATAGCTCTGGCCTTACTTTGAGTAGCTCCTCTAAGGTGAGGTTGCACTGTACTTTACTGTTTTTCACTACCTCTGTGTTCCTAGGTATGACTGAGTCCTCATTTCGTACCATGACCGTGGGTGCTCTCATACAAGTAGACTTAGCTTCCCATGGGCCTGTGAAGTGGGGTAATTCTTGCAGAGAGTTAGACTCAAAGTCTAATCTTTCCTGAGATTGGGTGCTCTCCTGCTCCTCATAAATGGATGGGATGTCTTGTGGGAATTGGTCGTGTGCATCATCCACAAGTTCAATAGGAGGAGGGACTTCACTTTCTTTAGCCCATTTGTCTTCTTGAATCTCTCGTAGGAATTCGGGTGTGAACCGATTCATAGAAGATGATGTGTCTGGCTCCGTAGAGTTAGGCACATAGGCTTCCTGGGCAGGAAGGCTTACTCTTTCACTTGTCTTGTCCTTGTGTTGAGAGGCGGGTTCCTTTTCTGATTGTGCAATTAGCCTCTCTATTCTTTCTAACAGTCCTTCAAAGTGCAACTGCGTCTTAGCTGAACTAGAGATGTTAAAGAGGCGACTGGCTTCAAACATGGTTTGAGCCAGCTCCACCATCTTAGCACAAATTTTAGTTCGTTCAAGCTCTAATTCTGCTCTAGGGTAGCACTTTTCATGATCAGTTACGTTTGGCCCTGCTTGGATTCTGGCCTGATATGCTTTGAGCATCATGTTTAGGTCCTCGGGAGTGGGATCTGCTAAGACAGATCCTACTCTAAGGGGTGGTGGGATTGCGTTAGGTGGGTTGGAAGGTGGTGGGTCGGATGGAGTTGGGAATGGTGGAGGTGGGGTAGTGTGAGAGGGAGTTTGAGATGTGAGTTCGGTTATCCTGGCTCTCATTTCTCTTAGGCTTTCCTCAAGTTCACTCATTTTCTTTGCCCATTGTCTTTTCATTCTTTCACGACTATCTCTCCAAGCTCTAGTCCTCTTCTTTGTCATGCTCTCCATTTCACTAACATCTGGGCTCTTTTCCTGGCCTACGCTTTGGTTCTATTGCAAGGCTTGGGCTCTAGTGATCACTTGCACTGGTGTAGTGGATGTCACACTTCCTGTGGAGTCTACAACTAACCCGACAACATTGATAGGAGTGATTTTTGGCATATTATTAGGATTCTTTGGGCAGTCTCGTAAGAGATGCTCCTTTCCACACTCCTGGCAATAGCCCTGGATTGTCACTGACAAGGGTTGTGTAGGTGGAGGCAAGGGACAATCACGAATGAGATGATCTCCCTAACATCTGTAGCATGGTCCTCTAGGAAATGGGGGTCTTACTTGCCTAGGTTGAGGTCTAGAGTTGGCGTTTGTGTACATTACATTGGTGTACTCTGGCTCCCAACTAGGTTCACTTGGTTCTTCACTGTAGTAGGATCCACCATGTTCAGGAGATTGCATGTAGTAAGCCTGGGGACTATCAACATGTGTAGAATCAAAGCTATGGTCACTGGGATCACTTTTTGAAAGCAATGGCGTTACTGGCACGATAGCTCTATTCAAATTCTCTTCTGCAGCTGCATACTTTACCGGCATTACATTAGCTGGAGCAGGGGGTTGTTGTGCTAACACAGGCTGAGGCCTTTGTTGGTTTTGGTAGGGTTGGTAGGTTTGTTGAGGCCTAGCATACTGCTGAGGTGGGTACTGGTTCTGGTATCTTCCTTGTTGAGGGTATGGTTGTGGGTACGTCTGCCCAACGGCTTGCTTATTGTAGGGGTAATCTTGCGCGGTGTGATTGGTGTACCTCCGTTCTATGGTGCAGTACTGGCTACTAGGATTTACTTGGGGTTGGGCCATAATGGGACATACATTCGCCATGTGGTCACCTCCACAAGTATAGCATCTTTTCACAGGGGCAAATCTTGGGATCTGTTTGCTAGTGACACCTAATTTCTGAGCTACTTTCTCTGCAAGTTCCTCAATTGATGTGGATTGCGAGGAAGAGAGGCTAGAGGCACTATCTGAGTCTTTGTAGATTTTGGAAAGCTCTAGCTCTTCCCCTAGGTTATCCTCGATGTCAATGCACATGCGTACACACTCTTCTATGGTCCTAGGGTCCTTCAAGTACACATATGATCTCAATTTGCTACTTAGCAATCCATCCAAGAACAGAGCCACTTGCTTAGCTGGCGTGGGTAACTCAGGGATAGGGCATCTCTCTAAGTATTGCCTAAATCTTCTTCTAGCAAGTCTCACGGTTTCTTGAGGGGTTTGCTTGAAGCTGTGAATCAGCGAGGAAGTGTTATGTCTTATGCCACTTTTAGAGAATTCGATAATGAATGCCTCTAGAAGTTGGTCTATGCTCCTGAACTGCATCTCGTTTAGTGGTTGAAACCATGTCAGGGCAGTGTTCCTAAGGGTTAGACCAAAGGCATTGTACTGCGTGAACAGATCTTCAACTTGTTCAGCTCTCAAGACTTGCCTAAACTCCGCCACATGATCATATGGATCTCTAGTGCCATCGAAGTAGTTCTTCATGGACTTCACTAACTGGGTCGGTCTCAAAGTCCTCGTGTGCTCTCTAGGTCTTGGTAGAGGGAACTCATCCGTATTTCTTTGATTCCTTGGAGCTCTAAGTACCTTAGGTTCTACTCTATTTGTTTCCATCCTCGTTCTTTCTCTGCCCCTGGGTTGGCAAAGCTTACTTCTGTCCTATCTCTACTTCTGTCTCTTTGAGCTCCATGAGCCTGGGAGGTTCCAGCTCCATGGTGACATGGGACACGTTCGATCTTGGTTGGGGGAAAACGAATTCACCCTTCCAAGTGTAAGCATGCCTGTCATGTTCTGTAACCACAAAGATCCTCTCTGAAGCGTGATCTAAGTAGGTCACTCTGCCTGGGCTATCAGGGTCTTTGAACTCATAGATCAAGATTGACCCTACATCATTTGGCCTATTTGATTTATACCTCCAAAAGGCTTCATCGGTTTCTTGATTTAGGAGCAGATCTATGCTCTTATTATCCTGGGGAATCCACTCTGGATTGAGGATTCTAGTAAGAACAGATTTCCCTCGAGGGGTCCTAGGCTCTATACCCATGTTTCCTTGCTCCAAGTCACCTATGTTCGCTTCTGGGATCACATTTCCGAATTCGTCTGTCCTATCTGGGTGACTGGTGACTACGTATATGGTTCCTTCTTTGTCCAAGTATGCTCCATTTTCAAACTTTACAACTGGGTGTTCTATTCCAATGGATTGGTCAGGGTTTTTAATCTAGACCACTGATCTTCCTAGGCCGTCCTCATAGATGCTAGCACCTAATCGGTTGGTCCTAGGTATTCCAGCTGCGTCTTGTAGGGGCCTTCCACCCTATACAAATGTGGCACACCTGAACTCCCCGCAGGTCTCTCCATACCTTGAGACATCTCTGATTCACTAGTCTCAGAGCTAGGGTAATGCGAGTGGTGGCTCAACTGCTGGGCCCAAGACCTAGCAGTATGATTAACGCTAGCCTCTGAAGACCTAAGACTTTGTCTATCTCTCCCTAGATGTCGCCCTAATCTAAGGTTCATAAGCCTAATTCAATAGCCCAAATTTGCCCAAGTACAACCTCGTTGCTGAGTTCTTTTGTATCAGTTACTTGATTCTTTTTTAGAGTATTACCGTGTTTATGGACTTGTCTGATATCACGTCGTCAGGTATACTTGAGTGTATTTCCGCACTTGAAGTTGATCGTTCCACGTTAAGTTCTTTTCCTTTAAAGTTCTCGATCGTACAAAGATTATGTCGTTAGCTTGAACTTAAGTATTTAGGTAGTCTTCAACTTGATAAATGTCTGTCGCCGCCTTGGCCTACTCCTATCACTTGTCATTCTTAGCCTAAGCTAGGAATTGACAGAGGGAGTTGAGAGTTTCCAACCTTTTGTTTCCTTCTTAGTTGCCCTTGAGTGCCCAGGAAGCGTGTTCCCAAGCTTGCACTTACTCTTGCTTAGAATGCCCTTCGATGCTCTCAATAGCTCTGTAAGAGTTCCAAAGTTAGCTCAAGACTTAAATTCCAAAGACAGAACCAATCACTTTCATTCATGTAACACAAACACCAATTTGCACTGTGATTTTTTTTTTTTGGAAAACAATTCTAGAGATCCCTAAATTTTGTTCCCCCTGGGTATGGTCAACTTCAAAATACCCTATCTAATAATCCTGATCTTAATTTAACACGAGCTTTCCAACAAGACAAGAATCACAGCAAATGGATTTCGTATGAGAAAGTTGTGACTGTTCAGGGTTCTAGGATTAAAACAGGGTTCAAACAGGTTGACAATTCATAGGATTTTTTTCTCAAAATGCAAGTGTAGGGACCTCACAAGTCATTAATAGCTTGATAAGTATGCCCAAAATTACCCCAAAAATATGCAAGAAAAAACCCTAGAAATTTGGCCAAAAAAGCCTGTCAATCGCGATCGACAGGTCTGTCAATCGCGATTGACAGAGGTGTCCATCGGGGCCTGTCGGTCGCGATCGACACGTCAGTCGCGATTGACAGTGTCAATCGCGATCGACAGAGTCGGTCGTGGGTCCTGTCAATCGTGATCGACAGTGTCAATCGCGATCGACACTTTTTTCGGGATTTCCTCCGTAATTTCAATCAATCGGGGATGTGTCCGTCGCGATGGACACGTGGCAACGCAAAGTTTTCTGTCAATCGTCAAAATTCAGTCGGTCGCGATCGACGGTGTCAATCGCAATTGACAGAGGTGTCGGTCGCGATCGACGGTGTCAATCGCGATTGACAGGGTCCTACGTGGCAGTCAGTCGGTTGTGGGGTCTGTCGGTCGCGATCGACAGGTTTGTCGGTCGTGATTGACAGGTCTGTCGGTCGCGATTGACAGGGTCTGTCGGTCGCGATTGACAGATGTTGTCGATCGTGGCTGTCGATCGTGATCGATGGTGTCGATCGCGATTGACAGAGAAACACGGAATTTTTCAATGTTGTTTAGTGATTTGGAATGTGCTCTTTGTGCTGGTCCTAGTGGTGCACTTAGTTTTACCAATTGGTCGAATTTTCTGTCGATCGCGATCGACAGAGGTCGGCGACACAGAGACAGTTTGTGAGTTTTTCCGTACCTGTGCAGCGTGCTGGAGGGGATGATACAGCTGGATCCTGCAAGAAAACTCAACAAACATGCAAAAACAATGCACACAATATTGCTCTCTCGCTCTCTCTCACAAGTGGAATGAGGGAAATGGAATGGAGAAGGTGATAAGATCAAAACTGAAAATTTTCGCGATGATGGAGATGGAGGTGGGAGATGGTGATGATGATGGTGATGATGGTGGTGAGGTAAGAAAGAGAAAAATAAGAAGAGTGAAGAAATTACCTACAACGCCAACGTCTCAAATCTACGTCTTACCATCACACGCTCATCCTCAAAGCTCGATCCCCGGCAATGGCACCAAAATTTGGTGTAGCTCAGTGATGAGTAGCACCTCCTTTAATGTCAATCCGGGAAGACGTGAGGATGGTATGAAGACCTCAAGAAAGTGAAGGCACAAGTGCGTGAGTGAGAAGCACACTAGCATGCACACACATACACACAAACGTGCACACACAGTAAGACAAAGAGTGAGAAGCAATGGAGTTCTTTATATTACTTCCAAAATGCTCATACAAGTTTAGATCAATTACAAGCTAGCCTCAAAAATGAGCTCTCTAGCTCTATTTATAGTTTTTGACTAGGTTTTGGCCGTGTCCAGACCTAGTGTCCGGCCTAGTTAAAAATTAGGTTCTCTACCCTATTTGGAGGTTCAAACGAAGTCTAAAAAATGTGAAAACTGACAGGTAGGTACTTCTAAAGCTCCTCAAGCTCAATGACTCCTTGGCGTGCACAAAATGGAGCTACAAAAATATGAAATGGTATTTACAATGGTTTTTAGTGATGAAAATCACTATTTTTGTAGAGGTTTCTATTAACATTTTGACATACATTTCCTGGAGCTCCCTACTTGCTCCTTCTCCTTGTGTGTCCACCTCTTTTATATGCGTTAGTGTCCTGAAAAAAATATTGGCCTACTTGCCAGATCGTCGTTGACTGCTCTGTCTGCTTGTACTTTCTCTTCTCTCTGACTCCCTTCGTAAGCTTCCTTGCCTTGTGAGTTCTTCAGTTCCAACACTC